>CM022534.1:20355947-20587384 GCA_012273795.1 Dendrolimus punctatus | reverse complement strand
GGTATTTATATAAAAAATCTCTGTCTGTCAAGATGATCCGGCTAATCTCTGAAACGGCTGGACCGATTTTTTATAGGCAGTAACTGAGGCTACTTTTTAGGGTTCCGCGAACAACCTCCAGGCGGACGAAGCCGCGAGTATAACTAGTCATAGATAAAGGTGAATGAAACCCGCTCAACAAGTAAAATATGTAAAATCATTATACAAATGACATGAAATTAATATGCAATTTTCAAACGGGAATATGTTTGTCTGCTTAATTATTACACAATACAATAAGTTAATGGCGAATTCGCAATCAATTATTATTTTACCTTTCTATTGTACGCTCATTATCTTGCTCAGTTTTGGATTGGGTCCGATCTGGTGCAGTTTTGTCTCAACGGTTGGTTTTTGTGTTTTTTCTTAAGGTGTTTCTCACCAGTGGTTAAGTGTTTGTTTCGGCCTTACTTATAATAATCTCGTTAAGAAACGACTAGGCATCCCTTAAGTAAGAGAATCAGAATCAGACCCTAATCAATGAATATTTATTTTTTCACCTATAAACGTGTATTACCTGTTGTTTGTCTAAGAGGAGCACAGATAAATGAAACTTAAATGATTAACGTAGGTTTTACCTAAAATATTCGACTAAAGACGAGTTTATGAGTAAGACTTTCACTAATCAGTTACTGAGCAGTTTCTTTATATTTAAGAAACGATTATAAGTAAGGCCCTTTGTCTCCAAAGTTCCGGATTAAATTCCTTATAGGAAAATTCTTAAACTGAATTTACCTACTCTGGTGTGGGTGTTTAACAATCGAATAAAATTATAAGTTTATAATATAAATGTAGTTGCTTCTTTAGGAGATTTTCATTTAATGACAAAATTTATAAAATAACTCAAATCCCGGTGGTACGTAATTTGCCCGCCTTGATGGACTGGATTAGATCACAGCTACTGAAAAGCTAAGTGCCAATAAGAATTGTTAAAGTTAGCCTATCTACCTATATTTTTTTTCTAAAAGATTTTTCTTGTTTTTTTTTTACTGTAGTACGTGTGGTGGCTTATTAATAGTTTCTCTTAATCTAGCTTATTTCTTGTTATTATTCATGATAGTTGTTAGCCAAATAAAATATTATAAAATAAAGTAAAGTGTAGTCTTTTGTTTATTACATTTTTGTGATTGTTTGTTTGTTCCGGATTCATGCAAAACTACTAAGCTGATTTCGATACGGTTTTCGCTGATAGGTAGCAAATTTCCGGACTCACAATCTCACAGGAAATATCTTTGAAGAGGTTTAAAGAGGTGGTGTCGAAAAGAAATTAATTCCGATGCGAAATTTTCAATGGTCGATAAAATCTTCAGTAAAACAATTATATTTGTGTATGCGTTTAGTAATAATACTTATTCCCAGCTTTTACTAGATTTCCGGGATTCTTATATTTTTGTACTAAAAAATTCCTTACCTTGATGAATATTTTAATAATAGTAATAATAATCGGCAGACAAACGTACACATTGTATATCCCAAAATTAAGCAAGTTATGGGTAATATACAACGGACAACTCTGGGGCCCATCCCACACACCCAGACCATGGTAATTAACGGAGAAAATTATTCATTATAAAAAAAACATTTCCGAAATTTACTTTAGCGGGAATCGAATCCAGTAGCTCTGGATTGAAGAGAGGTAGGCCGTCAAAGGCCTAGCCCGCTCAACCACTGAGGCCGTCGTAATATACTTACCCTTTGATTTTATAATTAGCAAAACAACTCTAATCATTGTTACATATGTAATGTAGACAAAGTCGAGGGAAAATGCTGGTTTTATATATAATAATAACATCCTATAACTGTCCCACCGCTGGGCGCGGGTCTTCCACTGTAGGGGAACGTATACCCGCCATGCTTGTCCAAGGCGGCTTGGCAGGTTTGACACATCGTTTATCTCCATGTGCAGGTTGAAATCACGATGTTTTCCTTCAACGTTGTTAGCACGTGTAATTGTAAGAAATGCACGTTACGTCAGAAACCTGCCTAAGTGGGGCATGCGTTCTGGGCAAGATCGAGTCCGGGCCCTTTGAGTTTAGGACGGGTACTCTAGCCACTACGCTACCATGACTTTTTTATTTTTTATTTGAAGGAACAGCAAACAGATACAATATAAAATATTAAATAAAAAGTCACAATAGATTATTACGACGTTGTCCACATGAAAACGTTTACAATCTTAATAAAAATACAAGAGGTACAAACATATTAACAATAAGTAAAAATAAGGATACAAAATTAATTCACAACCATATTACAAATAAAAACATTTTTTTAAGATATTAAAGAAGAAGAAAAAGCGCTTTGAATACACCCCACGCTTTTTTTTAAGACCCCATTCATCAGAAACCAAATTTATTAAATTTTATTTTCTGTTTTTTAGTTGGATTTTTTATGAAAGCGTGTTTTTTAGTTTTTTTTTAAACTATTATTTATTTTTCATTTTTTAGTTGATTTTTTTTAAATGTTTTTGAATACAAGCTTTTGAGACCCTTCATATCATGTATCAGCAGAGTGCTAGCCAAGACAAGTAAAACGAGCCCAAACACGACGGGTCTATCTTGTTTAGTACAGGAGTTCCTATGGCCACCTTCCGACTCCATCATTAGATCAGCTCCATGGTACCATATTATTGCACTGTCACGCGATATAAACATACGAGCCCAAACACGACGGGTCCATCTTGTTTAGTACAGGAGTTCCTATGGCCACCTTCCGACTCCATCATCAGATCAGCTCCATGGTACTATATTATTGCATTGTCATTGAACTTTGACAGGTGTGGAAAGTTTGAATTAAATCGGATCATTCAAAGTAGGACAAAATCGAGCTCAAAGGGGTCGGTTACAAACATACATACATACATACAGGTGAAGCTAATAAAAGCGTGTTCAAAAAAAATAAATTTTAGATTAATCATTAAGGAAAATAATGAATGAAATAAAGTTTTATGTATAAAGATATATAATTGGTTATATTTGTCTTTGCAGGAGCTGCGAATTCAACTTTCGACATGTCGATCGTGGATTCCTACAGGAAGTTCATGGAACGTAACAGTGGTAAGTTCTTGTAAATATTCAGGTTCCGTACCCGCATTTGCTAGGTGGTAGGGCATTTGCCCGACTGGATGGCTACCACCCCTGGTCTAAAGTATGTCTCTGTAACAAACTTGAGTTGTTTTTCGAAATTAGGGACCAGGTTCCAGTATCCCTTAAGCAAGCAGTAGCGCATTTTTAGCACCTTTGGTGTTACAAATGTCCAAAGGCGATGGTAACTGCTTTCCATCGAGTGTGCCGTCTGCTGTACTCCTACAATAAAAAACTCCTTGTGGCAGTCGGGAGCTGCCGCGGTAAAGCTATTGCATAGCATTTTTTATCAACTTGCGATTATGATTATTTATTTATTTTTATTTAAAATAATTTCAGTTTTTTCCATTTTCAATTTCTCTATATAACAAAAATAAAATAAATATGATATAAAACATACAATAATAAATATTTTTTATTGGTTCAGATTTTATTTAGTAAATACTAAATTGATTTTATCTAAACAACGCATGTAATATTTCAATTAGTATTCGGAGCGTGTTTCCATTGTGTTATTTGTTTGATTATAAATTATTGTAATGTATTTAAAAACGATACTTGTTTATGGGCAATGTGGTGGGTCTATTAAGATATTGCGCGACATGGAAATCTTTTGCCCACCCATGGCGACATATTAAAATTAGACTTCTATATTTGAATTTAGAATTCCTCCACATGCCTAGGTTTGTTCAGTGCCTGCTGAATCGATGCTAAAGTGCGCTAGAAAAAATATCGCTCCCTTCATGGCAAAGTTAAAAATTTATAAATATGTTTTGTGCATCATAGGCTATGCTTGAAGAGTGTAATAAAAATCTCTGCTCGTGTCAGTCTCAATGACATCATCGGCCATATTATCCCTGTAAATTAGTAATGCGCTGGAACCTTGTCTCATTAACATTCACGTGACGTCATCCGCAACTCGATATGTACGCGTAGTCGCCGGCCAGTGATGCTAACAGTACTGAGTGTTCGGCTACGGTTCGTCACCAAAATGGCGGTCAGGCGCAATAGCAATTTGCGGTGATAATACTATTGTCACTCAGTGTTGGCGTATAGGCCATTTTGGACGGCTGGGTGTAACTATGTTCTAAATCTCAGCCTTTCCTTCACAAACTAAAGCGCAGGGTCGACAGGGAGGAGGTTTTTAGTGGGTATTGGGGTCGCTTGCCGTGCAGCTTCCTCTGAGTCTTTCCACACTATTCTGAGTCGATCGCGGACGGAGCACTGCCAAGAGCATACTATTGTTGCAGTGTTATCGCCCCCGACCGACGTGTGTCGTTCCCGGGCAACGACCCAGATTGTGCGTAAATAGGTTAAGCATTGTCCCTCGCATCAAAAAAAATATAAAAAATAGGCCATTTTGGAACTGAATCACTTGTTGCACGACAACGGCAATAATAAAGTACTATGATTATAAACCATTTTAGATTGGAACCAAAATAATTGAATTCACACACACAGTTACGTTTGAGTGACACACACGCTCATACATACATACATAACTTCACGCCAGGTCCCTTGCGGGGTAGGCACGAACAACAGAGCGCCACACATGCTCATTCTTACACACCTCACTTGCTTCTTTGACATTCATAGCTCTTGTCACGCTCATACATACATATTCATATATTACAAATACTTTTAGGCTTAAATCCTAATGGCTAAAAGTTAAACAGTGCGGGTTTTTGTCTCAATTTAGGCTCATTGATCGCGCTACTTAGCTTTGTAATAGAATCTTTATAATTTCGAAGAAAAATATTGTTGCTTTAATTTACTGTTTTTTTTTTTATAAAGTTGGTATAACACCAATAAAATAATTTCAATAGCAGCGTGAACTACAAATTTAATATTAGTGCTTTTCTTAACAACTCTACGGAGTCCGTATCCTTTTTTACAATTGAATTACTAGATTTATTTTTTTAAATTTAACATGTTTATTAGTTATTTAAATTTTGATTACGTAGCCAGCCTTCTGGGCACCTTACCCATTGGAGAAGGTGATCTGGGCTCAGTATTCTACTTATAGTCTTGAGGGACTATGGGTAGAATACAATACAAATAAGTTAAGTTTTCTTACATTGTATTCAATAGTATGTAATTTATATTATAATTGTGTTTAGATTCTTATGTACATACATACATAACTTCACGCCAGGTTCTTTGCGGGGTAGGCACGAACAACAGAGCGCCATACAGGCCCATTCTTACACACCTCACTTGCTTCTTTGATATTCATAGCTCTTGTAATTTAGTGATTTTTCTGTTGACGTGTACCTTACGAATAACTTGTTATATTAATTTATTCTAATTTTAATAGTAAATTTATACTAATGTAAAATGTATCTGTTACATGATGGTGTTGTGAAGTTGGGAAGTGAATGTGCAGTCTTTGCCTTATGTCTATACCTATATACATTATCCTATCTAGTGCTATGTGTCATGTTTTTTCCTTTCCGTGCTTGGGTTATTAATTTTTAGGCTCTTTGTGTGTTTTGGTTTGTTTGATTATATAGTGAAATATTAGTGATTAAAAAAAGTAATTTTGTATAAACAAGTGTTTTAATAGTATATCTTGTATGTTTTTTTATCTAGCTACAGAACCAAAAAAGTTCCTATATCTCAAAAATTACTCAATAGATATTGTTCAAAATAGTTTTCGATGAATTTCACGAACTACCGTTCAGTTTTTTAAGAAATTTAATTATTGATAAAAGAAAGTTGAATGCACTTCGGAAGTGTCAACATCGTATCTGAGCTGCATGCACAATGTCCCTAAAGAAGTTTTCAAGTTTCGGTTTCAAGTTTATTACGATGCATGAATAATCATGTAACATAATAATGTAATGTTAAGCATTCAACTTGATATTATTATTAATCAAGCTAATTATAAGATATTTGTAATCAATAAGTGTGCATCGCAGGTGTTTGATCGTTTATTATACAAAGATGTATGATTGAGGAAAAAAGGATTTAATTTATGATCTTTACATAGTATAGTAGTATAATGCGTATTGCACATTTTTAATTAATGCCTCATAGACAATGTAGACTGTGTAAACAGTTCAAATAATTTTTCCTTTCATATTAGTTTAACATTTGCCGGGGGTCACCTTGTCCTCGGAAGTGGATAAGATTTCTGGGATGCCGCCTGCCAGAACCCTAGTGTTGGCCACGCTATCTCCCTGCGACCCTTGCGTAAGGCAAAGAAAAATACCCCAGAGCATTTTAGCGGGTATCGTAAAAATGCTATGTAATTGTATAATATCTACCGTGACGATGCCTTACGGGTTCAGCAGAAGATCAGCGCTGGTCCACAGGCTATCACCATGCTGTGATAGATGCCCATTTTAGGACGTTTTGTTTTTAAGTCTATTTTTGTTTAGACTTACTATCATTACTGTATGTCTTTTAAAGACCACGGGCCATAAAAATGGCCCGGACTTTTGGATTGTATGGGGCAATGGGAAGGTCAACACTTAGATGCCTCTTGACAAATTTAATGTAAATGTGTCATGACACTGACCGACGCTTATCGCTGTCTACACTATTTACTAATGCATCCAAGGACAAGCCCCGGCCAGTGTAAGACTGTTGTGGGAAATGACAACAAAAAGTACCGGGCTATTGGGGTGAACTGCTAGTGTTACAAGGGGTCTGGGAATATGGGGACTATGGCGTCGCAAGGTTCGGGGAACATGGAAAAATTGGCAGACGGTGATTCGCCACTCCCAGCATGGGCCCCAAAAATGCCATAGAAAACAGGGGCAACATGGGTGTGAGTGGCTAAGGGGTGTAGAGAGGTGAGCTGCAGGTTTACCGAAGCTACTTCTGACGTAATTCCATTTCTCACTTTCGCCCCTGGAGGTTAAGTCTTAGCTCTAGCGATCTCCACTCCGTGCAGCCCGGCTAAGGCAAACAAGCAAAAAAATCTCAATAAGGGGTATTAGATTTCTATAAAGAAGTTTAACTTCAAAATTCAACTTAAATCATTAAAATGAAGAAATTGAAAGTAGGGTAAATAATAACTTTAACATTACTTGACACCTAACTACACTTGAGTCTTCTGTGATTACGGTTATTGAAAAGAAGCCGAAACGTTGAAATTAAAATTAAGTATGCCGCGCTTAAAACCTTTAAAATGAAGTTTTAATCAAATCTTTTCAAGTACTTAAATACAAAACTGTCCATACATTATATTTATCTGTACATAATACATTATTTATAAATTTGTTGTTCTTACACAGATCCTAGGACCGAAAACTGGTTGCTGATGTCAAGTCCTGGGCCACTCTTAACTCTCCTGGCAACATATTTATACTTCTGCACCTCGGTCGGACCCCGGTATATGAGGGACAAGAAACCATACGACTTAAAGAATGTTATAATAGTGTACAACGTCTCACAGATTTTAATGAGCATTTTCATAGTGAGCGAGGTAATTACTTTTTTATATTTATAAGGCTAATAATTAAAGTCATGTAGTTATATTATAGTATAAACGGAGCATTTTAGTAGGTAGTAATACTATCAGTACAAGAAGTATAAACAATAGTAATATAATACATACGATAGTAAGTAGACTTAATTTTAAATGACCTTCAAATAATGTTTGTCGGCCTCTGTGGTTGAGGGGGCTAACCCTTGCCTACCTACCTCACTGCAGCACAGAGGCTCCGGCTATGATTCCAGTCATGGTAAATATCGGGAAAAACTTCCTTCTTTTTTCAAATTATTTTCCAATATTTCATTTAATTCATATACAGCGAAACCTGGTTAAGTGAGACATCAAGGAACCTGTGGATTCCCTTAGAGAGGTATTCCACTTACCCAGTGTCTCAGATATCCAGGTATAAATAAATATCTGTCTCATTTACAGAGGGTTCCATTAATAGAGGTCAGAATTTTCGGGTACAATAAGAATAAGTATGTAAACAAACCAAACGATGTTATCTCCGTTACAGAGTTCTGTGCATAAAATATTCACTCGCTGTCTCAGTTATAGAGATAACTCTGATGAGAAATCGAAAGAACAAATCCCAGATATAGTTAGGACCTCAGCATGAGTTCCAGTTATGGAGATTTCTCACTTATCCATGTCCCACTTAACTAAGTTTCACTGTATAAAAATAAAACATATTTGTCTGTGGCACAGAAACCTCATGGATCTATTCGAGCTGCAAAATTGTGTAACATATATTCGGTTATGGTACGTAGTGATATTTTAAAAGTTAATTTACACCAGAGGTATTGTTATCATCGTTCAAGTGTTTATTTCGGATTTGATAATAAAAGCAGAAGTATCATCGTTCTAGTATATGGTTCTGATTTAGTCCCAGGTCTGCACTGTCTTCTGTTATTTACTGTGGTTGAGTGTCTGGAATTGGCCCCAAAGGGTCCGTTGTATATTACCCATAACACAAGCGTAACTTGGAAATTTATAATGTGTGTTTTTGTCTGCCGATTAGTTTTTTGCGATGAAAACAAACAGAGACCATTTTCTATCATTTTGCTTATAGTTTTTTATTATTATTAATTGTATAATTTAAATGCTTACAGGAAATCAATAACATTAGAACAATAAAATCTTATGGGCAGAATTATTGCAACAGTTTATTCAATCTTTTGCTAGCGATTAGCGAGTGGAATTTTGCACATTAATTTTAAGGATTATTGATTTTAAAATTGCTCATCATTTTTCACACTAAATTGCGAATTCAAAACAAAATTAATAATTATTTTATAGCTTCCAAAGTCATGCGGAACATAAAATTAAAACACTAGTTGATATCAACAATTAAATTAAATAGGTTCAAGGATTTTGCCATATATGAGCTGCGGCTATACATGAGTCCTGCGGCGCTGACTAGGTTTGGCTAAAGCCCACTTATGCATTTCTGCGAGACAGTGATGTCTCAAAAGGAGGCCGCAGAAAGAGAAAGGGAGAGAGGTGCGTTCACGTCTCACGGGTACCGACGTTAGTCGGGGTCCAGGAGGCGCAGATATTCGCAAGATCTCCTCCCGTAATACCGCTGCAGGCCCTCTAGTATCTGGGGAGCAGAGGAGTCATCACCCCTGTTGACGAAGTGAGTTTGCCTTTCCCGGGGCGTTCTCAAGTACTGATGCGCTAAGATCAGCGTGGGCGTAACTACGTTCTAAGTCTCACGCTCTTCCTGCCATAAGCACGGGGCACATGGGAGGAGGGTGGTTTTAGTGGAGTGTTGAGTTTTCCAGTCTCCACACAAGCCGGCGATTTGACTCTGGTGCCCATTCGTGGTGTCACCTTTCGTCGCTTTGGTCTAATCCCTAGTAAAGGACCCGGTAGTGTGAGAAATGCATTTCCCACGCCTTAAAAAAAGCCCACTTATGCAGCATGTAGCAGAAGGCAGAGGTCGTAAGAGACGGAGGAGGATGAGCTAACATCCAAATTTTTTGGAATTTACAATTTCGTAGTACCTGATCTTTGCTAAGGTCACTACGTCTACAAAGTTCATAGTAACCATTGCTTTTAGTTTTGCATGATGCACTTGCGCTGAAAATTTTTCAGCGCTTTCACTACTTACGTAGCTTCTTGCCTCCTGCGAGGTTTAATATGTATTCCTGTCTATATATTATTATATATGTTCATAATAAATTTCATTCATATATACTCAGTAATTTTCGAGAAATATAACTGCGACAGAGCAAGACAGTTGGAAATACGGAAGTAGTATACATACATATGCCTTATACTGGGGCCTCAAATTAGTATTATATGAATAATGCTAGTAACGCTCCACTTATTATATTTGCTATATATTTTTATCTATTATTAACTCTATAAAATCGTTTAAGGATAATATTTTAGGTATTTTCTTTTCTCTCTCTCTCTCTTTCTTTCATCTTATCCCAATTTCATACACCTCTAATCTGGCACATCTTCTATGTCACACCAAAACTTATCATGTCATCCTCACCATAATCCTTCTATCCCTATTTTGTATGTTTAGCTACGGTTTTTTGTTAAAACGTAGTTTAAATAACGTGTTATATAGTTTGATTATATTCACAGTAGTAATAATTGTCTATTCCAGGGTCTAGCAGCAGGTTGGTGGAATGATTACAGCTTCACTTGCCAACCAGTGGATTATTCAGAAAACCCTAAAGCGAAACGAGTAAGTTATAAATGTGTTTCTTGGAAGGTTTTCCAATAACCAATCATTTATGTACGCATCCCAAACTAAAAGGCAGCGGGTTCGAATCCTAGCCAGAACGCAATTCTTACACAGTTTTTCGACCTAATGTGTATATTGTTACAATTACCGCGTACTAACAACGGTGAAGGAAAACATCGTGATGCAACCTTCACATCGAGATAACCGATGTGTCAAACATGTCGAGCTGCTTTGAACAAGCGTGGCGGGTATACTGTCCATTCCTGAGCCGAGCAGCAGGACAAGTAAAACAACAAAATAGCAAAATGCACTGACATCTATTTGTTAAAGAATATATCTACTGATCTGGGTGTCGACGATCGGCTCCAGAATTGTCTGCTGAGTCTGTGTGTGTGGAGATATCCGTTATATATTTATATATGTTTTATTCTTCTTGAGTTTAGAAACAAATTAACGAAATATCTCATTATCAAATTTAGATGGCGGCAGCTGTATGGTGGTACTTCATGGCAAAGATTATTGAGCTTCTTGATACGATCTTCTTTGTGCTTCGAAAGAAGAACAGGCAGATATCATTCCTTCACTTGTATCACCACTTCATGATGCCCATCTGCGCATGGATTGGTGTTAAATTCTTGCCAGGTAATTACTATTTTCAGTCATAATAGAATTTTTATCTCGACTTTAGGGTTAAAAGGTATGATATTCTCATGTCCATTATTAACTGGACGTCTACCAAATTTCATAATAATCTGTTTATTCCTAAGATTATGAAGAAAGAAAACATATAAAATAGGAGAACCAAAACATTTTTGGAGTTATATGCTGCGATTGGACAAATGACGTTGGCATTTGTATTGCTGTGTCGGATGACACTCCGTCACAGCAATGATATTCAGTGCTTTAAGCCTACATATATTACCTAGAGACCCGTATGAAATATAATAACTAGTAGAAAAATAAATAAAAACATTATACGTATTAATAAGAAGGATTAATAAAGTGAAACATAACATTTAAACAAATCAGATACGCTTGTCATCGGCTGGATTTTTACCCTCATTTCCTTAAGTTATACACCCGACTAAGCAGAGATTCTGTTAAAAGTTTATTCCGCATACAATAACGACTTAGAGGGAACTTCACACCGAGGTTTCCCTCTGCGCTGTGACATAGGGTCATTTAGGGTCTAGGCAATACGTGTTTTTTATTTGAGTGAAATTAACTAATTACCTAATGTTATGTGATGAGAAAACATGAGATGAGAAAACATACAAAAAGATTCGGGAGTATTTATCGGGGTTATAATTGTTACACTTGAAAACGGAAAGCTTGCGAAATGAAAGGCATTTCTTAGCACAATGAAGTGAGACATTTATTAAACAGGGATTGATACAACAGTAATGATACTCATACCATATTCTATTAATCATACATGCCAATTTAATATGTACCTAACGTCAGATCCATGTATTTTCAGGCGGTCACGGCACTCTTCTTGGTTTGATCAACTCGTTCATCCACATCATAATGTACACATACTACCTGATATCTGGTCTTGGGCCTCAATACCAGAAGTTCTTGTGGTGGAAGAAACACGTTACTACCTTACAGCTTGTAAGTACAACATTTTGAGAATTTCTAAAAATAGTATAAATTTCGTTGTATACGTATAAATCTGGAGTAAAAGTTGACAGAGTATAAAGAACTGATTCTCGAAGACTTCATTTTGAATTATCTAATACTGGTAGACTGTTCAATTTATAGTGAAGAGTCCTGAAGAGTTTCTTTAGAAGGATACTGAAAAGAAAAGAAAGTATAAGCAAGTGACTGTCAAAAACTTTCTACTCGGATTGAATCGTCTATTAGTTAGTATAAACGAGAGAGAAAGAGAGGGTCTTGGATAGATTCTCTGTATTGATACTAATGCTTATGTAAATTCCCAGATACGTATAAATCTAGAATAAAATTTGACACAGTAAAAGAATTGACTGTCAAAGAATGTCCATTAGAATTGAAACACCTAATATTATATACAAGAGAGAGTCTTTGAAAGATTTCTCATAAGCACACTGATGCTTATGGAAAAAACTGTTAAAATAAGTTATTATGTCATTTACGAAAGTTCTCTTAATCGTTGATTTTTATGAAAAAATGCAATTACTTTGAATTTAACACTGTACTAAAGTACATACATGTAATGTATGGAATTAAATATTTTGGTATTTTATTTTTTTATAATAAACCATCAGGTACGGATTATTTTGTAATTATTTTGTAGGGAGAGCAAGATTAAGGGGAACATACAAATAAATTATTATTAATTAAAACAATTACTTTTTAATATACTACTAGTATATTTTTAATTGTTTCAGATTCAATTCTGCATCATCTTCTACCACAATTTTTCGGTTATGTTCCTTGATTGCAATTATCCAAAAGGCATCAACACTCTCCTCTGTATCAACGCTGGCCTCTTTCTTTACATGTTTGGTAATTTTTATTACAAGAACTACATGAAATCTACTAAAGTTAAATCTCAAGACACACCAACTGCTAATGGAAAAGTGAAAGAGTGCTAATAAATAATGAACTTGTAAAATTGTGATTTTTAGACTAATATAATCATTTCGCAAAGAGCATATTGTATAGTTTTTAGTCTAATTAGAATATGTTAGGCAATAAGAACTAAAGTGGCGTAAACAACGTTTAGAATGTATCAAAATTAAGATTTTGAAGAGCCTAAAGCGATTGATTTTAGAGAATCACTTAGTCAAATTGACACGTGTCTAGATATACTGGATGTTTAAGGTATGGAACAAGGTGCCACTATATGTTGATACATGTTATGGTCACCATACAAATCGGTGAAAATTACCTGTTAGGCCCTCTATCAATACAATAAGAAATATAAAGAAAAACAATATTTAGCTAGACGTGTTGCTGGGAAGTTTCTTGCCGCTTCTTCTCCTTAAAAGCAATAAGGCGTTGCGAAGCGGTGCTCATAGACTAGGAAGTAAAATTAAAATTTATCTTATATGTATGACCTTCAAAAAATGTTCCCCAGCGGAACTTATTTTGAATAAAAACCTTTGGATTTAAATTTAAAAGTAAACCATGGAACCGCCATGGAAATGTAGTTATGTTCTATTTAAAGGAAACATGAATATATAGCATCAATGTGCTGCCATCTATTATTCATTATAGAAATTAAATTAAAGTTGATGACATCAAAACAATTTGTGTGTGTGCAGTTCACACTCAGTAGAAGTGAAACAAAGTGTGACAAAGGGTGGGAGGGATTCTAAATTTTGTGACGTCACTTTTATATATTATCTTGTTATAATATATTTAAGGTTTAAAACACGACATTTTGAAATATTAACGATAACTTGAAAACATTTCTAGCTCTAACTGTATAAGTATAGTGTTTAAATGATTAAATATAATGTATTCTATCTCATTCTCTCGCAGGCAATTTCATTAAGCGATTCTCCAAAAACTGCCGATTTAGACCCTCAAAACTATGTATTTCGAACATGTTTAGACTATTCCAATTGCCAACGATATCGATGTACAAGTACTTTTGTCCATTTTTGAGGACTTAGCATATTTTTATTTATCGCTCAAGTATAAATGTATTATATTAGGATATGTCTGCGAATTCGTCTACGCCCGACTTAAAATTCCCATAAGATTCCCGGGACACGAAATATCGAAGTATTAAAAAAAACGTGTACGTCTCGGGACGCCCTACAGAAGTGATAACTTGCGTGAGAAAAAGGGAATTCAGACAGACTAGCGCCGTAACGCTTTACGTAACGAACCGGTTTACCCTCCCATAAGAAGTAATCACTTCAATAATGTAACCATCGCTTTAGTGAAAATTATGTCGCATTTTATGCATTCGAATTCCCCCGACATTCCCGGGGAGAAAAAAATATCACACGTTTTGTTACTATAAATTTACTATCTATCATCAATAAAAAAATCACATTGGAATTCGATTATTTTTTATTCTGGCCATTTTAAATAATTCCCAGCAAAATTTCCGCGGGATTCTATTAAAAAGTAACGCAGATTTTATTATAAGAATTTACTATCGAATAGCAAAAACCGCATCAATATCTGGCCAGTAGTTCTTACGCGAATTCCAAACAAACAGACAAACAGAAAAGAAATTTAAAAAAATAACATCATGATCTCCATCGTTTATATAGTTTTTTTTTTAATTACTTGAATGTACAGACACGGCATGTTAGAATTTTATGTTATTCTAGATTACCCATTATTGGGTATTACATTGTACAAATAGAAATATTTAAATAAGTAGAAAACGACGTACTTAATGTGATCTATCTTTGTCAATTTTTAAGTAATTTTCCAAAAATTTTAGATGTCACTTAATGTTCTTATATTGTCGTCTATTATCTGTCTTTTGCTCAGCTATTTTAATTATACATTACTTTAGTTGATGCAAACTTAAGTAGTTTATTTTGGTAGCAATAACTTGCTAATGCAAGAAGTTGTATTGCATTAAACTTTTATCTAGGCGCCATTGTCGCCCGGAAATTTACTTATTTTATTCTGGAGATTATTCCATTTTCCGGGATAAAAATATCTTATGTTAATTTTTGGTATTGAGACTACTTAGATATATATACCAAAGATCAGCGAAATCGGTACCGTGATTTTTTCTGTGAAAGAAAGAAAGAAAGAAAAAGTAACAATGTTACTTTGGGAAAATAGTATACATATTCATATGCTTAAAATAAAGAGTATAATATATAAAGGCCTCTCGCAGTATCTATCAGTGGTACAAAAGTTATAAATTGAATCCTGAAATGTTTTTCTTAAAGTAAAACTTAATGTCAAACGTCAAAAGTCAAATGTCACAATATTAACTATAAATAAATATTTAAAATGGATATTAATAATAAAATAAAGACATTGAAATTAAAATGTTACTTTCTCATTTGTAGTATTAAATGAGAAGGATTGATGAGTAATTGAAGAAAAACCTATGATGGATATATCTGCATATCCGTCATAGTTTTTCTGCCATTATTAAAGTGAACAGGGTGTTATTAACGCTTGAGTTCCCTGATACTACTTATGACTTTGAACCCCACAATAGAGACTATAATAGGAATAAGTGGTGGGTAAGGATGGATCATAGCTTTTAACGCACAAACCGAGCCAAGCCAATGTTGAACAAAGAAGAAGAAGAAACAGCTCAAGCAAGCAGGAAGGTCATAATCTAATTATTTAACTCAAAGCACTCTCTAAGAGGTTGAATACAGCACAACTTGAACTGAAAATTCTCAGATCATAAGAAGCATTTAATTTCTCAAAATTACACAAACAAGTTTCGAAGTATATCCATAATACAAATAATATATAGGTAGTCGTGATAATTTTAAATGTTGATCCATATTGGAAAGATTTAAGTGGTTTGAAATTAGTTAAAAATTAAAAGTTGACGAGTTCTGAAGATGATTTTGTAAAGTACTAATTGTGTATAATTAAAACTGTTTAAAGATTTTTTGTGATTCATTTAAAGCTAATGTTTCGACCATATTTAGTAGACGTGTGAAGAAGGAAATGTTAAATAACTGCTTACCACTAATTTTAATGATATCTAACAATCCCACAAAATTTTAATATATATTTTTTAAAATTTCTAATGCGTTAATCAACAACTGGCTGAAGGTTAACAATTGAATTACTGTTTGGCAAATTAATTTTGGGCTTGTAGCTATTTAAATAACGTCATATAAAAATTTCAGCCATACTAAAATAATTTGAAAAAAAAGTCAATTCTGAATTGGCATCTGGCACGGTTTAAACAACAACAAAAATGTCTGGCAATAATAGATTCATGTGTCAAAAATCCCAATTAAAATAATAAGCAAAAAAGAAACCTTCTTAAAATGCTTTGAAAAATTGATATTTTCCCTGTACAGATACGATGCGCACTGATGAACGCAACCACTACCACCAGCCAGACTGCCCGTATGACGTCCGGGAGAGTGAGAGGAATAGCATATTATCTAAAGACAGGCCTTCTTGAAATTCTCTCTCGAAAACGTTGCCAGCTCTTAGACGAATAGGACTAGTCAAGAAATTTAAAATCGCACAATGTACTTCATAGCTAGCTGTATTCGATGACGGCTTATGTGGTTGAGTGAGCTAAAGGTTTGCTTGCATAGTTCACTGGAGCGCAGAGACTTTGATTCAAGCTTTGCTTAGTTCGGGGATGTACAATGTTTTAAACTTTAACAAAAATGGTGTTCCTCAAATAGAGAGAATCAGATTCAAAAATATCCATATGAATACCAAAATAACTAACATAGCAAAATTAGTGGTGGCCGATGAAGCAAACGAGTTCTGGAATGGAATTTTTGGTGTCGGCAAGCGTAGTCTAAGATACCTTCAAACCAGATTGTACAATTACCTGTGCAGGGTTGTTAGTTAATGAGAGTAGTAAAGAACTAGAAAGTGTCGTGACAAAGCCTACATCTAGCAGTGAACAGTGATTGACTGACAGCAAGGAGAGCGACAGGAGTACGAAAAACATTGAATTGTATATAAACGGTAGCCTTATTCATATTGAGTTAGAGGAACTTTGACGTTAACACTTACTCTAACTCAATATGAATAACACCAAAAATCTTTGAGAGGTATTAGGTAGAGAAAAATCTTCGAATACATGGTAATAATTTATATATCAAGTTGTTTTATTTCCCGTCAATAGATCTCGCAGGTTTACATTTATTATTTTTATTTTTAGAGTACACCAGATAAGCTGATGGCCCACCTGATGGAAAGCGGTTTCCATCATCTACGGACTTTAGTAACACCAAAGGTGCTAGAAATGTGCTGCAGACCTTGTATTACAGTATGGAAACTGAACACTAATGTTGGAATACATACATACATACATAACTTCACGCCAGGTCCCTTGCGGGGTAGGCACGAACAACAGAACGCCATTTAGGCTTATTCTTACACACCTTACTTGCTTCTTTGACATTCATAGTTCTTGTCATGCACGCTCGTCTGTTCTTAAGGCTCCTGACATCACCTTCTGCTAATACACGATCAATTTGATCATGGAAGGTGTGTCGTGGCCTTCCGCGACTTCTGCATCCATCCACTTTTGCATTGTATATCTGTTTAGTCATTCTTTCATCATACATTCTTTCCACGTGCCCGAACCACCGGAGCATTCCTTTCCTTACCTTCACCCCGACACTCTCTTTCAGACCAACTCTCTTTCTTACTTCGGTATTACGAACGCGGTCCGCGAGCGTCACTCCGCAGATTTTGCGCAGTGCTCGCATCTCGATCGCGTTTACTCTACTTTCGTGCTCTCTATTCCATACCCAACTACAATTGGAATACAACTAAGGTTATTATAGCTACTAACCCTAGGCTAAGGGTGTTAGATGTCCAGACAGACAATACCCTGCCAACTGGCTGTGGATTGTATCTGAAGACAGCCCACAGCCAGGTAGCAGAATTAGTAGTTTCGTCCCTTCCTGCACGAATAATATCACAGTCGTTGCCCAACCTAAATTCTGAAATTATCGCTGAAAAGTTCACCTAAAGAAGTATCAAATTTACTAACTCATAATTATTATTTGAAGTCGATTGCTATAACACCCACACCAGAGTAATGACAGAAAGTTTGTTTAAAAAATTTTCGTGTCACAAATTTAATAACGCTTTACCGAATAGTTCTCTCTCTTTTCTTTCACCATATCCCAATTAATTGGTGTCAGCACAATATGTCTTTTCCTTCCACGCTCCTCTTTTCTGACATACAGCTTCTGTTACATCACACATTAGCTGTATTATTTTATAGTCATACATGAGCTGTCTGTCAATGTTTAAGCTTAACAACGCCACAGTCTAGTATGAGGAACTGTACGCCTATAAAGATGGCAGTGGTAGGGTTGCTGGTATGGATAGACTAACCAACTAATGCGTATCTCTTGGCTGCATTAAATATGCGTGCTAATCAACCAATCATGACTTCGATATTATATATTGTTACGAGCTACACAGGACTCGAATTAAAATGCCGTTAGAATTACTGCGAAATGTATTAGAACTGTACAAACAGGTTTAAAACAGGGACAAATATAACTGGACACAGCCAGTACAAACTGCACGATTCAATAACACGCGCAAAGTCTGTCACTATATCACTTGTCGAGTCTACGTCTTGCTCGTATCGTAATCCTCGCTTGACTGTCCCACCCCTCCCTTCAGGCATTGTTTTATACTAAAAATACAGTACAAAAAAATCGACGGCGTGCACTGGGATTTCCCAAGAAACACTAATTTGCACACCTGGCTTATTATTCCTACGAACGGCCAACAAAGTCGAAAACAATACCAATAGGCTATTGTCTAATTGCAAATTTTAAATAAGAAGTAAACAAAAGAACTCCGAATGCGGGAGGGACAATAAGCCAGGTGCGCGATTCTTTGTCGCGATGTAACAATATACATATGCAGCGCGGTATAACTGCACTTATAGGCTTAATTGGTGGCGGACATATTTTTGGGAACAAGGGACGACAGCAGACTCCTTCGTAAAGGCGAGCAGAATCAGTACAGCAGCAAGTACGTCATGGAAAGCCGTATAGAACGGAAGATGACGGCTGGGAAAAGGTGATTGGACAACGAGGCTAGGAAAGAGGGTAGTTGTGGAAATAATTTGAAATGAAATATTTATTCTTGCATAAATGTAGTTGTATACAGATGTTATTTCTAGAAATACATGGTTCAGTACATTTTACCAGTTTCACTGGTGTGCAAGTAAGCAGGTCTTAATCGTCATTATTTATATAGTTATTTGTTATTTATTTTATTATGTACCTTTAATCCAACTTGAGTGGTTTTTATTACATTTATTTATGAATTAATAATATTTATTACCTTTATTAATTATATAGACATTGACAGGATTGACAGGACAGGATTTTATATTATACGCCACGAACAAAGGTTATTAACTAAGGCTGGTGTGCACCGACTTTTAACCAATGGTTATAATAAAATAATCGCCAAAAATGTATGGAAAAACAAAGAATATTTTTGGTTAACCGTCGGTTAAATTTCGGTGCACACCAGCATTAGTCGCATCTCATCTAACCCATTAAATCGTAGGCTATTAGTGTGTGAAACTGTCACTCATACTAACACTATCCCATTCGTAGCAGAGGCATAAAACGTGTCAATTATCCAATTGTGCGTAAATATTAACTATATACGGTCTTATTCATATTGAGTAAGAGTAAACTTGAAAGCTTCTTTAAGATAAACAAGCCTTCAAATTTACTTTAACTCATTATGAACAAGATCATATAATAAAGATATAATAGTTAAGTAATGTTAATTTAGGTAACAATTGTAATGTGACGTGCCGAAAACTCTTCGAGGGAGTCGTGCGTTCTATGGCCCTGTATGGGGCCCCGGTGTGGGCGGGCGCCCTGGCGGCTCGCAACGTCGCAACTCTGCGACAGACTCAGCGTATGCTGGGCCGTCCGTGGGTATCGCACGATATCCTTCGAAGCGGCCTCCCTACTAGCCGGCACTCTACCGTGGGACCTGGAGGCCAGGGTACTGGCCTCCTTGTACGTTTGGCGTAAGGAGAAGGAGGCCAGTATGGGCCGACCTGCGCCCCGTGAGATCGAGGGGCGCAGGGACGAGTTGCGCCAGGTCCAGGTGACAGAGTGGGCGGACCGCCTACAAAACCCCAGCGCCGGCCTCGCCGTCATCCAAGCGGTGAGGCCGATTATGTCAGAATGGCTGCAGAGGCGTCACGGCACCCTAACGTTCCGCCTGACGCAGGTCCTCTCGGGGCACGGATGCTTCGGGAGGTACCTGTGTCAAATAAGGCGCGAACAATCGTCAGGGTGCCACCACTGCGTCGGCGACGACGAGGACACGGCGCTGCACACCCTCCAGGTGTGTCCAGCCTGGGACGAGCAGCGCCGAGATCTCGTCGCGGCCATCGGGGCGGATTTGTCCCTCCCGGCCGTGGTGAGGGCCATGGTTGGGAGCGCCGACGCGTGAGACGCAGCCGCCTCCTTCTGCGAGACCGTCATGTCCGCAAAGGAGGCGGCGGCGGCGTCGGAGGATCGTGCACGACGATCTCCAGCCGCCGTAGGCTACAGCCGTGCGGGCGACCGGCGGGGAAACCGGATCCGCCCGCACATTAAGGCCGGAGAGGAGGGACGTGCGCCGATCCGCGCGCCCCCTCTCACCTCGTTCGGTGAGGAAGAGGAGCCGGAGAGACCCAGATCTCCGGCCACAAAATGGTGAGGCCAGCCCGCAAAGGGGCCGGCCGTCGTCTGTCCGGGCTGGTGGTGAATGCGCGAGCGAGCCCACAGCCCGGACAAAGGACGCTCGGGATCGGACAGGGGTTTTAGTGGGTATCCCTAACCGTGGTGTGGCAATAGCTCTCCACATCCCATCGTGGGGCGTTAGTGCCACCCCGACCTGGCGAATCCCACATACGGGCCGCGACCTTTCCCCCTCGCGCGGCCTACGATCCTCAAACGCATTTCCCCTGTATAAAAAAAAGGTTACAATTGTAAAGTTGTTTAATAAAGTTGTTATTGAAATCTAATTGTCATGATTACCTTTCCATTTACACCACTAATTTCCTCATTCCATGAATTTAAAATCTGACTGACTATATAATTAATTTCATGTTTACGGTAAACGATTGATTTAAATACTTAAATAGTTGCTGGACTGCAATGTAGCGTGCATTAAAAGGATATGAGTAATCGATCACGCATATTCTTATTTTATTATATATTTACTTGTAAGATTATATATTGTAAATTGATATGGGTTATTTATTACCTGAAATAAATAATAATTATTATATTGCATACCACTTGACTCGTGCCCACTTTGCTGGGCACTATTCGAGAGAAGCCCACATATAATTGCCCATGACAAAAATATCCGTCTGGTGCCTACTTTGCAGGGCGCTACTCGAGATAACTCAACATATTATTGCCCATGGGAAAAACACCCCTTTCTCAAGTTCATGCCCACCAGATAGATTGTTTGACCCTGGGAGTTATTTATTATTTAGTCAGCGCATGTCGATAAATAAACACATCAGCCTGCTTTTCTCGGAATGGATATTTCGCATATATGTGTCTATATCATTCACGAATAATGTAGCGTTCTACAGGTGAAAGATTTTTCAAAATCATTTCAGTATTTCAATAAGTTATTTCCTTCAAACAAACTCACAAAAGTTTAACTCTTTCTAATATTAGTATCTTATATATCGTATATCTACATATCGCAAGATATGTAAATTGCGCTTGTACATACATACATACATAACTTCACGCCAGGTCCCTTGCGGGGTAGGTACGAACAACAGAGCGCCATTTATGCTTATTCTTACACACCTCACTTGCTTCTTTGATATTGATATTTAATATTGCTTGTATTATGGGTAAAGTCAAGATCACCAATCCCAGACACCCAGAATAGAGAAATCAAAGAAAAATGCCAACTTTGTCACTTGGTATGTATGTATAATATTGCTGCATTTTTAAGACTTGCTCTGTTTCTATTTTGTTTTGCTCTTTGATAACCTTCTGCATTTTTTGCCCTGAAGGAATGTTTCTTTCTTTCCAATTCTGATGCCATGTTGTGTCTATGTATGGTGTCGAATTGTACTGATGTTGTATTTCTGTGTCGTGTCGTATCATCGAATGGAAAAATAATCAACATGCAAGACTATACATGTCATCAAGACAATGAATGGGCATATATTAATTAATACAGAAAATAAATTAATATCCAAATTAGTTTAATAATAATGGCGAACACAATGTTTAACTGTCATTATATAAGATAGCATTCATTCAGTGTGATTGTCTCTATTACGCGAATATATTTTAATCAAATAATAGTTTCCTAAGTTATTTTAAAAATGGCATTGTTGTTAAGAAACCTGGTGGAGTGGTACAATTATGTTTTTTATGACTTAGAAGGTAACACAAGAGTTTTATATTATAAAATAACTAATGCATTAACAACATAATCAATCGACTTACGGCTCATTCAAAGTCACTTCATTAAACAAACCACTGGAATGCCAGTTTTTCGTAAAATATAGATAGATAGATAGATAGATAACACTTTATTGTACACCATTACAGAAAAGCTTACGAACTAGTATTATTATAGTAGGGTACAAAGGGCGGTCTTATCGCTAAAAAGCGATCTCTTCCAGACAACCCGTGGCAAGAATATTCCGATTTGAAGTGGCGACGGTGGTATACATAATTATTGTATGATTACTTAAATTTTATTAATAAATATATAACTATACTATATATACAAATATACACATAAGTTATATACATATATAATATATAGCGATAATATGCAACTATTTAAATATAATAGACATATAGCTATGTAATATGTTAAACAACTAAAAAAAATAACAAATATCATTACAATTGATTTTTTCTTTATATTTCAAAGGAAACCAGTGGTGTCGCTTGCCTTAGAAGGGCCCTATATCAAGATGTCTTGGGGGCCCAAAGGAAAGATTTTTTAAAAATAAAAGACACAAAAAATACATACATACATAACTTCACGCCAGGTCTTCAATAGAGCGCCATTTAGGTTTATTCTTACACATCTCACTTGTTTCTTTGACATTCATAGCTCTTGTCATGCACGCTCGTCTGTTCTTAAGGCTCCTGACATTACCTTCTGCTAGTACACGATCAATTTGATCATGGAAGGTGTGTCGTGGCCTTCCGCGACTTCTGCATCCATCCACTTTTGCATTGTATGTTTAGTCATTCTTTCATCATACATTCGTTTCACATGCCCGAACCACCGTAGCATTCCTTTCCTTACCTTCACTCCGACACTCTCTCAAACTAACGAAACAAAATTATATATATTAATTAAATCCATTATTAATTGCAGGATTAATGAAAACACTTTATTGATCACCAAAAATTAAAACTAAGTTCTTATGACTAAAAGCGATCTCTTCCAGGCAACCCCTAAACTAAGGAAATAAATATTATACTTAATACTAGCTGTCCCGGCAGACATCGTCCTGCCCGGTAAAAAATAGGGGTTGATCGTAGAGGGTTGAAAATTTAGGGTTGTATGTATCTTTTAATGTTGTATCATAAAAAAATAGAAATTAAAAATTTTGTCTAAAAAATAAATAAAAACATTTAGGGGTGGACTACCCCTAACATTTAGGGGGATGAAAAATAGATGTTGGTTGATTCTCATAGATACCGGATAAGCACAAAAAATTTCATCAAAATCGGTCAAGCCGTTTCGGAGGAGTATGGCAACGAAAACTGTGACACGAGAATTTTATATATTAGAGAAGAAGAATATTACTTATACGTCCTGACCTACGGGGCTGAGACATGGACACTGGCGGCAAGATTGGTCCACAAGTACCAAGCACTCTGCTGCTACATGATATCCAGGATCTCAAAAGCTTGTATTCAAAAACCTTAAGAAAAAAACAAGTTAACTAGTTATTTTTTTCGAAAAGTTCATATTATGTGAAATTTTACAAGAAGATAGATAACACTCTATTAATCACCCCAAATATACAATTTCAAAATACACAATTACAATATTGTGATGGTAGAATCAAAAGGCGGCCTTATCACTGAAAGCAATCTCTTCCAGGCAACCTAACTTAAGGAATAACTTAATCTAATCTGGCGATGTAGATGGTGCATATCATTAAATATATTATAAATAAACATACATAAACTACATCATCATCATCATCATCACTACACAGTATAAAACAAAGTCGCCTTTTCTGTCCCTATATCCCTATGTGCGCTTAAATCTTTAAAACTACCCAACGAATTTTGATGTGGTTTTTTCCAATAGATAGAGTGATTCAAGAGGAAGGTTTATATGTATAATACATAATATAATATAACCGTAATTAATTTTGTATCAGCATTGCACCCGTGCGAAGCCGGGGCGGGTCGCTAGTATTCTATAAATGAAATACACATACTTAAACTACTTTGTAAACTTTACAGGAAGATGTAGTCTGTTTTTAAAAATTGAAACATAGTGTCTCCCACAGATTCGAGGACGCGGGATTGGTTTCCAAATTTTCTAGTGTTGATGATTATTTTAATATCTTACTATTATTTCTGCACCTCTCTCGGACCCAGGATGATGAAACACAGAAAACCTTATAAATTGAAGAATGTTATGCTCTTCTATAACAGTTTTCAAGTCATTATAAGCACTTACTTGTTATTCAAGGTAAGTAATCATATATACCTACATATTTGAAGGTAATAACATATTTTTTTATGTAGCGTGTATACCTTTTTTTGGTAACGGTGGGGAATATATTTGTGCATTCCTTGGGGTCTTGGAAGAGCTCTTCGAAGGGTATGCGGGACTTCATACTACCGGCTTATAGACTCTGTACACAACTTCTCTTCACTAGATCTACTATATTAATGAAAATGTGAGAGAACGTCTTAGGCCTAGGCCGCACTACGGTGAAACCGCAGCAGTTATTAACCGTGAGTTTATGAAACACGAAAACGAATACAAGCGGCCGCACTTGCGGTTTTTACCCGCGATTGATTTTAAAACCGTGAAATGTTACAAAATTGTCGCGGTAAGGTTCGCGGGAAGTAAAAGATACATACGTATATATATATGTCGGAGGGAAGATATAAATCGGATAATTATTGATTGGATTTATTACGCACAATATTATTTGTTTACATTTTAACTACTTTCAAAATTCTTAATTCTATTTTATTTGGTTTGTTAAATGTTTTTATAAATTAAAGATCGTTCTAACCTAATAAAAGTCATGAATATTGTAATTTAACAAACGACCAATGAGAGCAGAGCTTATGGCTCGGAGCGTGGTTAGACGCCCTCTATACTTGAGTAGTATCTACTTCGGTAGATGGAAGAGTTTTTGTGGCATTCGGTTGAAGGCAATAGGTCGAGTTGGACCATGGAGTATTTTAAAGAAAGTATTGAAGTTGGAAGTATGAGTGGTGCCCTGAACCCGCTGCTCGGTCTAAACTATGTTAAAATGTCTTTTAAATCTAAATTAAAAGTGTATAAACCCTGGCTATCGTGTTTTATGCTTGCATTTTACTCCGATGACGCCCACTAAACCAGCAATAACTAAAGGAGATGTCGTGAGAACGAGGCCGTTCTGCGACATATATATATCTCTCTCTCTAAGAGCTTTTCATAATCCACTAAATACTACTAACTACATTGTACAAACTTGACACTCACAACAGATTTGTTAAGTTTATTTCATGTCAGGCAAATATTTGTTTCAGGCAATACCGCATATAAAAATGACTTATTTTTATTGCCATCCAGTAGATTACTCGGATAATCTTAACATAAAAGAAGTAAGTATGACTGATGAAGTAAGTAATGTCAAATTTCTAGCGATAGTAAGGCAAGCGAATTAATTGTATTGTTCCGGCCGACAGAAGTGGATTCACACCTGGACACCTGCATTGTTTAATTTAGTATAAAGCAATGCCCGAACGGACGGGTGTAGCAGTTAAGCGATAATCGCAAGCAAGGCAAGACGTGTGTACATTCGATAAGCTATATAGTGACGGACATTGCGCGTGTTATTGCATCGTACATTACGTTTGTACTGGCTGTGTCCAGTTATATTTGTACCTGTGTTATACGTGTTTGTATAGTTCTATAAAATTCCATAGTAATTCCAACGGCATTTTAATTCGAGTCCCATGTAGCTCGTAACAGTACAATTATAATCAAGGTGGTCTCTCACGATTTGTAATAATGTTTTCAGCAACACCGCTTGGTGTGGGTTTACTTGATTGTCAAATTAATAGATCTCCTGGACACAGTATTCTTTGTGTTAAGGAAAAAATTCAGTCAAATATCTGGATTGCATCTTTATCACCACACAGTGATGCCAGCCGCAGTATATCTAGGATTGAAACATTATCCAAGTAAGATTAATTTTAGTAACGTAACTACCTCTAAAACTCATTAATTACTTATTTTTAAACGCTATATTTGATTAAATAATTACATTAAATACACGATAATTTTTATTTGACACAACTAGAACAAATTACATAATCATATTAAGATTTGATTTGATTATGTTTAACAAAAACAGTAGATGACACTGTCATGCAAGTGGTAATTAAAAGACTACATAGAAATTATAAACGCTATATTGAACTAGAGTAAGTTTGTACGTTTCTTTAATGTTCGTTAAACAAGCCTATAAACTTAGTACTAACTCAATTTGAATAAGACCATTAGTCTACAAAACAAAAATCCATTTAATGGGTTTTTATTTTATATTATTGCATAAGTTCAGCAGACAGGTAGTAGGCCCTGATTGGAAGGGCCTCGCATCGTCTATAGACATAACACCAAAGGTGCTACCAATGCGCTGCTGCTCTCTTAAGGAAAGCTGGAACATAACTAATGCCGGAACACAACTCAAGGTTGTTATGGCGGTATATTCTAGTCCAGGGGTGGTAGCCATCCAGACGAGCAATTAAATACCCTACCACGTGGCTGTGGGTTGTTTTGTCGCCTCTTACGTCAGGCCGCCTGGCCGCAGATTATTGTATTCTTTCTCCGTGCCTGCACGCATAAGACATATTTATTATACTAATACGGTAGGTTGGTTTTTTAACAAACGAGTAGACGTATGACAGTCGCCATAGTGAATAGTTTGTAAAAACCAAAAATCACACGTGTATCATGCAATGTTTTTCAACACATTTGCGATAAGTACGATAGGTAATTAAATAAATATCTTGTCCGTTTCTAAAATGCATTTGTAAATGGCGACACGATCGTGTGATATAAATTAATTTGCCCTTTTTGTCCTTTTGCTGTTTTGCTCTATTCTGCTTTTTGATCTTTTGTCCCTTTTATCCTTCTTACTCTTTGGTCCTTTTTGTCCTTTTTGCTCTTTTTTTTCTTTTTTTATCTTTTTTGCTTTTTTGTCCTTTTTCTCTTTTTTGCTCTTTTTGTCCTCTTTATATTTTTTGTCATTTATATAGTTTATAGACGGGGGATAGATAAATGAAACTAGGACGGTTTGAAATAGAGGATTAAAATTTGGATGAGACCAATAATTTCTCATGTTTATTGATATAAAAATTCATAGTCTACAAAAACGCGATAGTAGCTCGATATGTCTTTCTATCAAGTTTTCACGGAAAATGACTAGGAAAACTGGATCGGTTTTAATGCAAGTTTGTTTATATGTAGTTTCAATGCCGAAATTGGATATATAATTATACTAGCAGGAGATCGGATAGTTATTAAGTAATATAAAATTAAGTGATTTTGCGAGTGTAAATAGCATAAAAATTAAGTAGAATGTGGGGTCCATCGGCAAAGGGTTTCTTCAAAGAAATTTGTAAGAAACTCTTTGCTACCACATGTGATCAGGAGGCTGGTTGCTATTTCGCGCAACGAATCAGCATTGCCATACAGCGTGGCAATGCAGCCAGCCTTCTCGCCACGTTTCCTTCTGGCAGCGATTTGTTACATTATTTGTTAAACCATTTATTTCATACAAATATTCCTAAAAATAAACTAAATTATAAACAGATTAATTAATATAAAGAATGTAGCAAATCGCTGCCAGAGGGAAGCGTGCCCAGAAGGCTGGCTGCATTGCCACGCTGTATGGCAATGCTGATTCGTTGCGCGAAATACGAACCAGCCTTCTGATCATGGGTGGTATCAAAGAGTTTCTTACAAATTTCTTTGAAGAAACCCTTTGCCGATGGACCCCACGGACCTAAAGTTTCAACTCCAAACGGCACAAATATGTAACCTCTTCCTAGGTTTCCATATTTGCGTCGTTTGAGATCTTCAGCTGTTGAAGCAGCGTTGCCAGCCCCTAACTTAGTCACTGGAAGATGAGATGCCGCCAGAGTGTCAACGCATGTCGCGTCCCACACAAGCGGCCTTCCCATCTTCCAAGGAATAAGTGACATCCCATCCGGTCTCTTGCCATCGTCGCGCACCAAGCCATTCGGTTCTAGGATGGCTGGTACGCCAACGCTGACAAGAGCTCGGCGGATGATGTCATTGAGGCTGGCATGGCGAGATCTTCGGCCAACACTATGTAGACATGATAGTCCGTGGTGTCCATATGAATCCACCATAGTTCCGCACTGGCAGCGGTGTGGTACACAACATGGAGCCCCCAAGCGAAGGCTTGCAGCTAACCGGAAAGCAGAGTTGTCCAATACTGTACCTGTATTAAATGAGGGGTGTGCCTGCAACCACTGTCCAGACTCCCAACTAGCGACGGCTAAAAGCCGAGCGCGCTCTGTCGAACTGGAACACGTTTGAAGGATATTTTCCCGTGCCAGTTCGCAGATCGGCTCGTCCCAAGCCCGCTGTGAAGTCAGCGCAGTGGGCTGGTCAGAATTAGGGCAAGCCATTGACCAGGCTTTTTTGGCATCTGTCAAATATGAAATTTCAACATTCAAATGAGTTTTTTCTAGAATTTTTAATACTAAATCGCTTGTACTGTGAACAGATGACAAAAAAGCCGGCAAAGCGATACTGGAAATTTTGCGGACGCCGAGGCCTCCAAGTCTCACTGGAAGCGAGCCTTGTAGCCATGTTCGGTCATCCATGTCCAAATTTAAAATGGATGTGAGCGTATCCTTCACGATGCTATCCAACATCTTCAGAAGAGAGGTTTCTTTAAAGAGTGGGCTGCATCGGAGGGCATACGTAAATTTAGGTACGAAAAGACAGTATCGGATGATAGTGAAAGCCATGTGGGTATTAATTTTGAGCAAGCGATCCGAACTATCACGAAAATTTTGAATATTCTCTTCGACGAAATCGGGTATGGACTCTTCGAAGATCGGGGCACCTAGGAGGACCTAACATTATTTATATTAATTTATTTATAATTTAGTTTATTTTTAAGTATTTAGTTAAGTTATTCCCATTGTTTTAAGATATCATTGTTGCTATTAAAGTTTGTCTCATTCTGTACAATGTAACCTGTATTAATGCCTGCTCTTTAAACAAGAAACATGCACTTAAGGTTAACCCGTGGCGTACTAAACTCTAGTCAATCAAAAATCGAAAGTTTGAAAAAGTTTCTGGTAGGTATTAAAGGGTTTTAATTTGAGAATTTTCGTAATTTTATTCATCTCTGATGATTACAGAGGAAGCTTCTATTCAAGTCCGACTCTCACGTGGCTACTAATTTATTTTAAATATTTTTTACAGATGGTCATGCCAGTTTAATGGGCTTCCTTAATACCTGTGTGCACATTATTATGTATACCTATTACCTCATAGCAGGTCTTGGGCCGAAGTTCCGGAGGTATCTGTGGTGGAAGCGATACGTCACTGTTTTGCAACTGGTAAATAACTGTACAAATATAATATTTTCAATATGGTCACGAGCCGATACTAATCCTATGCAGGTGTCTTATTTCACCTTTGAATTTGACTTATCTATAGTTCGGGCAAATATTTTTGTTCACGCTGCCATAAGACGCTATAAAACCTTCTACCTTATGTTAGTACTTCATGCTGATTCTTAAAAGCCATTAAGCCGACCATTTATCGATTTCAAGAACCAATGGCCAGGATGTTGCTAGGAGGCCATGTCTAATTTACAGATTGATGAAGGTCGGGCAATCGGCAAATGCGTAAGTCGTATTCTGACAACGAACGAAGCGTTACCTAGTGCACTTTCGGAGCGAGTACGTATATGATAACAATTTTTTCCCTACGGTTTGGTTGTTGTATTCGGCTATACTTGTAAGAATTGTGAATTATGTGTGTGTACTTCTAATAAACGTTGTGATAGTCCAAACGGAATTTTCGAATTTACATCCTACAAATTCGTAACAATATAATAAAAAAATCCTTGCGTGACCAGAAGGCTGGCCTTTATTTTGAATAATTTGCATTGTCACACACATACCTATCTATACATAAAGTGCGGAAATGTGTCATTTTGGAATGCTCCCCACTGACAGTGACCTGGAATCCATTTTTATTCGAACACTGCAAAGGTTGTATGGTAGCAGAATTAGGATTTAAATTTAAAATTATTTCAAAAATTTTATCGGACGGATGTGTAAGGAGGCTCGTGTCAATCGATTTTTTTTTTATTGCAGGAGATCAGCAGACAGGCAGACGGCCCACTTGATGGACAGCGGTTACCATCGCCTATGGACATTTGCAACACCAAAGGTGCTACGAATGCGCTGCTGCTATCTTTAGGGAGCCTGGAACCTGGTCACTAATGCCGGAACACAACACAAGGTTGTTATGGCGACATACTCTAGACCAGGGGTGGTAGCCATCCAGTCGGGCAAATACCCTACCACCTGGCAACGATTGTAACGACGACGGCGCAACAAACTCCCCAGCAAACTATAAAAATGGCCCGGACATTTAGAGGGCTATCGTGGAGCCATGGGAAGGCTAACACGTAGAGGCCCCTTGACAAATTTAATTTAAATGTGGCGTGACACTGACCGGCAGTTATCTCTGTCTACGCATATAATAATGCACTCAAGGACAAGCCCCGGCCAGTGTACAACTATTGTGGGAAATGACAACAAAAAATACCGGGCTATTGGGGTGAGCTGCTAGTGGTACTAGGGGTCTGTGATATCGAGACTATGACGTCTGCCCGTCGCAATGTTCAGGGAACATGAAAAAATGGGCAGACGGTGATTCCCTACTATCTGCATTATTGAATATTATTGTTAGGAACTGTCCAGGACTCGAATTAAAATGTCCCTGAAATTACTATAGAGTTTATTAGAATTGTACAAACACGTATAAAACTGGTACAAATATAACTGGATACAACCAGTTCACACTGCTCGATTCTATAACACGCGCAAAGTCCGTCACTATATCGCGCATCGAATGTACGTCTTACTCGTATCTTAATCCTCGCTTGACTGCTCCAGCACTCCGTTCGGGCATTGTTTTATACTGAACTGTATAATATAACAAAGGACCGCGTTAACTGAGTTATCCGCACACCTGGCAAGCCTCGCCGCAATACAATAACAACAAAAAATAGCTCGACACTAATGACGGCCATAAAACTGTTTCAATAACAGTAGCATGTTCCTTTTAGTTACAAGTTGTGTACATAAAGTAAACAAAAGAATTCCTAAATCCGGGAGGGCAATAAACTGTATTTTACGACAGGCAGATGTGCGCATTTATTTGTCGATATGTAACATTATTATGTATACACACCCATTAGTGATCTTTCTTTAAATTGTATTTTGTTGTTTTGAATTCTATAGTCATTCTAACGGCATTTTAATTCGAGTCCTGCAACTCGTAACAATAACATAAAATAACAATGCATCTCTGTTTCCAGGTACAATTCGTCTTAATATTTGTGCAGAATCTGGTACCGCTTTTAATTGGATGCGGTTATCCCAAATGGGCTAATACCCTTCTATGCTTAAACGCTGCCCTCTTCATTTACCTATTTGGAAGTTTTTATCGTGAAAATTATGTTTATAAAAAGGACCGTATGAATGATGGTACCTTAAAGGAAAAAATAAAGTAATATAAGGTTTATACGCATATACACACCCACACCCACACATACACAATGTATAATTATATGCATGTTTATGTATATATATATTAATAAATATATGTATGTATGTATATATATATATATATATATATATATATATATATATATATATATATATATATATATATATATATATATATATATTGCATCTTAATCTAAATAAGACGAACTTAAAAAAATCAGCGCAATTGTAATAAATAAAACTTGTATTTTATCCTAATTCTCATTCGTAAACAAAAGCCGGTCAAGTTCAAGGTCAGCCTTTTGGCAATTGACTTTTGCCGTTTGACAAGTGCTAGCGTATAGAATACATAGCAAAAACATTCTTTTAATCTACGGTATGTTTTCCATTCATGTTTAAATAATAATTTCTAATCATAAAACAAATTACATATAAATATCTATTTCAATTTCCTTATTTATTTAATACTTTAATTTATCAGCTACATCATATTCTATTTTGTTACTCAATGACTGCCTATATGCCTCTGTTAGCCAGGACGTAAAGATTTGACCAACCAATGAGAGACGAGTATAAAAGTCGCTCTCATTGGTGGGAATTCAAAAATGAAAGTAGACACCGTTTTTGAATTGAGTTAGGCAGAGACCATTTTTGTACGACAAAAAGATACTTGCAAAAAGTGAAAATAAAAAGCCAGTTTAAGATTGAAGTAATACAAGAACCTTACATCACAAAAACAATATCATAGCACACTCTTCAATTTAATGGGAATGTAAGAGTTTTTGGCGGGAACTGAAAGGAGGTGTTGTCAAACATTCATTTTTTTATATAAAGATGTTATTTTGTAAGTATAGTTTAGTTAAGATTATTTCACGTAATAAAAGGAGTAAATAAAAAATGTTTGGAAGATATCTTACTTTTTATTGCTGGACCACAAAAGACAGGCTGACGGCCCAACTATCTTGGAAAGTGCTTACCGTCGCCTTTGGACATTAGCAATATCAGGGGTCCTACCAATGTGCTGCCGGTCTTAAACGAGAAACTTGAACCTGGAAACTGATGCTGGCACACAACTCAAAGTTGTTGGTGGCATATTCTAGACCAGTCATTCAGTTCACCACCTGGCTGTGGTTAGTTTTGTCGCCTCTTAGGACAGGCCGCCCCGCTGCAGGAATTAGTATTTTATTCCATTCCACGGAGAAAATACTCACAAAATGATATAATGATATTATTGTTTACTTACAAAATAAAAAGATTTTTTAAACTTCTTGACTAAATGTACAGAGTGTGGTATAAAGGTATATGAAGTTACTGCAATAAACCAGTTATCCGCTGACCACGGTTGTTTCAATACGTCCCCCTTGCACTCGAATACATCACATTTGGCGACGAGGATGGGATTCGAACCCACGCGTGCATAGCACATTGGATTACACAGAGTAGGTGACCAATGACATTGATGTCAATTATGCTATAATTTCCCTTATTTTATGTTATATTTTATTCCTAGTTTTTTTTATCTGGTGTTTGCAAAATTAACCCCAACCACTCGTTCAGACTTGTCATGTGGGTAAAATCGGTTGATCTACTGGCAGTACATTGTATATGAAGCGGTTCACACTTACTCTATACCGTTTTGTCGGCGCCAGTAAGCAATGTTTTGACCGTCCTCTGCGTCCGTGAAAAAACCGTTTCGAATTTCGCTTGCCTATGAGTATGACGGTGTTCACACTTGTCAGCCCGACAGAACCCTCCCGACTGCCCCTTCTTAACTGCTCTCAGCCGCAAATCGCGCACACGCATATCATGTCTCCAGTTTCGATTGCGTCTGACCACTGACAAGTGTGAATAGAGGTGCTGATTCCTGTTTAAAATACGGTGCCCGACACCCGACAAGCGGGACAAGCTGTTAACAGTTGCATGAATAACGATAGCTAATTTCACTATGTTGTATACAAATACATTTTTTTATTCGTTTGTTGACACACATACTATAACTTTATGCCCGATATCACGGCAGCAAGCAAGATTAGTGTGATCCCTTGCCTTTGTTGTAACAGCACAGTCGAAACCAACACGTTGTCAGTGTTTAGGATAAGTTAGAGGGGACGGAATATCGTATCCCGCGCGAGCTCACCTCTCCTCCCGTGGGGCGTTACAGAGCGCCCCACGCATAAGAGAGCATGGTGTATCCGGGGGACAAACGTAGTTCCCCGGTATTGGATGAAGCCGATGTGACCACGCCTATCAGAGCAAGCGGAAATGCTTGGCCATATATCCGTAGCGCTGTCATTAAGGTCCAGGACGGAATAACGAGGGGTTTTAGTGGGTATACTTAACCGTGGCGTGGAAATAGCATATTCAGTTTTGTCTATTTAGACAGGTGGGGCTGACAGTAGCATAAATATGCTACTGTCAGCCCAACCTGGCGAATCCCACAGACCGGCCGCGATTTTTGCCAGTTCACTGCGCAGCTGATGGACTTCAATCGGGTGTCCCTTCGTAAAAAAAGAGGGGATGGAATATAACCCATAGGGCAAAGGGGATAGGATTGAAGGATATGATAGGAGGTATGACATAGGGGAACTAAATAAAGCAAGTGGGCCATCGGAAATTTCATTCATCGTAAGAAACACGATAGTTCAAGGCAAATCTTCTCACATTGATTTTTAAAAGAGCATGTATCATACCAATCAAGCCAGCCCTAAGTGTTATAATGAAGATAGATAATGATTCCAACAATCTAGAACGTTAGATCCGTTCCAAATATTTCAGCTGTTTAGTCCGAAAGGTTAAAAAACATACAAAGTAATTTCGCATATATAATCATTATAAACCGAAAAATTAAAGCCATCAGTTTCGAAGAATCGCTGACTGAAATCGAAATGCTTGGTCTAGATATCGTGGTAAACATATTTTTAAAATCGCAATGATGCAGATGTCCATGGGCGATGGTAACCACTTGCCATCAAGTGGACCAGTTGCCAGTTTGTTTACAAGTAAACATAAAGAAACAGAAGTATTAGACCCCCTTAGAAGTAGAATCTGATGTATCATTCCATCGCAGATTACCTTTTTGCTCATATAACGTAATTATGAGAACATAGGTATGACGGAGATAATAAGTCTGTACTTATCTCCGTCATACCGCATCTGTATTAATTAGTTGATCTTTATGAGTATATTGTGATGATTGAAATAAAATTGTAACTCATCTTAATACAAAGTTCATAACAACCTTAACATAGCGGATAATCATATGAAACGCGTAACGGTTGCTACAATTCTAGTTTACTGCTCGAAAATCAGCGTAAAAGTCTGTCATCGCCAAGTCTATTGGGCGTCCACGTTCCTACATCGTAGACTCCGTCAAAAGCCACCGGGACGGCGCTGGCGTTCTAGTTGTTTGACAGCTAGAGCCTCTTCATTCGGTTGACGGTCGATAATGTACAAACTTGACTACCGGGACCCTATCAACATTCGTTCTGTTAATAATAAATGCCTCGAAACTAGCATCCAGTTATATGACTACTTCTGCCACATGGTTTTATTTTCAAAACTACCTCGATAGTAATAGTTAGATATTTTTACTTCATACTATTTATTAATCAATTGCTGGCTTGTATTCATCAATTTAACTAAGTTGTATTCAATTCCAATTAATTCATACTCAATGCTAGCAAAACTACGTTCGTATTACCATACCGTCGTGTTTTTTTTAGTTAATTTCTAGGGCTGCACCAAAAAACGCGACCATATTGTTGGCTATATTCGCTGTCCCACGTAAAATGTGTAATTTATCGGGATAATAAGTATTCTTATGTGTTGACCACATAATTAAATTACTCTGCTGGCTCAGCAACTCAAAATTGTGTCTTGGCCTCCGAAATTTTCTGTCCTGTGCGATTTCATGCCAGTTATGGCCTTGAAACTCACATACGTGTAGTTCAGCCTCCAGTCCGTCCAACGTTGACCACATAGCTGGTTCAGAAATTAAATAAACCAAAAGACAAGGGTACTCCATCAACAACTTTGGGAAAACTTCAAAGAATGTAGGCAAGCCTTGCGTTACTCCAGAACGATTCTAAAGCTCAGTTGACCCCGGGTAAGACCAGTTATTAGTGCAGCCATTATACACGGCAGTTTTAATAAGACATCTTTTGCAATATAAGAGTCATTAACAGCCTGTGCAAAGCTTGCCTGGAGGCAGAAGAGACAGTCATCTACTTCCTTCTAGAATGCGGAGGGGTGCCCCAATACAGGCGATTTATCCACGCAGGAACGCAGAAATAATACAATTTCCTGCGGCCGGGCGGTCTGTCGTAAGAGACGACAAAACAACCCACAGCCAGGAGATAGGGTATTTGCCCATCTGGATGGCTAACATACCTAATCTCGAGTATGCCGCCATAACAATCTTGAATTGTGTTTCGGCATTAGTGGACAAGTGGGCAATCTCCGTATAGAGAGCGGCAGCATATAGATAGCGCCTTTGATCTTACAAATTTCCATAGATGACGATAACTGCTTTCCATGAGAAGGGCTGCTGAACTCATGCTTTAAAAAAACCGAATTATTATAAACACCTCAAGTAGCCTTCGGCAAGATTAAGCCGCTAGTAAACTTTTTGGAGGAGCTGGACTCGATGCAGTAAACCTCATCCATTCTTGCACGCAAAATAGACGCTACATCGTCGAGTTGCGGAAACCGCCTGCTTGCAGAAGTGTCAACCCAGAATATAAGGAAGCTTTTTGTCGAGTATCAGTGAAATCTGTACAACAGATTTCATGCGATGCTCTCAAAGACAGAAGAACAAAACTTTTAGGCTGCATTTTTTAAATCAGCTGGTTCGAACTAGGCCCTCTAATTTTGTAAAATTTTAAATAATTCTACAAATTTGACACCCCTAACATATAGTATTTTTTTATGTTATTAAGGGCCGCTTGCATAATGATCGCCTTTAAATAAAGTTAGTTAATCATATTAAACTGCCTAAATAGGTTTTATACAAAACGTATTGGCAGTTCTCTAAATACATTTAGCGGCCAATTTTGCGTTGTACAGGACGCTAATTTTATTTAAAGGTGTTGAATACGTTTTGTGTTTCTTAAATAAATTTAAGCAACCTTATGCAAGCGGCCGTTAATTGTTTAAATGTAGTTCTAATTACATAGTCCATTAAAATGTTACATTTTAGGCCTTAGCATACATTTCTCAGTGGACGCAATTTTTATTATGTGTAGGGGGAGTTAGTTTAAGCTTAAGTTCAAGTTTGTGGTGTCGCCACCCTTGTCCCCCAGCCGCCATCTTGGAAAATGGAAAATAAATTAATAACAATATAGGAGTGTAAAGTAAATGATAAATTATGTGAATAAAAAATATATGATGAAAACTAAGCCTAATGGTTCGTTTTCATCGCACTCTTACAAGTATTCAAGAACCCGGTCAACTTCGGAGCGCCGTAAAACCCAGGTAAATTAATGAAATAAAACAAAAAGTTGTGTAAATGTGTAAATGACCAGAATAAAAGTTATGACGCCCAAAAGAAAATTTGATCAAAATTTTCAGTTATTTTTATTTATAACTTTTTTATTAACCATTTTAAGATAAAATGTAAGAATAAAGTGGTAGACAATTTAATTTTCTACAAATACTGTATTACAAATTTTCTGTAGGGGTACTAGTTTACGAGATAAGGTGCATTGGGGTAAGTTCGGCTCTGGGGTAAGATCGTAAAAATCAAATTTCCAACTTATTCAGCTATAATTTTTAATGGTAGCCACATTGTGCGGCACGTTATTATGTTCCGCTCTGCCCGCAGTGGCCGTCAATCGCTCCGGCAAGTCAGACGTGTATTACGCGTAGTTGAATGAAAAAAGGTAAGAATTATAAAATATAAGTCTATCCGGTCTTTCGCCTTTATTCTCAATTGCATATTTAAAAAAAAATATAGGTCATCTTGTTATAATTTTGCCAAAATATTAAGTTTCAAACCGTGCTAAACCGATAGACCTAATACAGAAATACCTACTGTCTCTGTAGGCCAAAATCCGGTGTTTCCCTTTACGAGTGAAGATCGGACAAAATTATCGGGTCCTAACCCGTTTCGAAATTGGTTGTGTTTGTCAAAGTTTTATTATATGCTTTTTTAATACTTAATATTTTTCTTAATCGCTTCAATATGAAGTTTATGTATGAGATATTATTACACTCAAATCTTTCATATTTAACACTGCGGGTGACAGAAGACAAATATATAAAAAAATGTTTGTCTTCTTTCTCACAAAAATTAAAATATTAAAGATTTTAGTGTAAAATATCTCTTCAATAAACTTTATGTTGAAGAGATTGATTTTGTGCACTGATTATACCGTGTCCATCGATTTATTTTCTTTTTGACATTTGTACGTTGTCAAAACACAAAAAAGTTTGTCAGTTTCTCCAAATTTTTTTAAATACTGGTTACAGTTAAATTTAAACTAAGATGGTTTTGTAAAGTCTTTTCTTGTCTCCCCGTTTATAAGACTGTACAATAAATATATTTACAGCTATCTCGCGTATTCTTAGATGTTACTGCGATATCTGACTGACAAATACACCGTTTAAAGATATTATATAATATTCTGTACCTAAATTCCTATTATCTGCCTAATTCAAACGAATACGCTTTTAATTATCCTTTGAGAGTTTTGCTAATACTTTCACTAAAATTATCACACGTATACACTCCTTTTACTGAGATGTTTGCGTGTGTTTTCTTACATTAACAATTCATTCGCAGATGCCACGTAAATACTTAAGGACCTCTTCGCGGGCCACTTCCTATACAAAAGAATCGCTGCAGTTAGCCATGCAGAGAATAATTAATAACGAGCTCTCCTATGCAACCGCTTCAAAAATTTATGGCATACCTACATCCACCCTTAGCGACAGAATCCTGAAGAAAACAGGAATAGTAAGTAACACCCTTGGTAGGCCGACAGCTATACCAGTGGCATCAGAAGCTCAACTGGCAAACTGCCTACGAACACTGGAAAAGTGGGGGTGGGGCTTATCAAGAGAAGAGGTACTTGATGTAACTCAAGATTTTATAAAAAGAAATAAAATAAAAACCCCCTTTAATAATAACAGACCGGGACCAGACTGGTTTATTTCTTTTCGTCAACGCCACAATTTGTCAATAAAAAAGCCGCAACCTGTAGAATACCTAAGAAAAAAAATGACTGATCCGTTTATCATTAATGAGTATTTTACTCTTCTTGAAAAGACGCTCCATGAGTTAAATCTTTCGGATCCCAAACGAATCTGGAACCTTGATGAAACTTCAGTTTGTCTCGATCCGACAAAAACGAAAGTGGTAGGCGCCAGAGGGGAGCCTTGTACACGAACAACATGTGGAACTGCTAAAGAAAATATTACAGTGTTGACTACTGTAAATGCGGCGGGACAAAAATTGGACCCCCTTATCGTATTCAAGGACAAACACATGTACGAACAATGGATGTTAGAAAATCCTGAAAAATACGATTTCGATCTTGCGTATGCAGCCAGCAAACGGGGCTGGATGGAAACTGATATTTTTTATGATTACATTTTAAAAGTAATTATATCTAATTTGGGTAAAGACAGGCCCGTATTATTTCTGTATGATGGACATGTCAGTCATGTTGATGACAAGGTGGTGGCTTTAGCAGTAGAAAACAACATCACTATACTGAAGCTTCCTGCACACACATCACATCTATTGCAACCGCTAGACTTAGCTGTATTCAAATCTTTTAAAACAATTTGGGATAAAAACCTCGTGAAATGGCAACGACAAAACGTTGGAATCAAATTAAGAAAACAAAGTTTTGCTAAAATGTTTGCTGAAGCGTGGCAAGAAACTAAACCACAAGTAATCCGAAATGGCTTTAAAAAAGGTGGCATTTACCCTTTTAATCCTGCAGTTATACCAAAGCACAAATATGATCCAGCAGCTTATGCGAGATGGCAAAAACACATGGCTCCAGTGACTTTTAAACCACTGAAATCCCTAAAACAGATATGTGTAGATGAAATAAATAAGATCATATTGTATAACAGCTCCACTTCTATTCCAAATAATAACATTGCTTACTCTGAAATTTTGGACTTACCGACTTTAGAACATAGAGACAGCCCGCTAGAACCACTCGCCACTTTTGAACAATTACTTCTAGAAAAAGTTTCGCAACATCCTCAGAACTCTAAAAACAATATAGCTGTTAAGTTAAAACGAATCGCGAAAGGCGCAGAAGTCATTACAAAGACTTTTCTAGAAAAACAGCAAGCGATAGAAATCACAAAGAAAAAAGGAATAGAGAAGACAACAAAACGAAAACAAAAAACAATACCTCAATCTAAAAATTATAATATTGATCCTACACCAGGACCATCTGGAATTCAAAATAAAAACTTAAATATAGAAGAATCCGTAACGAATGTATCGATTTTGACTAATAAGAACCCGAGCAAGCAAAGAGAATTATTTGAAAGTCAACAAGTATCCTAAACAAAGCAAAACAAGTGTATTATGTAAACTGGAAAATAAATCAGCCCAAAAGACAACTACAAAGACACCCATAAAAAAGCGTAAACGGGTTAATAGCAGTGCCACGACAATTGAAAACGTTCAGATGAGCGTACATAGTGATTCTGATTTATTAGATGCTTTGAGCGATATATTATCTGACTGTGATAAATGGACTGAATTTAATTATAATGAGGAAAATAACACTGAATTAGAATTCGCATCTAGAGAAGAACAAATTGAAAGAATTGTTAAAGAAATACATGGCATTGATAATCAAGAGACAAAAGCAAGTCAAAGAGACCACGATACCTGTATGAGACCAGACGATAGATGTGAGATAGAAGAATTTCTAAAATTGAATACCAAAGAGACAAACGTTCAGGCGAATGATAACAATAAAGTTACTATTTTATCGTCTGTAAAACTCACACCAGATAACCAAGCGTTCTACAAAATTTTACCCGAAAGCTTACAATTAAAGCCAATTAATAAAGATTTAGATTTATTTAGAAACCAAAAGCGAAAATTGTCACAAAGTACAAGCGTATCTAAGATACCCAAGAAAAAATCAAAGAAATTTAATTGTCCTACAAAAAATCAAAACGATTTCAGTGGAAAACTTTATATTGATGAAGATGATGACGTTACTATCAAAAATGATATTAATGATTCGAAAACATATAATATAGGGGATACAGTTCTTGTAAGATATTTCAAAAGAAATTGGATATATTACGTCGGTATTATTGAAAATAATAACAGCAATTCAAACTCAAATACTCGTATGTACAACATAACGTTTTATAGGACTATTGGCAAGAAAAACAACCTAAAATTTGTTATTCCTAAGCGTAAAGACCAAGATTACGTACCCGATTCTAATATAGTTAAAGTGATAGAACTACTACAGATAAATGAGGATCCCGTGGAATATACCCTCATGAATGATTATGATGAGAGTTTCTTTTAAATTGAATAATGTTCATGTTAATTTAACACAATTATCTTATTTCATGTTTTTGATTTCTGCACTTCAAGATGATTCTAAAAAGTGAAAATGTTTATTTTATTTTTGTTAATTATATTTTTACTGGAGTTCAACCCCTAGTGCGTATCTCTTCATTAAAGAGCAGGCGGTACAGGTTATATTGTATTATTGTTATGTATTTGCCCCCGAAAGATTCACTTCATTTATACGTAAACTATACCATTCCCTGTTTATTTGTAAACTACATAAATGACAAGCCTTGACAAAATATAGACAACATGGACCAAGTGGACTAAATGGAAAAAATCACAAAACCTATCTTAGTTTCCGGGATTACCTTTACATAAATCTATCCCTTTATCCGGGATGATATGAGGGTGGCCAAGGAACCCTCCCTTGGCCACCCTCGGTATTAAAATTACATCTGTACCGAGTATCAGCCAAATCGGTCTAATGATCTTTCTGTAAAAGGATAACAAACAGACGAATATATTTTTATCCCGGAAATTTTTCGGGATAAAAGTATACTATGGGCATCAAAAATATATACGAGTATATAAGGAGTTTCAGCCAAATCGGTTTTGTCCGTGAAAACGGACCAGACAAACAGAGTTACTTTCGCATTTATTATATTAATAGGGATCGCAATTTTTCTCGACCGTTTTCATAGACATTTCTGTTTTTTCTTTATAACAAAGCATTTGATTGTTCTACTTATTTATTGTATCTATGAATACTTTTTTTTACTGAGTTACACATGCGTTTCATTATTTGGATATTCGAGTTTCCTAAATAGACACAATTTGGTTCCAGTCACCTCTGCCCTTCATCTCCCTCGTAAATCCATCTACAATCACACAAGTTAACTCCATGTTTCGTGATGTCCTTACTATTCATTATTGTATAATATCCTAAGAATAAAACTAAACTTTGAGAATCATAATATTTTCTAACTTTTGTATATGGGGCAAGAACGGACAGCCCAAACCAAAAAAAAAAGGAATCATTTGGAACATCTATGTTTGTAGTATTAAATAGATTTTTTTGATTTCATGTTAAGGAACAGGAAAGATCGGATAAATTATTGTTTTGCACCTTACGATCCTAGCAATAAAAGTAGTTTAAAATCGTTGACCGACCTTACCCCTTTATGACCAAATTGTCGTTATACTCATAAAATAAGTGTCCTGATTTTACAGGTTTACAAAGCAAAAAGTATTGAATGTTTATAAACAAATTAAATTGCAATTGACACTCATTTTAATTATTATCAATTTGCACCATGTTTCATTATTGTGGTGTATATTAAAATTGAGTAAATTAAGTTTTTGCCACACCCTTGCAACTATTCGAAAATCCATCCGGTATTACCCCAACGCACCTTACAGGGCGAAAACTTTTTGTACCCCTTTTTCCAACATGGCGGCCAGGGTACAAGGGTGGCGACCCCACAAACTTGAACTTACACTTATAATAACTCCCTACAGAACAAGATTGCGTCTTCTGAACTTCTGAACTGCAACCCTAAATGTAACTTTTCAATGGACTAACACTCGATATCTATGTTCTATCTATAATACGATAGATATAGTATATAGATAACCTTAGCAAATGACACTTTAATAAATTTACATTAAAAAATTCACCTATAGTTCAAGGCGTGTAGTATTTATCATATTTATTTCAGAGCCAACGTTAAACTATATAATTCTGTTTTGCTTGAATTAAATTAATGGTCCGTACGCTTTTCGACAACACAGTCGGGTATAATGGGAGGTTTACAAATGATTATGGATAACTATAATGACATATTTTATACAAAAGCAGGTAAGTGTTACAGTCCTAGAAGGGCCTTACTTATAATCGTTTCTTAAATTTAAAGACACTCAGCAACTGATTAGTGAAAATCTTACCCATTAATTCTTCTTTGCCAAATATTTTGGGTGCAACCTACGTTAATCATTGAAATTTCGTTTACCTGTACTCCTCTTAGATAAACAACACTTAATACATGTTTATAAGTGAAAAAAAAAGATATTCATTGATTAGGATCTGATTCTGATTCCTTCACTTAAGAGATGCCTAATCGTTTCTTAACGAGATTATTATAAGTAAGGCCGTAAGTAATTTAATTGTGATGTGTGCTCAAATCTTGAGTTACAAAGCGTATTCCGAAACTTTGTAGACAACTCAAATATTCATATATTAAAATAATTAAAAATGAAATAATAAAATTTTAGCTAGACGTGTTACTATGGAGCTATTTACCGCTTCTTCTCCTTAAACAGCGAGAGCAAGTTGTAAAGTATTATATGCAGAGTAATAATTTGACTTGATATTAATCTTGTACGTAGGTACATATTAAGATATACCCGCGACTTCGTTCACGCTTGACTTGAAATTCCCGAGGGTTTCCCGGACATAAAATAGCATAGCATTAGAAAGGGATGTAAGCTATCGTGAAAACTGTGTGGGAACAAGCTAATTTGTGTGCACCCGAGCAACAACAAACCGCTACCAGGAAAACTCCCGCGAGATTCACGAAATAAAGCATTTTAAAACGATAGCTTTGTGGCGGGCTACAGTAGGATTCACTCCGGTTATAAAATTCATATAATTGCTGATAGTATATACATTAATGCAATGTCTTTGTGTAGTAAGTAAAATGTATATGTATAAATAGTATTTTCTATTGTTAAATTAAAGTGTACAATTTAATATTTAAAGATGTTAGTAATGACAATATTCGTTTCTGTGTATGTGTGTGTATGTGTGTGTGTGCGTGTGTGTGCGTGTACACTACAAACACTACGCGCGCGCTTAGTGTTTGTGTCGGCGTAAGTGATAATTATTTTCAAATATGGTTAGAAGAAGGTGACTAGCAAATAAACTGTAGAAGTTCTTCAGCATCTTTAAATGGAAGAGAGTGTAAGTAATTATTTAGCCTTTTCTTAATTGAAAGTGTGTCATGGTAACCAAAACTAATTTACTGCTTATACCGTTATACAATTTTGGAGCTAGAAATTTTACAGATTTAGCACCTAAGCTTGAATGACAGTTCGTTTGTTTGAAGACCAAATCTTGCCTACGCTTTGTTGCCAATTCCTCCACGGTAATATAATAGCATTTCGAAAATATCCCACTGCTAGACTCAAAACTTCTAATTTTTAAGGGAACTTTGACAGTATGGACGTGAACTTAACAATACGCCTACAGATTAGTTCATGGGATTCCACTCTTCTCAACACTCCACTAAGCTACTATAGCTTACACATTCATGTCCTTACTGCCATTAAAATAAATTTTTCTCTCACATTTTACAGATCAGAGATCCCTGAACTGGTTGTTCATGGGTGGACCGGGGCCAATCCTCGCAATCACTATATCATACCTTTACTTCTGTTTATCGTTTGGACCTCGAATTATGAAAAACAGAAGACCCTTCGAATTGAAAACAGTTGTTATGATTTATAATATATTTCAAATTCTGCTGAGTACATTTCTTGTTTACAAGGTATTTTTAAAATTATTAAAATAATATACTAAGATACAATGCGTTAAAATGTAGATTTAAATTTCTCTGTGGGTTATCATAGCATGCCTGCACATTCTCAGCTAAAAAACTGCCACTCGTCAATGAGTTACAATTCCAAGGAACATCCCCTCAACATAACAAATGAAGTCGAATTTCGAGGTCATCTGAAAGGCAAGGCCATTCCTGCTTCTAAAAAGTTTGGAGTGTTAAATCAAGTCCAAAGCTAAGCATTAATTCAACGCGCAACGACTTACGCTCTACAAAGCGCAAATGAGACCACATATGGAGTACTGCTCACATCTTTGCGCAGTAGCTCCCACTTACCAGACAGATCCTCTCGACTCCATCCAATATCGCACCGCTCGTATCGTCAACGATACCATACTGACAGGCGGTTTAGAACCACTTAGCTTTCGGAGAGACTGCGTCCCCCTACGTATTCTACCGTGTGTACAACGGGGAGTGTTCCGAGGCATTGTATGATCTGGTGCCAAAGCCTCACTTTTATAACCTCATTGCTCGCCAGTGACGGGATGTTCACCCCCATTTCCTTGAGCTCCCACGCTCAAGCATGCTACGGTTCTCTCGAATCTATTCCGCGTACAATAATGATCTGAAGGGAACTTCCCGCTACGGTTTTCCGTTGGGTTATGACATGGGGTTTATTGAACAGGGCGTTATAAAATTTCTTGCATATCAGCTACGTGTTGGCATCAACCCTGGTGTTGCAAACGTCGTCGAGGTCTTGTTAGTAGTAGTCCTCTTAGTCATGAAATCATTTAATGCCTTACTAGAGAGAGGTTTTCTGATACAACAGTGCCGGTCTCACTTCAGCAGGTCATCACTACTTCCCCGAAAGAGCTGGCGTGTTCCCGGTCGGCAAACAATGACGTGCAATGTACCGCAGACGTCGGTGCTAGATCCCTTCTTTGGATGCATGTGCTAAACTATGACCAGTCGCAATGCAATCTAGGACGGTTTCAGCATCACGCGCATGACACTAATACTAATTGCAGCCTTGGATGGTCCTATTAGCTAGCAAGCAGCACGTCACGCACCTTGAAGATGCAACGTTTTGGTGTTGGCATTGCACAAATCTAAGCCCGTGGTTCAGATTTGTGCAACGTGGCTGAATTCGGGTGTGAAAATCACACTGGGAAGCACTTCAATCGGAGTGGGAACTACAATGAAACACTTTAGACTGGATTTTTATGACTGATGGCAGTTTTCGACTACTTTCAAACACATGATCCTCAGGATCACAAGATAGACAAATCAGTAGCAGTTTTTTCTGTTGTCATTGAGATCAAGAATAATTAGTTACATTATAATATACAAAGCAACATTTTGCTTCCTCGTACCTGCTGCGTACATTAGAACTGTGCGTTGGGTTACCAGAGTGAGTGTTTGTGGTTTTGAAAAATACTATCATGATTTTTTTTTTTTTTTTTTTTATTGCTGGAGATCAGCAGACAGGCAGACAGCCCACTTGATGGACAGCGGTTACCATCGCCTATGGACATTTGCAACACCAAAGGTGCTACGAATGCGCTGCTGCTCTCTTTAGGGAGCCTGGAACCTGGTCACTAATGCCGGAACACAACTCAAGGTTGTTATGGCGACATACTCTAGACCAGGGGTGGTAGCCATCCAGTCGGGCAAACGCCCTACCACCTGGCTGTGGGTTGTTTTGTCGCCTCTTACGACAGGCCACCGGGCCGCAGGAAATTGTATTCTTTCTCCGTTCCTGCACGGATAATATAGGATATCTTCAAGTACCTTGTGAATAGAAATTTACTAGGTAAGCATGCTCTATTTTCAACCGCATCATTGTTTAACACTAAATGCGATCGTGGTCAAACGCGAGCTTATCTATTACGAAAAATTATAATACACAGGTATTCGCATAACCTGATAATTTTTTCGCAACAATGGTTACAAGTTGGTGAATGAAAATATATTTATATACATTTATATTCAACAAATACAAAATCGCTGGGTGAAATCTACAATTCAAACAATGATTTCCACACATTTTCTGTCGAATAATTTAATTTGGTTTTTAAATTATCATACCTTCCTGTAACGTGTCTGAATATAATCATTGAGTAAATTTTAATACGTGAAGGTCAAGATTCAGAAAATTTGACTCAAAGAGAAGACATAAACTTGGACATTTCCAAAATGATTTTGGTTTAAACGTTCCGTAGCCATTTTGACAAAACAAAACCTTTGCACAATCGTCAAGTCTGTCTGTTTGTTTCTCCTCTGTCTTTGTTGGATTATTTCAGTCATTTATTGAAACATAATATGTACATGGGTGGCTGTCACATATATACATACCTTATCAAAGACCAGAAAAGGATTGCATTAGTCAAATTTTGAAACATGGCAATGTTCCTTTTTGAATATTTATTCAAGTCAATAGGTAACAAGATACTAGCATCGAAAGTCATTTAACTTTTGTATACGACCTGAAAAATCTGAAAAAAATCAAGGTTATAAAACTTTAAAATTAAGACTTGATTACACTTAACGAGTACAGCGCTGAGACATTGCCCTCGGTCGAATACACCGAGCAAAGAAACACTTTGACAAGTGCTCGGCCGAGCGTTTGGCCCAGCAGTATGGCGCGAGTTACTAGATCCACGAATTGTTTCCTAGACTGTGCATCCTGCTGCCCCCCTCATTCTTCAACTGCTGCATTGACTCGTTATCCCGCTCGGCAGGTATGAATACACGCTCGCCTGCCACTCAATAGCAGCGTTGTACATTTAAATACAAAATATCTTTATTAAGCCTTAAGAAAAACAAAGTACAAAAATGAATTAATGTTGAATAAAACACATTTTGGAGGTTAAAAACACTGTACAATATTAGTTGATTCTGACTCTCAAACTAAGTATTATATACCTGTAATATGAGTCAATCAGAGGTTCCTCACTCATTATACAAGCGACTGCTTAGTGAAAAAGCGTAGCTATTTGCTATTGTTGTTTTACAATGTATTGTAGGATATATTCGGCCTTACTTATAATAATCTCGTTAAGAAACGATTAGCCATCTCATAAGTAAGAGAAGGCGAATCAGTCCCTAATTATTAAAAAAATATCTTTTTTTCACTCATAAACGTGTACTACCTGTTGTGTAGCTATCAGGAGCACAGATAAACGAAACTTGATTGATTAACGTAGGTTGTACCCAAAATATTCGACTAAAAAGCAGTTTATGGGTGAGATTTTCATTAATCGCTTGCTGAGCAGTTTCTTTAAATTTAAGAAACGATTATAAGTAAGGCCCATTATGTCATGTCTTCTTTTAAGTTCAGAAATGGTGGGGTTAAATTTACCGTGTCTTTTCAAAATTAGTTGTAAAATAAATAGTTGTCTTACGGTTAATAGTGATATATCTTTGTATAATTGGAAAGTTGGGTATCGAAAATATTTGCTAGACATAACCTTTAAGACAGCTCGTTGTGCTCTCTCTAATTTAAGTATATGAGTCTTATATGCTCCGCCCCAAGCAGTGTTGCAGTAACAAATCATTGATTCGCAAAGCGCTAAATATACCATTTTCATGGTTTTAATATCAGCAAGAAGCCTTAGGTTTTTAAAAACATAAATAAGTTTCCTAACACGAGCGCAGAGATATGTGTTCAATCCATTTTAGATTCTGGTCAATAAAAACTCCTAGATACTTTACTTTAGACGCTTTGGTCGCTTGCGCTGGTACGGCCACGTTTTACGGAAACCGGCTAGTTACGTGGGGAACAAATGTCTAGCCATGCCGCCTCCGCCAGGTCCCGGTCGAAGGGGTAGGCCCAAGAAATGCTGGCTTGACGTTGTGAGGCATGACATGCGTACCAACGGTCTCAACACAAGGGATGCCGAAGATCGCGCGAAGTGGAGAAGAAAAAGTAGGAAAGCGGACCCTGGGCGTCGAAGTGATCGCTCCGAACGCAACCGGGATTTAACGCTCGGATGATGATGATGATGATGACTTTACTTTAGACGCTCTGGTAATTTGTGGGCAATCTGTACAATTTAAATTAGCATTAGTGCAAGAATGTGCTTTATTTAGTTCGTCAACGGATTTGTTTTGCTATTACATTGAATTCGTTTAAAATTTCCAATAAATGGAGTCTAAAAATAACTTTAAAAAGGAATTCAATATTATAAACATTCTTAAAAGTACCCTAAATCCCTTGAGGATCTTTTGTCTGTGATTCATGACATATGCCATTTTCTAGTCCAAAAACTTATTTTTTATTTTTTTTATTGCCGGAGTTCAACAGACAGGCAGACGGCCCACTTGATGGAAAGCGGTTACCATCGCTTATGGACATTTGCAACCCGAAAGGTGCTACAAATGCGCTGCTGCTCTCTTAAGGGACTTCTTCTTACTTCGTCTATTAAATTCCATAATTCTTCAATTATTTGTAATAGAATTAAGTCAAAAATCCGTTTATATTATTTTTTCAACAATTCATTTAGTTAATGCAGTGAATCAAAACTAAACTGACTCACGATAGAAGTAAAATTCGTATGAACAACTGCCTCGGCCTATTACTATTTAACTGTCTAGCTACTTAGTTCAGAAGCTGGATAGACAGTTATATGTGATCAACGCATTACTTTCAATGAAAATTGGTTTCAATAATATCCGTTAATACGAAACTTATAATGTATTTTTATTTGCAGGGGAGTATGTATATGCTGACAAAAGAATATAAATTCGCTTGTGAACCGGTTGATTACTCGGATACACCAAGGGGAGTCTGGGTATATATTATACATTGTTTTTCTTTAATTTTAGTACAATAGATACAAGATTTTTGTAATCAAATACACTATTTATTGGTGTTTAAAACTTTAAGGATCGATTTTTCAATGCACGACTCCCGTGTTGCTCTCAAAGTACAGTGCCTAGGGTTTTAATTCATGACTACATAAATAAATAAATTAAATAATATATAGTGTTAAAATTTCGCGATTTGTATACATAATAAAACCACGTTTAAACGGTTCTAAGAGCTATAATTTATTTGTGTTTTATTATTCCGACATTTCGGCCACTTCAATTATTTTCAATCAAAACATATTTCAAGCCGAATATAAAGATTACCCAGTCTTTGAGACCTGTGAAACACAACAGGATGCAGGTGTCTCCAAGCTTGATTATGATTGTGGTTTATCATACATTGGGCAAACAAAGAGGAGCATAAAATACGGGTAAAAGAACACACAAGGTCCATAAAGACTGCGACCAGTGAACATACGCTGGATAAACTCAACCATCAGATTCAATAAACCAAAAATCTTTACGAAAGGGAATCGTTTCATACTTAGAATGATGCGTGAGGCTATTGAAATAAAAAACCACCCAAATTTCAATAGAGAAAATGGTTGGCAAGTACCTTTAAGTTAGCAAGTTTGGGATCCGATCATCAAAACTATTAAGACCTAAAACCAGCAAAAAACAACCGCCAGACCTCAAGACAATGTTAGTTCTTTCTGCGTGCACCAGAACACAAATCAACTTGATTGGTATTTTCTTTTCTTTTTATTTTCACTCATTTTATTATATAAAATAGATGTAGAAGCTAAAGATATGTTTGCCGAAGAGTTTCTTACGCCGCTTCTTCTTTTCAAGCCACAACGTGTTGCGAAGCGGTGGTTAATTGGATTAGTCTCCCATAGAGTAAATAATAATCATAAACAAAATTAAAACTAAATAATAATAAGCTATTTAAAAAGGTTTTTAAATACCTGAGATCCTGGATATTATGTAGCAGCAGAGTGCTAGCCAAGACAAGTAAAACGAGCCCAAATCTTTCTTGGTCTATCTTGTTCAGGAGTTCCTATGGCTATCTTCCGACTCCATAATCATCTGAGCTGATCTCAGCTCGATGGTACTATATTATGGCGTTGTCACGCGATTTACATGGGTGTGCAAAATTTCAAGTCAATCGGAAACCGGGAAGTTGGTCAAATTTAACTTGCAAGATTCCACCCGAACTTACATACATACATCCATTGCAAAATAATAAGATACATAAAAGCTTATAAAAATAAATAAGTTGGCGGTAAGCTTAATGGAACTTTTACAATACTTATTGACACTTCACATCTTTGTCTTCCGTGATCATGCCCACTGAAAAGTGGCCGAAACTTCGGAATATTAAAAATCAAATAAATTACCGAGCTTAAAACCGTTATAACGTAGTTTTATTGAGCAAAAATAATAGGTTAATTTTTCCACTTATAATAAAATACATGCAATTAATTTTTAGGGTGCATCGGCGAATTGGTGGTATCTATTCGCAAAGATTACCGAACTCATAGATACTGTGTTTTTCGTGCTCCGGAAGAAAAATAGTCAAGTTTCGTTTTTACATGTATACCATCACACTTTAATGTGTTTAGTGGTATGGGCAGGAGTGAAGTATTTTCCATGTAAGAGTAAATTTTATTCTAAACATTGTTAATTAATATAAAACTTCCAAATGTACGTAAATTGTAAAATAGTATAATGATGAAAGTCATGGTAGCGTAATGGCTAGCGCATACGTCCCAAACTCAGAGGGCGCGGGTTCGATCCTGGCCGGAATGCATGCATCACTTAGTCAGTTTTCTGATCTAATGTGCATATTGTTACAATTGCCACGTGCTAACAACGGCGAAGGAAACTATCGTGAGACTACCTGCACGCCGGATAACCGATATGTCAATCCTGCCAAGCCTCCTTGGACAAGCGTGGTGGGTAAACTGTCCATTCCCCCTATGGTGGGAGGGCCGAGCCCAGCAGTGGGACATTTATAGGCTGATATTATATTATATACTAGCTGACCCGGCGAACTTTGTACCGCCATAAACATAGAGGTTATGTTAAATCATGTTCCTCTTTTATGAGCTAGAAAACAAATGAACCAAGGATAAATGCCTGTCTTTTGTTTTATGGGAGCAAATAAATTAATAAACAAACAAATTAAGAAAACATGGCAAAAAGCTCATAGAATTTGAAAAATATATAGCATATAACCATCTACGATTAATTCCACGAGGAATGGTTGTGGTTTCATGCTGATCGGTCCAGTAGTTTTCGGGTTTACCTCGGACAAAGAAAACAAACTTTGCTTATATTAATATATAAAATTCTCGTGTCACAGTTTTCGTTGCCATACTCCTCCGAATCGACTGGACCGATTCTCATGAAATTTTGTGTGCACATTGGGTAGGTCTGAGAATCGGCCAACATCTATTTTTCATCCCCCTAAATGTTAGGGGTAGTCCACCCCTATTTTTTTTTACCGCACACTACAGCTACAGCTAGTATATATATATATATATATATGTCGCAGAACGGCCTCGTTCTCACGACATTTCCTTTAGTTATTGCAGGTTTAGTGGGCGTCATCAGGATAAAATGCGAGCATAAAACACAAGGGCCACAGTTTATACACTTTTAATTTAAATTCGATCAACATTTTAACATAGTTTAGACCGAGCAGCGGGTTCAGGGCACCCGCTCATACTTCTTAACTTAACACTTTCTTTAAAATACTCCATGGTCCAACTCGACCTATTGCCATCAACCAAATGTGCCACAAAAACTCCTCAGTCTACCCAAGTAGATATTACTCAAAGTATAGAGGGCGCTGATCCCGCTCTAGACATGCTCTGCTCTCATTGGTCGTTTATTAAATTACAATATTCATAACTTTTATTAGGTTAGAACGATCTTTAAGTTATAGAACATTTAACAAATCAAATTAAATTAAATCAAGAATTTTAGAAGTAACTAAAATGTTAACAAATAATAACAAATATTGTGCGTTATACATCCAGTCAGTAATACATTATAACTTCCCTCCGACATATATATATATATATAACCATCCAGAGACCCATTAAAATACAGACAAAAACTTTCTTAAAAATCGGTCCAGCCGTTTAGGAGGACTTTACTTACAAACACATTTATAGTAGAATTTTATATGATAAGTACACATAACATTAAGATCAGTAGAGTATCTTGTGTACTGTTCTTAGTGCCTTATGTATTGCGTTTAATGTCCTGTGTATTGTACTTAGTATCTCGTGTATTGTATTTACTATACATATTTATGCCTTGTATTATCCCAAGTGAATCAAGTTGTGTTTTAAAAAGCTAAGAAGTATTCTTATTAGATAAAGTCGATGGTTTGTAGTGTAGTGTGTGTAGCACACACACTAAGAGTTAAGCACAATAAATCTTTTTTGTCTTACCTAACCTTAAAATTTGGTATCAGTTTTGTATTTTAAATAAACGAAAAATAACTCTGCACTCTGATTACCTCTGCTGTAGTATCTACGTCTAAATATTTAACCGCAAATCCAGTTTTAAAAGATTCCTTAATTCAAATAGCGTTTGTTGTTTTCAGGCGGCCATGGCGTTTTAGTTGGTACGATGAACTCCTTTGTACACGTCATAATGTACACTTACTATTTAATATCAGGATTAGGCCCCGAGTACCAGAAATATGTTTGGTGGAAGAAACATGTTACCTTGCTACAACTGGTAAGTAATATTTTACACCTAACCTAGAGTTTACTCGTGGCAACGCCGCGTGTAAACTCACAGTAAGATTACACAGTAGTAACACAATTTAACCCACGATAAACAGAAATAATATGTGAAAACCGTCTTAAGCCTGGTACCTAGAAGATAGCACCATTAAACGATATCTAACTTAATTTAAACAGACTTAAAAACTTAAAATAAATTGTATCGATAGCTATATCATACATACATACATACATACATACATACATAACTTCACGCCAGGTCCCTTGCGGGGTAGACACGAACAACAGCGCCACACAGGCCCATTCTTACACACCTCACTTGCTTCTTTGACATTCATAACTCTTGTCATGCACGCTCGTCTGTTCTTAAGGCTCCTGACATCACCTTCTGCTAATACATGATCAATTTGATCATAGAAGGTGTGTCGTGGCTTTCCGCGACTTCTGCATCCATCCATAGATATATCATATATATTAAAATAAATATATCATTCAACAATTATTATTTTTTATCATATAGTTCATACGTTCGGGTTTGACCATTATCTCGCTCGATTTGAGCGGAGATATGGTCTAAGATCGAGCACGCTTACCTAGAAGGTACCTACCTATTCACACGAGACTTAAAGACACCCAGGTTGTAGGTTTCAGGAAAAACAGACTCCGGCAGTGTGTTCCACTCTTTTGCGGTGCGTATAATGAAGGTGGACTCAAAGCACTTTGTTCGAATAGGCGGTTTGTCCACCACATACGGGTGCCGCATGCCAGTGAGTCTGGTTGTCCGATGATGGAAGGGATCATTAATACAACTAGCTTTACTTACTCAATGAGTGGGTCGCAACACAAACAAATTCCTAGATAGTAGCTTTATGTTACGTACGTAAAAAAACTGTTCAGGTGTTTTATATATATCTTCTATACAAAAATTAATGTTTGTCTGTATGTCCTTTATGGAATCGTTTACTATACATTTGATCATATGATGATGTTAAGCAAAGTTGTTGTGCATGAGCCTAAGAAGGTTTCTAAGTCTGTTCATGATTGGGCCCGGTGAGTAGCGCTGCTGTCGGCATATTGATTGAAGCATTTCCGGGCAGGACGACGTCTGTCCGGACAGCTAGTATATATATAAAACTTGATGAATTTACTACATTTTAAAAGAAACTAAGTCAATATAGTGAGGACAACTGCCCTTAAAAAAATAAAGAAAAGTCGCAGCCAACCTGATTTGAAATAACTAATACACAATGAATGGCGTCTGGGCAACCTGACAACTTATTTGTTATGGAACTACAGCAATGGTTGTCTACATCCCAATCGCACCGCCATCCATTTCGCTAATCCGTCTATTACAAGTAAACAACGTCTTTTATTGGGATAAAACGTATCCTCAGTGTTGATTCGGGATATAAGTCAACCTAATGTAGAGTATCATTATTATCATTAGTTTTCAAAACATATGCAATCACAGCGCTTTCTTTTCGCTATTTTCGTCTATCCCACGGAAACGATGTTATTTATCGGGATAAAAACTATCCTAAGTTACGCCCCGTTGTATAAGTTATCTCCATTCCAAATTTCATTTAAATCCATTTCTTAGTTCGCTCGTGATGCTCTAACAGACAGACAGACACAAAATTTCTAAAATTTACTTTTTCGAAATCTGCGGGTCCGAATGAGCTGTCCTAATTTTTTCACATTTGTAAACATATTGTACAAACTCGAAGCATTTACAGACTTACAATAGTATACGTAGATAGACAGATTTCGTGTAAGAATGAAAGATTAGAATTCTATATGTATATCGATAGGTGAAAGAGTGCTTGTTACAGGCGACATTCTGTGAGCTACCCAACTTTTTATTTTCGACTGGTCGCCTGAAACTAAGGCACTATAAAGAAATCAGCCTCCTATTAAAAACTGACGCTGCCAACGTATCTACGCAAGTCACATCCCAACACCTTAGGCCTGCCACGTTGCCAGGGAATTAGAGTCGTTCCGTCGGGACGACTACCAGCGTCACATGCAATACCGTTCGGCTCCAATAAAGCCGGCACGTTAGCGGTGGCAAGCGCCCTCCGTAAGACATTCAAGGCGGCGTGGCGTGACCATCTGCCGGCACTGCGGTGGCAAGAAAGACCGTGGTATCCCGGGCTGATTACCTCTGAATACATACATACATACATAACTTCACGCCAGGTCCCTTGCGGGGTAGGCACGAACAACAAAGCGCCATTTAGGCTTATTCTTACACACCTCACTTGCTTCTTTGACATTCATAGTTCTTGTCATGCACGCTCGTCTGTTCTTAAGGCTCCTGACATCACCTTCTGCTAGTACACGATCAATTTGATCATGGAAGGTGTGTCGTGGCCTTCCGCGACTTCTGCATCCATCCACTTTTGCATTGTATATCTGTTTAGTCATTCTTTCATCATACATTCTTTCCACATGCCCGAACCACCGGAGCATTCCTTTCCTTACCTTCACCCCGACACTCTCTTTCAGACCAACTCTCTTTCTTACTTCGGTATTATGAACGCGGTCCGAGAGCGTCACTCCGCAGATTTTGCGCAGTGCTCGCATCTCGACCGCGTTTACTCTACTTTCGTGCTCTCTATTCCATACCCAACTCTCGCTTCCATACGTGAGCGTAGGTACCAGCACCGCGTTGTGTATGGCAAGCTGGGCCTTCTGGCTGAGGTTCCATAGACAAATCAAGAAAATAGTAGACGTATCATATCTTTAAATAACCTTTCACACATGTTCGATTAATTGGTATTTGTCCGATTTTATGTAACTTTCGTTTCATTCGATAGAAGTTAAAATTAAAGTAAATATATATATTTTTTGTTTCAGGTTCAATTCGTTATAGTACTCTATCATAACACGAGCGTGTTATTTATAGACTGTGCTTACCCACGTGCGGCTAATATAATTATTTCTATGAATTCCATTCTATTTATATACTTATTTGGCAAATTCTATATAAATAGCTACAAGAAAACCAATTATAAAAAAATGGAGCATGAAACACTGAAAAAGATTGCTGTCAAAAAAGGGAAAAGGAAGAATATTTTAGATTATATATTTAATTTGTAATTGAATATATAACAATACAATACCAGGGTGAATTGTTTGTTATGCCATATGGTATCAATTGTTAGGTACCTAGCAACTGATATTGTACGATCTTATCAGGCCAACTGTTGTTTCTTCCTATTATTTAAACCGCCTTAGTTATACAATAAATAGGACCTACTTTTGCAAAATGGAACCAACACACTTACTGACAGTTTTGAGAAAAAGCCTTTTTTATTAAAATTTAGCATACAAAAAAGTGTCTATATTTTGGAATTTATTTTTGTTGAATATTGTATATTATATTTTTTCCTATATATTCAAGTAAACCTTTTAAGTTTTTGGATTACCATGGGTCATGGATCCTTTTTGTTTATTATACTCTTGGTGTTTTGTGGGTTAGCTACTTTGTGATAAAAATGTTTTATATTAAATGTTGTCAGATCGTTATGATTCTTATTGAGTCGATATAAGGGTGCATTTTGAAAGCCTTCTGCATCCTTAACCCAATTTTGCCATGTTTGTATTGGTTCTGTTTTGCATAAGTGGGTCCATTATTTATACTATATAGTTCAATCAAGAAAAATGCATAAATTCTTCAATATACAATTGTACATACTTTCAACCAAGTTACGAACCTACATGTTTGGACTATAATGTTGCCAATCCACAATTTTCATCATCTGTGTATTATACACATAATATTAGTTAGTATGTAAATAGGACGGAGCGAAAATGTAGCGAGAAAACTTTTTTGTTCATATATCGCATTATTTCTCAAAGTAAGCGATAAAGGCCCCTCGTAGGCGCTGCAAGCCTAAAGCGGGGCGGCAAAAGACCCAGAAAAAAATGAGCGCGTTCTGTACATATCGAGTTATATTTTTAAAAAAAATCAATTCATTCGCAAAACACCTTCTGCCTCCACAGCGAACTAAAAAACTCAATGTTTAGGAATAAGTATTTAGTTTTATTTATTTTTTATTGCAGGAGTTCAGCAGACAGGCAGACGGCCCACTTGATGGAAATCAGTTACCATCGCCTATGCACACTTGCAACACTAAAGGTGCTACAAATGCGCTGCTGGTCTCTTAAGAGAGACTGGAACCTGGTCCAGAATGCCGGGAACTCAGCTCAAAGTTGTTATGGCGACATACTTTAGACCAGGGGTGGTATCCAATCAGTTGAGCAAATGCCCTACCACCTGGCAAAGTGTAGTATTTCAAAACATTTAATTTAATGATAAATGTTTAATAAATTGTAATACCTATGTATATTGTTAATCTTTAATGGAACCATGCTGGGATGTAACTCTGAATAACGGACCTGCCCAGCTCTAGTTAAAAATGCATATGAAGTTTAAAAACTAAATACAAATTTACAAAATATTGCATGATTTTTTTTTCAGGCACCTTTGTATTATTAAGATATCAATACGATATAATATAATATAAATTAATGTATAATATTCAAGGTCCCTTGCGCGGTAGGCACGAACAACAGAGCGCCATACAGGCTTATTGTTACACACTTCACTTACTTCTTTGACATTCATAGCTCTTGTCATGCACGCTCGTCTGTTCTTAAGGCTCCTGACATCACCTTCTGCTAATACAAGATCAATTAGATCATGGAAGGTGTGTCGTGGCCTTCCGCGACTTCTGCATCCATCCACTTTTGCATTGTATATCTGTTTAGTCATTCTTTCATCATACATTCTTTCCACATGCCCGAACCACCGGAGCATTCCTTTCCTTACCTTCACCCCGACACTCTCTTTTAGACCAACTCTCTTTCTTACTTCGGTATTACGAACGCGGTCCGCGAGCGTCACTCCGCAGATTTTGCGCAGTGCTCGCATCTCGACCGCGTTTACTCTACTTTCATGCTCTCTATTCCATACCCAACTCTCGATTCCATACGTGAGCGTAGGTACCAGCATCGCGTTGTGTATTGCAAGCTGAACCTTCTGGCTGAGGTTCTTAGCGCCTAGAAGCTTACCTAACGCTCCATTCACACTATTCCCCAAATTTACTGTTCTTTCTATGTCAGAGGTGTACCTTCCATCTCTGCTAAAAGCACATCCAAGATATACAAACTCATTCACTTGTTCCAGCATAACATCATCGACTATTATCCTTGCATTCGTTCTGGATTCTTCTCTTTCAAACACCATAACCATAATAATATTAATTAAATAAATAATAAACACGGGTGTATGAAGAGGTTAATGAAAGGAGATAAAGGGAGTGGTGGTGCCAGGGTAAAATTTTAGGTCCTTTCCCACCTCTTTTGTAGCACACCACGTGGCGGCGGTTGTAATTAATATTGCCCTACCTCCTGGACTCGTGCGGCCTTCGATAATATAGCTCAATAGCAGTGGATGGCAGGACAATCAAATCAATCGTTGCATCCGATTGATGATATGGAAAGGAAAATCAAGCCACTAACCTTGACCTCACGAAACTGCACTTCTCCCAAATCGGCAAGCCTGGAGACGACTGGCAGCGGTCGTCGAGGTTCAAATTTGATTGCACACACAGTAGTTTTATAAAGTATTTTTGGTGACACACGAATTCACACAATGGCGGTTAAATATTAAAATAGATAGTTCATATGACTACGGCGCGGGTCGTTATACGCGCGCGGTCAGGTAGACGATTTTTGACTTATAAGGGCGGTGGTGCGGATTTGTCCCTCCATTCACATTATGTGACGACATAATGTCGTTGGCCAATGAGCCTCATTAGCAGGGCACAGATCGGAAGATGTTGGCGCGACTGACTTCATTCCGATCATATAATCAAGGAGATGAACCAATCGAAATAATTGGCCTAAACAGCGAGAATGGTTTGTCAGGATAGTCACAAGTGGAGATCCATAGTCTCTGCCTACCCCCATGGGAAACAGGAGTGATAATTTGAATGTAAATTTATTTTATTTTATTTGGTGGCTAACAGCTACAATATTGAAAACAAGGATGCATATATATAAACAAGGAGAAACCATTGATATGCCTCCACAGATTGTAGAAATAAATAAAAATGTTTGTTTAAAATAAGGTTTAAAGGAGAATTATGAACTAGAAATATACATAATTCAATTCAATAAGTCGAGCAAGAAACTAATTTTTATCAGTACAGAGTTGGATTAGTTTTGCATTTATAGACTATCCACAAATAAGTCAATATCGACATGATCCAACTTACTTAAGTTATTAAATTCGTTGACTGCTCTGATAAAGAATGTATGGCGACGTCAAATAGTGCGCGTTAAAGGTGAATGTTGTGACTTTCTATGACGTACGGGACTGGGGAGCATAAAAAATATTAATATAATTAATTAATATCATCAAGAATTAATTTAATAAAAAAAATATTAAAACAAAATTATTATTCACACATTTATTGTATTTTCATTTTTTTTACATTTTTCTTATAAATCCCTATTAATATTATAAATGTGAGAGTAACTCTGTCTGTCTGTCTGTCTATTCTGTTTTCACGGAAAAACTACTGGATTGATTTGGCTGAAACTTAGTATCTATATATTTTCGATGCCGAGAATGAACGTAGGATACTTTTTATCCCGCAAGATGGGATAGTTTGCAATATAAAAAAGAACATAAAAAAGATCCCCATGAATGAACCTCCTTTTTTTGAAGTCGGTTAAAAATGAAGTACGTTAATCTTCTGAGGGCAAATAGCACCAACATAAGAATTTAATGCAATAAAACCTGTATTCGATTTATTTAAATATGTTTTATTGTAAGTAGTATAAAAGTCCTGATGAAATGAAATATAAAAATAAAGAAATAAGTTTTTAATGCATTTTATAACATTATTTAAGAAGAGAAAAAAAGCCTCTACATTTTATTAACTTTGAAATAAGAACAAAACTTGGAGCAAGTGAAGCTAGTTAGGTTGAAACCTTCAATCTGTGATTTAGCCCAGATCTCTATATCGTATACATAATTATTTTCCAATCGCGAGTTTCAGCAAAGCGCCAAGCCCTCGGGCGTATTGATAAATTCCATACATTGGGACCGGTAAGGGTACTTTCCGAAGACATTTATAAGAAAATAATTTATTACTTCCAAGTTGACTAAGTAACCGAATGAAATAACTATAATTATAATTATTAGGGTGGCGCAAAAAAACCGACAACTTTTTTTTAGTCTCGAGTGAAAAAATGTTAGTTTTTGATGTTTTAAGAGCCCTCTCCAAAGGACAGCTCAAAAAAAAAATTTAAGAGGTCGCTCCAAATTTTTTAAAATTTCAAAAATCGTCAAACATCGATTTTTTTAATGTTTTTTCCTTGTTACGGTAAAATTTTAGAGACAAAAAAATAATAAGTTTCTGAAAGTTTCAGCTCAAAATTAAAATTTTGAAAGGTCGCTCATATCATATTTTTTTTTTACTTATTAGGACATTACTTTAGATTACTTCGAGCGACCTTTTGATATTCAAATTTAAATTCCATACATTTTTTTCATATTGTGCTTGATTTTTACTCATCTCGTGGTGTATTTTTATATATTATTGTACTAAATGAAAATTTTTTTTACCGTAAAAAGAAAAAACATTAAAAAAAATCGACTTTTGACGATTTTTCAATTTTTTGAAAATTTGGAGCGACTTCTTACAATTTTTTTTTTGAGCTGTCCTTTGGAGAGGCTCTTAGAACATCAAAAACTAACATTTTTTCACTCGAGACTAAAAAAAAAAATTGTCGGTTTTTTTGCGCCACCCTAATAATTATTTTTCTTATAATAATACATTTTACTTTTATTTATTTTAGCCATTTACGTTTAGCAGTAATAATAATATACAAGATCGAAGAAGACGTTTAGAGGTTACTTTGCAAATATTTTCTATCGAGGAAATTTATGGTAAATGCGTTTTGACTATTGTAAACAGCCTTGCAGAGATTTGGGTAAGAAAGTACCAAATATTGACTATTTGGGCAGAGTTTCCCCTTTATTGTTCAGCCTTTGATGTGACTATTCACACCGCACAGTAAGCAATGAACGCCGTCTACACGCCTCACCGCCTTTTTATACGAAAATACTACGAAACAACCCTATAAAATAATAATATTACAACATTGCTATAAACAGCAATTATATCATAGCGTTGCCAGGATCATATTATTATCTATGACGATTGTCTATGTGATATTAATATACTCTATGACTGCTGTGATAGACATCGCGTAACACTATACAAATTTTCCCTCAGAAATATGATCAATATTGACATATCATTTTTCACCTCTATAAAATGTGCAAATATGGGCTGACAAATCAATCAAAAACGGTCTTTGTCTCTTACAAGACTTAGCGCGCCTTACATCCGGCTCATACATTAAAGCTGTTAACACTTTAAAAGTACTAGCTGTCATTAAGCGTACTATGATTACAGATTTGACAAGAAATAACACTTTCAGCGCGATTTTAGTTAACGGTAGGTTGTGATGACTTTATCGTGCGCGAAATAATATTATTAAAATTACGGAAAAAATTACTTTTGAAAATAATGAGACGTCATGAAAAATGTCTGATATAATTAAAAGGACAGGTCTATAAATCCATCATTAGACCTGTCCTTTTGTATGGCAGTGAAGCGTGGCCAGTACTTGAGCGACACTAGCAAGAGCTGCGTGTCACGGAGATGAATATGCTGCGATGGATGTGTGGAGTGACGGGGAAAGACCGGGTCAGGAACTCCCGCATCCGCGGCAGTCTTCATGTCCGTGACATAGCAGACAAACTGCAAGAGTGTCGCTTACGCTGGTACGGCCACGTTTTACGCAGACCGGCTAATTACGTGGGGAACAAATGTCTAGCCATGCCACCTCCGCCAGGTCCCGGTCGAAGGGGAAGGCCCAAGAAATGCTGGCTTGACGTCGTGAAGGATGACATGCGTGCCAATGGTCTCTAAACGGGGGATGCTGAAGACCGCGCGAAGTGGAGTAGAAAAAGTAGGAAAGCGGACCCTGGGCGTCGGAGTGAACGCTCCGAACGCAACCGGGATTTAACGCTCGGATGATGATGATGATAAAATGATTAAAAAGTGAAAATAATCAATTAAAATGGTATTTGCTTTTTATTATATTCTTATCACACGATTAACTTCTGTTTCAATTTGGCTATGAATGTCAAAGAAGCAAGTGAGGTGTGTAAGAATGGGCCTGTGTGGCGCTCTGTTGTTCGTGCCTACCCCGCAAGGGACCTGTATGTATGTATGTTTCAATTTGGATCAAGCAATCTATAGGTACATATTTTTTAATGAAAAATGGATTCCAGGTCACTGCCGTTAGGGACCGGTTCCAAAATTCTAGCCGCCTTTCCACGTTGTATGGCAACATTGTAACGCTATTGTGTTGTCCAAAATGCAGCCTATAAATATATTGAATTTGAAAGTATTTAAATATTGTATACAAAGTGATTTTCGGTACGATGTTAGTAGGAGCTTGGAGCAGTAATGCTGTACATTTTGTTTTCATAGTGTAGACAGAAACTACAATTTAATTTATTATATATTATTTAATTGTATGTCTATGAAATCCACGGGCCTTAAAAATGGCCCGGAGTTTTAGAGGGCTTGCGTGGGCCTACCCTTTACAAATTTTATGTAAATTTTGTGTAACACCGACATGCTACTATTGCTTTTTACACCATATAGTAATGCACTCATGGACAAGCCCCGGTTACTGTGGGATTATTCTATAAAATGAGAACAAAAAGTACCGGGATATTGTGGTGAACTGCTAGTGGTGCTAGCGATCGGGGAATATGGGGACTACGGAGCCTGCCCGTCTCATTGTTCGGGGAATGTGGAAAATTGGGCAGATAGTAACTCGCCACTCCCTGCATGGGCTCCTAAAAATGCTTTAGAAGACAGGGTCAATATGGGTGTGAGTGGCTAAGTGGTGTAGACGGGTGGGTTGCAGGTTCAACGAAGCTACTTCCAACGTTATGCCATTTATCACTTCCACCCCTGGAGCTTGAGTCTTAGTTCTAGTGACCTCCACTCCGTGCCGGCTGGCGAAGGCAAGTATGAAGGCGGGGGCCTTGCCTTGGCCTCCGGAGTCAGGTCCGAAGGATCGGTATTCTATTCCCTTGCGGATATTTATTATTAGATTTAACTATCTAGGATAACCTGCCTTTAAGATCAAATGGCAATAATATGCAAACGAGCATATAAACAATTTAATCAACCTTGAAATTTCCTAATAGAAGGATTCTAATATACGACTGTAAACCAAATTTAACAATAACAATTTGTAATACCAAAAAATAATAGTCTAGCAAACACCACTACACAGAGAAATCGTGTGGCTCTGCGGGTTATAAGTCCAAGTTGTCATACATTTACATGGGAAATACCAATAATCCATAAGGAATTTTGTTAACTTAATTATTTCGTCTTAATTATATTTTTTACATACTATGTTATAATCTCGCATAATACATCAAAACATGGGATTTCTTCAGTTTCTCCACATGGGAGCATTGTGAGTCAAATTCTATTATATTATACATATTAATTCTCTAAGAAAGCAAGATTTTTTAGTGCTGAAAAATCTAGAGTATGCCATCACAACAGGGTGGCATACCCTAGATCAAGGGTGGTAGCCCTTACTAGCAAATGCTCTACTATCGGTGAATTTTTTGTTCGTTACGACTTCATTAATTCTTTGAATTCTGTCTTATTCCATATCCAATACTTCTTCATTGATCTTCTTTTCTTTCCAATTTATTCTCTGTCTCTTCAAGAGTCTCCAACACTACAATTCAAACGCTTCTAATGTCTAAAATTATAATATAAAATATATATAAATAAAAGTTTCTAAATTATAACGTCCAAAAGCTATAGATGACGGACGACTAGTCTATACAGGATTAGAGCGCTTTTGCGCAACACAATGCGTCCAATTTTAACATTTGCAAAATTTGTGGTGTAACATTAATGGTATGAATCAGAGATTCTACATAAAACCATATTGATTTTGTGGTATTTTTTAATGACGAGCGTATAGAGACTTATGGTCATTTTACCTTGGTGACGTTAAGTAGTCTAAGGTCACTTATACCACCAAATGTTATTGAAGCCCCTGTTTGTGATTTCCAATTGAATGTTTTTGACATTAAATTTATGTGAGAACTGCTATAATAATGGCTTAGCATAAACGACCTGTTTATAGGACCTTTAATGTGTTGGTGTGAAAGTTTGCTTCGAATTTATATTAAAAAGACACAAAATTTAACAAACGACAATAGATTTCAATGAAATTTTAAAGATGCAACGGTAACCCGAATGAAACGCAATTGGAGCGCCATCTATTCGTCTATCCCTCAGGAACATTACTTTTTCCTGAATGAGTACCTTACTCCACCAATAACATCGATCCACAAAAAAGTCGACCCATCTATTCTTTTGTATTTCAATGCGCTGAATTCGAATCTGGGTTCAGTTAGGTCCATACACTCTCAAAATTTTAAGGGTATGTGACAGAACTGACCCCAGATTCGGATTGATAACGCATGCAGAATTTCGTGATATTCTGTTGCGTAGTTAAGGAGGGAAAACATAATAAACGAACAAACTCACGCTCGCATTTATAATATTAATTAGGATATAAAGTTATTATTCAATTAAATTTTAATTATTTCTTAATGTGGTAAAGCCTTAAGGATAAACCATATCAGTGAATGTAACTGTTCGGAAATTTAACCTTAAGAAAGTAGGTCGGGGTTTAATAAACCAAAATAGGCTTTTTTGTCTACTGACTTCAAAAAATATTTGATACTTTACATAATTTTGTATAGCTTTTGTTTTATGGATAATAATAGTCTTGAGACGAGAACTTTGAGTTCTTGTAAGAAGAATAAGGCATGATAATCATCTAGAAAAAAACGTAACACGCGTTCCAATGACAGTTGGCGCTTCCAGTCTGGATCCTCTATTTAGGGAAAATTCCGGTAAAATGTTTCAATTTTTGCTCCTATTTTTATAGTAGGTAACTCGTGCCCAGTTCGCTGAGCATGACGCTCAGCCAACGTGTACAATACACATGCACCCAGGCACACACGTACGCACGCATATCAAGGTTTAATATTAAGCTTTGTAAACTTTAATTAATTCACGCAGAAAGCACTCACAGTGCCTCATACGAGAATGTGCGCAATTCTTGCCTGGAACGTTATTGCTGTAACATATTTGACAAGTGTTCTCATGCCCACTTCGCCGGGTGTAACATTTTTTAATTTCTTAATCACGTTCAAATATATATAATAATATATTCATATTCGTCCTGTATGGATTTAGTTCTTTTGCCTGACATTTAGCAAAGTGATGTAAAACCTTTGTCTTCAAATATTATTAATCTGAGGTTTTACTTATAAAATTACAAAATGTCTTGGTTTTTTAACAATGCCGTAATATTTGATTTTATAATAATTAATTATTTTGATTGTCATATATGAGGCCGTCAGCGCTAAAGCGGCCTAACGCTCAATTTATTATATTCGGAGATAAATATTGGAAATTAATGAAAACTAAGGAAATGCAAAAAAAAAGTCTTTGAAACGCCATCTATTATCAAGTGACAAAACCAAGAAAGGCCATTCTTGCATTATATTTTAGCACGTTTTACATAATTTCCAGTATTTATCTCTGAATATAATAAATTGTGGGTTAGGCCGCTTTAGCGCTGACGGCCTCATACATATGTTACATTTGCAGACTAAAAAGTAGATAACTCATCACGCTAAAATTGAATATTATTTCTATCGATATAATGCACGTATTTCATAATTAATTGTGTTGTTTATTAATTTTTTGCCTTAATGATGGTTTACCAATGATTTTAATAATGTTATTATACCATAGCAAACCATATGTAAATTCTTTGAATACAAAAAAAAAACCTAATTTTCAGGTTCCGCGTTTATGCATATTTACCATTTTCAAAGACAATTTTGTCAAAACATGCTGAGAGAAATTGACCGTAACTCTAATTTTTTGAGCAACATTGTATGGTCTGACGAAACCAACTTCAGCAATAACGGCATGTACAATCGCCGCAATAACCACTATTGATTTCGAGTGAATCCTGTTCCTGTTCGTGAAACATATAATAAGATTTTCTTTCAACATTTGGTGCGGAATTATGAAATATGGTTGTTTTACTTCACGTGTACGAAGGTCATTTAAACACTGTCAAGTATCTTGAAATACTGAACCTCTTGAGAAATTTTTAAATAGTTTTCCCGATGAAGAGCGAAACCAAATAATTATACAACAAGATGATGCTCCAGTCTATAACAGCAGAATCAATACTTCCTAGTTTTTTTTATGCGGATATGTAATAAATAAAATTTTACATTAAATCTTATGCGATTGTAAACGAGTTGAGAGATGAAGTTCAGAATACGATTTATAATATTGAAATAAATTTGTTGAATAAATTTTTAGGGCACCAAATGGCAACTATTCCGCGTTCAACAAAAAGAGAATCATAAATCTCAGAGTAATCTGTGTATATACATAAAAACAAAATACGTGTGTGTAGAAGACTTCTTTGGCGTATCAAGATAAAAATCTTTTCAAAAAATTTATTTGTTGCCTTTCTACGTTTGTAGAAAAAACGACACAATCAATAGAAAAACTAAAATGTTGACTATAGCTAACTTCAGGGTGTCGGTTGACTATAGCTAACTTCATGGTGTAGAGTTTTCGTGTGACGGTGTGCGCGTGGATCGTAAAAATTTACTCTCATCATTTTTCCCTAACGCGCCTAAATAAGTATAACTTCAAAAACATACCGGTCAAGTTGACAACTTCCTCCTTTTGGAAGTCGGTTAATAAATCTGTGTATCTAAGAAAATGGAGCCCATTTCGAGCAACTAATTAGTTAGTTTACCATTTTTTGTGAATAATTAAAATAATTGAAGATTTCATGGTTTTCCTTTAATTAAATTTACCAAGTATGTTAGAGAGATTTCATCCTTGTGGTTGACCCTAACGATCGATGCAATAAAATTACAGGGTGTAATTTTTACAGATTTTAGTCGGTTCTATTCCCTGGTGAAGCTAGAATTTTCGAAAATCTTTGAATGCAGTTTTATTTATTTTCAAAAATAAAGAAATGTTTCTTTGAAGTAAATTTTGCTATCTCTTAGAGTACTTTCCCTTTTGGTGGTATTAAAAAATTCCATTCTGTATAGACTACAGAGAACATAATGTATTTTTTTTAGATTTCTTGCATAGGTTATCGCTAATTAGATATAAACAAAACAAAATAAGATTTTTAATAACATTTTTTAAATTCAGTTCCTCTAATTATTTATTGTTACGATTTTGTGGACTTCGATTTAAATTTCACTTGAAAGTTCAGAAAACTGGAAGTGCAAACACGTAATTTTCAGGTCATACAAACATAACCAAATCTATCTGTCAAAGTCTGCTGATGTGAGATTTCTGTTCCGAATCTACACTTAATAACGTCTCGCTCACAGTCGAAACTCAACTCTGTTTCACCTTTTATACTTGCAAAATACACATGGACCCTCCGCAATAAACAAGCACAGACCACCAAAACAATGTAGCTTCTTGAGCAATAAACCGATTAGCGATTGACAATAGATGGTAGCATTTAAATACTTAGAAAATTAGCACAATCCAATTTCAGTGAATATTCACTCACAAATATCGCTATCACTACAGTAGTCACCAATACGTAGCGGTTGGTTCCCACCAGCGGTGTGGTGGAAGTAGTGTGGTGGAAGTAGTGTGGTGGAAGTAGTGTGGTGGTAGTGGTGTGTGGTGGTAGTGGTGTGTGGTGGTAGTAGTGTATGGTGGTAGTGGTGTGGTGGTATTGGTGTGGTGATAGTAGTCTAGTGGTAGTAGTGTGTGGTGGTAGTGGTGTGGTGGTATTGGTGTGATGGTAGTGGTGTAGTGGTGGTGTTGTTAGAGTGCTGATGCTCGGTAAAGAAAAATTAGGCACTTATTTTCAAGCAGTCAGGGATTTATTCATGTAGCAGTATACCAATTGGATGCTGATCCCTGAAATTTCTGATAGTGTAAATCGATAGTATGCTACGATTATTAGCAACTCAGTGGCGACTTAATAGCAACATACCCACAAAACAATTGTGAACGTTATTTAAATATAGTTATACTATATTTAAAGTAACCCAAGTAGGCTACAGCATCTGCAAAACGCTGTATGATAAAGCGACAATTACAGATAATTATTATATCAAAGGCAATAAAAAACGTGTTCACCGAATACCGTAGCAATACCGTCATAGCAACACAAACAAAATGTCATTGGCACTACTAATACATAATATAGTTTAATATTATACTTCATACATACCACCATACTCAATGACGTATACAAGGAAAGGAATGAGACTTTCCCTCCCAAAACAAGTATTTGGAGGCCTTCGGTAATGCAGTTTTAATGTTTTTTGTTCTCAGTTCATTTACGCCACCGGCATAAGTCGTACGAATTTGTGAAATTAAAAAAAAACATCATCAAGTACGTAATGTATTTAAAATAACGCCCCTGTATTATATAAAGTGCAGTTAAGTGTGTAAAATATAGTAATTTACATTTTAAAAAATTTGTTTGTAAGTAAGTTTGTAAACTACATTCATATATTTACTGTCAATATTAAAGTATTATTTATATAACGAAAATGTAACATAAATCACTTAATTAAATTAGACCCTAAATATAAACTGTATATACAAATTAAAATAACTTAATAAATACTCTAAAAATATATGTATACTATGCATAAAATGAAAATATTTTATTTTATTTACCTAATATCTAATACACACATAATTGATCCAAATTACACTACTAAACATTAATTAAATTCTTGAAAAATACTTGTTAAAATAAAATTAACTAATGTGCATTGTAATTAGTTTGAAAGAGATGTTATATATATCTTGTCTTCTTCTTCATTTGCGAAATTGGTTTGTGCCTCTTTTGAAGTTCAGTATTGAATATTTGAAATCGAATTATTTTCGTAGTATGTAACGGATTTTAAAGTTTCGGTCGGTGGTCGAAATTCGACCACTATTAATTTAAATTATAAATTTGAACATTATTGAGGTTCGGTTGTCAAAGGCTTCTTAATAATCACATATTTCACCAAGGCTACACTGTTAATTGGACTTTATGAATAAACAAAACAGTATTATACATGCGTGTGTGTGTGTCAAATATATGGTAGTGTGTGTAATGTTTTTTGTATTGATTTAATGTATTTTTTATTCATGATTTTAAAAAACCTACTTCAAAAACAAAAAAGTTTAAAATAACTTATTTCTAAAGCTAATAAGCTAATTCACGGCGGACCAACGCATCGAACTATTTTGGTATTATTTAGGTAGTAATTGCACATTAAGGTGCTATTTAAAATTTTACGATCATTTGCTATAGTTAGGAGTCGCGGGACTCAAATTAAAATACCGTTAGAATTATTATAGAGTTTATTAGAACTATACAAACACCTATAACACAGGTATAAATATAAGCGAACACAACAACTCCAAACGTTATACAGAAGGTCGTAATTTAATAAAACGCGCAAAGTCCGTCACTAAAAGATTCCCGATTGTAGTACACACGTCTTGCTTTGCTCGTGGTTATCACTCGACTGTTTCCCCCTCCATCAGGTTTACGTTTTATACTGCGCAACTGCAATGTCCCAGTATCTTAATCCGACACACCTGGCTAATGACTGCCATAAAATATAACAAAACAAAAATGGGCTATTTTCTAATCATAAATTTTAAACACAAAGTAAACAAAACAACAAATGCCGAAAGGTAATAAAATGTGTTTTACAGCAATGCAGGTGTGAAATTCTTTTTTGTCGGCGTCTAGGTCATAACACTCTTTTTGGTGTTTACATACAATTTCGAAGTGCAGTCAAGACTAAAACAGGTATTATTAGTTTATTATTAATTTAATTTTGACATTATTTTTGGGTGCATGTTTCGGTTACATATTATTATGGTCTTATTCTTAGAGAGTCAGAGGAAGTTTAAACGCTGCTTTAAGAATCATAAAGAAGCTTTAAAACTTACTTTAATTTTGTATGAATAAGATCGATAGTGTTTAGTACATACATTTTCTTTCAGTATTTGTTGCCTTTAAAAAACAGCAAATAAATACCTATACGATAAAAACTAACAAAAATATTGTAGTTAAGTATTGATTCCTTGAATCAATAATGCACATAACGTCATTATCTCAATAACAATTACCATATCAATTTAAATATTCCAAAAACAATAATTACAGAACATTTCAATGCATCATACTGAATTGATTAATGGCAATAATTTTTAATGGTCTATATTTCTTAACCTTTGTTGTTCAGACGTTTTTTCTTGCGAGTATTTAGCAATTGTTCCGAACATCGTCTTAATATGCCAAAACGGATTTAGCTTCATTTTTATATTTTTAAATAACAAAAATTAATTTGAAGCCTATTATAGCTTCATAAAAGATAATCGCTCCATTTAACTCCTAGTCATTTCATAACTGGCCAAGGTATATCTAATTAATTTTGTTTCAAGTGTTGCTAATCGATTAATCTAATAATGACAATCTATATATCTATACTAATACTAGCTGTCCCGGCAGACGTCGTCCTGCCCGGTAAAAAATAGGGGTTGATCATAGAGGGTTGAAAATCTAGGGTTGTATGTATTGTTGTATGTTGTATCATAAAAAAATAGAAATTAAAAAATTTGACAAAAAATTAATAAAAAAATTTAGGGGTGGGCTACCCCTAACATTTAGGGGGATGAAAAATAGATGTTGACCGATTCTCATAGATACCGGATAAGCACAAGAATTTTATATATTAGATTATAAAAAGGTAAAGTTTGTAAGTTTGTCACGTTGCAGGGGGTAAGGATCTACTAAAACGATTTTGGAAAATTCTTTCACCGGTCGAAAGCTACATTATTCCCGAGTGACATAGAGTATACTTGAGTGTGATTAATAATTAGTATTTTTTATTTTTTTCTGATGCTCAGTGAAGTGGGCAGGGTCAACTAGTATAAAATAATGTCGTGTCAGTTACATCATTTATAACTGAAGAACGCTTGGACCATTTTTTATGTTTTTGGAATTGTCTCATATATTATGGATATATGGGTAGTAAAATTTTCATTTGTCTGATTTAGGTGAATTATTTTTGTGTGTTTTCAAGTAGATTCGAGAATGGTTTAGATTAACAATTGTACCTGCTTGATGGCGCTGCAATCGGTATTTAGATTTTATTTTTTACACAAAGTTGTACTGATGGACGGACTGACATGACGACCTTAAAAGAATTCCGTTATCAAAATGACAATGAAACTATTAAGAAAAACAATACCTATTTAATTGGTTTCGTAAGCTACAGAGTCGTATATTCAATAAGCTCTCAGCATATAAAATAAATGAAACGTAGAAACAATGACTTACGCAATCCAGATAATAGATATATTACTAAATTCTGTAAATATGTTCACCATTTATAAACATATGAATGGTAAAACTTGTTTTTAATAAAATTGCCAAACTTTTTATTGGCAAACAGGCGGGGGGGGGCCACTTGATGAAAGTTGGTTCCCGTCGCCTATGGAAGTTTGCAACACCAGGGGCGTTGCAAGCTTCTATGAAATTTTATTACGCCCTTCTTAAACGACCCCATGTCGAAGAAAGGCACAGAAGGAAAGCGTCGGCGTGAAGTTCTCTCCATATCACTGTTGTACGCGGTATAAATGTTCTAGAGACCCATTGTGTAGTTGAGCGTGGGAGCTCCAAGAAATGTGTATGTGTTATTTAAATTATTGCTTTATAATAAAACTACGTTGTAACGGTTTTAAGCGCGGTAATTTATTTTATTTTGGTTTATCCGACGTTTCGGCCGCTTTTCAGTGGCCGTGGTCACGGAAGACAAAGATGACATTTGTCTAACGTGTAATCGTTTCATACCAAGAATGATGCGTGAGGCTATTGAAATCAAAAAACACCCAAATTTCAATAGAGAAGATGGTTAGCAGGTACCACCTGTTTGGGATCCGATCATCAAAACTATCAAGACCCAAACCCAGCAAAAACCAACTGCCAGATCTCAAGACACTGTGAGCTCTTTCTGCGTGAAACGAACCCGACTGATAATGTACTTTATTTTTTCCTTCCACCCATTTTAATATTATATAAAAAATCTTTAGAATTAGGCATGTTTGCTAAGGAGTTTCTTGCGCCGCTTCTTCTCTTCAGCCACAACATGTTGTGAAGCGGTGGTAAAATTAGATTAGGCTCCCATAGAGTAAATAATATCCATAAACAAAATTAAAACTAAATAATTAAAATGAACAAGTTGGCGGTAGGCTGAATAAAAACTTTGACAATACACGTTAGACAAATGTCATCTTTGTCTTCCGTGACCACGGCCACTGAAAAGCGGCCGAAACGTCGCATAAACCAAAATAAAATAAATTACCGCGCTTAAAACCGTTAAAACATAGTTTTATTATGTGTACAAGTCGCGAAAACTTAAGAAAATATTATTGCTTTATTACATTGATTATTTCTTTTGCTATTCATTTATCATTATCAAACTGCATTATATTTTATGTTATTGTTATATGTGTGGTACAGTCCACAGTGACTTCACTGTCTGAACTCTTGTTTGCTAGCATGCTATGCAGCTATGCCGTGACTGGGTCCAATTTAGGACTTACTTGTTTCTATTGTCTTTCTATTTACTTTATCTTTGTTTTTATCTTTGGTCGAATTATCCAAATTAAAATATGATCCAACTTACTCTCCTCTTTCACTCTCATACCGAACTCAAGAATAACAAATTGTAATAAATCCTTCTTTGTATTCTTTGACTTTGATTGCCAGTTGGCAAACGCACAGCTACCTGTCTTAAAGCGAAGTTTATTGCCTTCCCGGATTTAGGAATTACTTGGTTTTGCTTTGTGTTTAGAATTTGTAATTGAAAAAAAACATGACATTGTTTTTCTATTTGTTTTATGGCCGTCATTAATGTCGGACTAATCCTTGTTGTTATTGTATTGCGTCGAAGCTTGCCAGGTGCATTACAAAGCAATGGCCCAATGCGGAGAGGGACCGTCAAGCGACGATTACGGTACTAGCAAGGCGTGTGTAGTACTTTCAATTAGCGATATAGTGACGGACTTTTCGCGTGTAATTCGCGTGTAAATATACCGTGTCTAGTTATATTTGAACCTGTTTGTACAGTTCTAATAAACTCAATAGTAATTCCAACGGCATTTATTTTAATTCGTGTTCTGTGTAGCTCGTAACAATATTATTGTAAGTTTAAGCAAGCATAGACGCAAGGTGACTATAGTCTTTGATCGAATAACAAATATTTATTGGAGGAGTTTAAAAATCTTGAACTTTAATCTTGCGGTTTGTACGAAATAGTATAAATTGTATCATTAAAAAATGAGTCGCTGTTAGTTCACCGCCGGTCGGCTTTTAATGCGCATTGTATTTAATAAAACCGACTATAATTAAATTTAGTTTAACAATAATTTAATTTTAAATTAATTATAAATATTCAATCATCTCGTTTAAAACAGGTTCGAAGTGAAAATGGCGGATATCATACAACGAGCATCACAATCCTATAAGTATTTATTTGATGAACTATCAGGTGAGTTTTTATATATCTTTAAATCCTAATATCCTATTAATACAGTGAAACTTGGTTAAGTGGGACCTGGATGAGTGAGAAACCTCCATAACTGGAACTCATGCTGAGGTCACTTTGGCACTGAATTACCCCGATTAGTGGGACGAAGCAAACCTCTATATCTGAGATTTGTTCTTTCGATTTTTGTTTTGTTTGTTTTTTGTTTGTTAATACTTACTTATTCTTTACTTTTCTTTCTTGATAACATCGTTTTGTTTGTTAATACTTACATACTTATTCTTATTCTACCCGTAAATTCTGACCTCTATTAATGAAACCCTCTGTAAATGAGATAGATATTTATTTATACCTGAATATCTGAGGCACTGGGTAAGTGGTATACCTCTATAATGGAAACCACAAGTCCCTTGATGTCCCACTTAACCAGGTTACACTGTATTACAAATGCGTAAGTTTGTAATAACGTTTGTACAGATGTGTAGATGTATGGATGTATGTTTGTTACACATTCACGCAAAAAACTACTGAATAGATTTTGATGAAACTTTACAGTCATATAGCTTACACATCAGAATAACACATAGACGATCTAATATATAAAATTCTCGTGTCACAGTTTTCGTTGCCATACTCCTCCGAAACGGCTTGACCGATTCTCATGAAATTTTGTATGCATATTGGGTAGGTCTGAGAATCGGCCAACATCTATTTTTCATCCCCCTAAATGTTAGGGGTAGTCCACCAAAATTTTTAATTTCTATTTTTTTATGATACATACAAAAATACATACAATCCTCAATTTTCACCCTTCTACGATAAACCCCTATTTTTTACCGGGCAGGACGACGTCTGCCGGGACAGCTAGTAATTTATAAAGATGTATGAATTATCCAAAATATAACGATTTGCCATCACCACGCGGGTGGGCGCAGCTAGTATTTTATGTAAGAACTAGAATATGCTCGCAACTTCGTACAAGCTTGACTGGAAATTTCCGGATCACAACCGCAGTATTGAGAAAAGAATGTAAACTATCGTTTAAGTGAAGACTGTGTCAGAATAAGATAATTTTTATGCACCCGCACAAGTATAATACGCTCCCGAGAAAATGACTGCAGTATTCCTGTTATAAAAAATATCACAAATTTCATTACATAAAATGTTTTATCAGTGAAAACCGCATCGAAATCGGCCTAGTAGTGCTTACGTGAATCTTTAACAAAATGACAATAAATATAAAAAATGCATCGTGCTCTCCATCGTTTACATAGTCTATTCTAGTCGTTTTCTTTAAATAGCTTCAATGTACTGACACGGTATATTTAGAATTTGATAGATAGATAATAACATCCCACAATGTCCCAGTCCTGGGATCTAGTCTTCCTATATTTTTAAGTGAAATGGACAGTCGCAGTTGCTACGCTCTCCTAAGGCAGATTGGTGGGTTTTACACATTTTCATCTCCATGTGAAAGTTTCACAATATTTTCCTTCACTTTTGCACATGGTAATTGTAACACGTAGTACATAAGGTGTAGTAATAATGGTGGTGGTAGGTAAAAACTGTCTCAGTGAGGCATAATGCATAATGCCTATAGACATTTGCGACACGCAGAGATTTACTGGATTTTTGTGGATGTTTCAATATTATCAGAAACAAAGTAGATTGCCCACAACTCTTAGAACTTTCAATTTTGCTGCCCCCACTAGGATCCCGCGCATTGCGTAAAACAGCTCTTGGTTTCCTCGTATATGCGGTTTCTATAATAATAAGCGTACCTACTTAGCCCAATGCTTAACTAACGCAATACTGATGAGGAGGTACAGGTTGCGATTCCCCAGACTGTACGTTTCGCCGTCCGGGTTGGAGGTGGAGGACCGTGCAGGAACGGGGAAATAATATAATTTCCTGCGGCCGGGCCGTCCTGTCGTAAGAGGTGACAGAACAAACCTCAGCCAGGTGGTAGGGTATTTGCCCGTCTGGGTGGCTACCACCTCTGCTCTAGTGTATGCCGTCATAACAACCTTAAGTTGTGTTCCGGCAAAAGTGGGCAGATATCCAGCCTCCGTTTAGAGAGCATTAGTAACGCCTTTGGTATTACAAATGTCCACAAGCGACGATAACCGCTTTCCACGAGGTTTACTGTATGCCTGTCAGCTGAACTCGTACAATAAAAAACAATGACCTTGAAGACCATCGCTCGTGTCCTTTCAATTCTGTCTTTCAATCAAATTGATTCAATTTCGTTGATGATCTAATATTGGCATTAATCACTAAGCTATTACAAATTCAATTTCTTCACTTCACTCTGTCAATTACAAAGAAGGTTCAAGTGATGACTTTGAACTTTCCAATAAATCATTTGTTGCTTTGTTTGATCAGTATTAAGGTCAGTTTCAATTGTTCCCAGTTCATTAATTATTCTATATCTGATAGATACAATACTCTTCGTAATTTCAAGGGCTATTAATAATCGACCTGATCCAATTAAAAAAATTAATGATTTAGAAATATCTAATTACGTCATAATTACTCCTTAGTGAATACTAGTTTATAATAATGTGCTCAATTAATGCATGCTGCCCATAAAAAGGCATGCAAAATTAATTTAATTGACTTGCATTATATATTACAATTAATAATTAAACTCCAAATATATTTGCTTCCAAAAATAATACGAACGCGGTGTATATATCTAGTTCTTCGTAAACAAGGAGCTTATCAGAAACTATAAGATTATCTTAGCTTTTTGGGAAGAAGGAGAGGAACTAAATATATTTTATTCACTGTAATAAAAATATCTGTCTTATTTCAGATCCAAGATCAAGGAACTGGATGCTGATGGACGGTCCTGGACCAATCCTCACGATTGTAGCAGCGTATCTTTACTTCTGCAGCTATGCTGGCCCAATATACATGAAAGACAGAAAGCCATACAGGCTAAAGAATGTAATGATGTGGTACAATCTGTTTCAGATTGCGATGAGTGTATTTTTAACTTATAGGGTAAGTGACTATATCTAAATATCATTCAACACGTATCTGTGTGTGGGTGCGAGCAAAGGACGGCATGATTTTTTCCCGTTCTACTTGCTTGCGGGCATTACAATCATAAACTCTAATGGAACGGATTATGGAGCGCCGATGTCTCAGCTGACAAAATACACCAATCTCATTGGTTGATTTCAAATTTAGCGCCTTTTTTACTGTCAATTGATAGAGAGAGCTAATTGCTCTGTGGTCAACGGCGACTTCGATCCACCTCTGACGTCACCAACGACGACGTCGCTAATGACGTCATTATTTATGATTACACAGTACTCGACCGTGCTCGTGCTCACAACGACCCATGCCAAGAGCTGGGTCGAAGTGGGCGTTGAATTTCTATGGATTGACATCGAATAACGCGCGATTCTCAAATTAAACAATGACATTTGTGTATTTCGTCGCCAATGACATTGACGTTCCATAATTTCCACTAGAGTTTATGCTTGTAACGCCCTTAAGGAAGTGGAACAGGAAAAATCGCGATCGTCGTTGTGAGTCTCTTGTAATTTATGGATTGCCCGCGATAAGCGGCGCTCAAGACCACACACCCTTGAGAAGAAAAGTAAGAAAACCAATTGTTTAATTCGATGATAAATCGATTAATCGATGAGAGTCGATTTGCCTGGTGTTTTCGCAACACGACTGTCCTAATATAACTACAAAAGTGTATGTTTTACTTACAAAAGGACCCACACCACGACACCCTTTTTTTACCAGGCGAAACCGCTTAAAGACCATCAACCACAACAAGGGCAGAACCTAGAACCTTGGGGGGGGATAATTCGGGACCCGTATGCGGGATTCGCCAGATCGAGGGTGGCACCAACATGCCCAGTCAGAACTGGTGCCATGCTATTGCCACTCCCCAGTGAGGGATACCCATTAAAATCCCTAGGTGTTACGTCCTTCGCCTTATGCCAGGGCTACGGGTATATCACGAGGCCTCTTCCTTTGCCGGGGGACTCATCAACCGGCATCATCATCCTCTCTAGGCGTTGGGCAGTCTGTAACGCGCCCGACGGGAGAAGGTATCACAGATCAGATCACAACACTCGCTCTCTCATCTCGACGGCATTTGCCGGGTGATTGAGAACGCCTCTACTCCAAGGGGGCCCACCCGCGCCGCCCGCTTACAGTGACCGATGGTCGAAATCCGCCCTCCGGCGTCGGGCGACCCACCGTCGAAACAGAACCCCGGGCTCCATCACTGACGAACGCAATTAAACGACGCTGATAATGTTGGCAATTGATTTTTATTTTTTTTATTTCAGGGCATAGAATATATTATTCAGACAGACTATCGGCTAACTTGTCAAAATATTGACTACTCTGACAATCCGATAGCGTTGACTGTAAGTCTTGCATATTTTTATACAATTTCCAAGCGTTTATTTTACATTCGACGTTTGCACGTCTATCAAGTTATATATTTCTTGACATTGAAACCCAAGCCCTCATGAAACAAGTGACATAGGTGTCATACTTATTTGTTGTGGGTGACGTAATAGTGATGTTCTATAAGTCATATAACGCATAAACTATCAAACCCTTTTCGAATACCGATTAAAGCCTTTTTTATTTAAATTTTCTTTCACCTGTCACTTTACTCTCTATGTGTCATTGGCAAAATCAATGCCTATGCGTTGGCGCCACTTGAAAAAAAGATAGATAGATAAATCAAACCCTTACCCTTTCGACTCTAAATAAATCGAAATTAATCGATTTACAAATAAAAGAATGTACTAATTTAAAGACAAATAATTCATCAAAACTTGTTTATAGATGAACTCGATATTTATAACAAATCGAGTCGGTAACGCAATACGACATTACTAATTGATCTGTCATCGAGCTGTCAAAAGTAAAGTAAATGCTTGTGAAGGGACACAACAATAATAATTGTATGTATTGTATATTTATGAATATGGGCGAATAATGTCTAGGTACTAGAAAGGATAATAACCCAGTAATTATATATTTTAGTGGGTTTCCAGTGTCTGGTGGTATTTCTTCGCGAAGCTCACAGAATTGCTTGATACAGTTTTCTTCGTGCTTAGAAAGAAGAATAATCAAGTGTCATTTTTGCATTTATATCATCATAGCATGATGCCAGTACTTACTTGGTATGGAAGCAAATATACTCCAGGTAATTATAATATAGTCCTGTTTTTCATAAATATATATATATATACAGTGGTGCAAAAACCGACTATTTTTTATTTTTGAGTCTCGAGTGAAAAAATTAGTTTTTGATATTTTTAGAAATCCCTCCAAAAGACAGAAGAGAAAAAATAATCAATTTCAGTTCAAAATTTGAATTATAACATCAAAAACTAAAAAAAAAACAATCTTATTTTTTTTTATCACGCCTAGGTTCGCGTTTGACCATTATCTCGCTCGATTTGAACGGAGATATGGTCTAAGATCGAGCACGCTTACCTAGAAGGTACCTACCTATTCACACTTAAAGACACCCAGGTTGTAGGTTTCGGAAAAAACAGACTCCGGCAGTGTGTTTCACTCCTTTGCGGTGCGTATAACGAAAGTGGACTCAAAGCGCTTAGTTCGAATAGGAGGGATGTCCACCATATAGCGGTGCTTCATGCCAGTGCGTCTGGTTGTCCGATGATGGAAGGGAGACGGCGGGATAAGATTGAAGAGCTCCGATGCACACTCTCTAAAATGTATCCGATAGAAAATCTACAAGCTGGCAACCCTGCGTCGATGTTCAAGGCTTTGTAATTTGTCTCTAAATAGCTGGTCGTTGCCTATAAGCTTCCTGGCTCTCTTCTCAATCGATTCTAGTGCCTCGAGTTGGTATTTAGCTGAGCCATTACAAAGATGAGAACAGTACTCCATACATGCCCGTATTTGTGCTTTATACAGCATCAGCAAGTGTTCTGGAGTGAAGTGCCGCCTCACCTTCGATAGTATGCGCAGCCTTTTGGCTGCAGTTTGGGCTATAGACTCGATGTATGAGCCGCAATTGAGACTAGATGTTAGAGAGATACCAAGAAGCTGAAGCCCGTCGGTCACCGGCACAGACACTCCCCGGAAAGTAGGAGTCAGATCAAAGGAACTCTTCTTTGTGGTAAAAAGACACGCCTGAGTTTTGGAAGCATTAAACGAGACTAGATTGGCGTTGCCCCAGTCAGAGACTACCCTTAAAGTCTCGTTCAACCGCTCCACCATTGTTTCTTTGAGAGCGTGGGTCTCAGATCTAACAGCCTTGCCAATCGCATTTGTGCGCCACCCTAATACCTATATTATACAGTACATTCCGCGCAGCTACTTTTGAATACGCATAGTCACACATAGTCAGGTGCTTCGAAGGCTAATATATCTCGCTGTATCACAACACGCTTTTTTTATTTCTGGAGTATACTAGACAGACTAAGGGCCCATTTAATGGAAAGTGTTTACCATCGCCTATAGACATTTGCAACTCCAAATGTGCTTGCTACCAATGTACCACCAAGAGAATACTAAAGTCTGGCCATTAGTGCCGTATCGCAACTCATATTTGTTATGGCGGTATACTCTAAACCGGTTGGTAGACATCTAAAGACGTAAAGCGCCTACCAATTGACTGCAGGTTGTTTTGTCGCCTCTACGACAGGCCGCAGAAATTAATACCCATTGTTTTTGCTTTCCTGCACGGATAAAATCTTACATTATCTGAAGGAGGCCCGAGCTGAATCGCCTGAACATTTTAATGAATTTACAAAGGCCCATGCTGAATCGCCTGAACACTTTGAATGAATGAATGAATGATTTCATCAGTTTCACCAATTTAAAATATTTCTAGGTGGCCAAGCAATTCCTGAGGGTACGCTAAACTCATTCATCCACGTTCTAATGTATACCTATTACTTCATGGCTGGTCTCGGTCCCCAGTATCAGAAGTATTTATGGTGGAAGAAGTACTTGACCTCCTTGCAACTGGTAAATTATTTTTGTCTAATATCTCTTTATAAGCTTTCGTAATTATTATGATAGATTATGCAGTTGTGATCTTTAATTTGGAATTAATTGTTTTCATGTTCACTAAAAGTCAATAAGTTTTGAAACGTGTTAAACTTTTTCTATTTTCTTTTGCGAATATCATGTCACCCCTAGACTTTACTTATCCCTCGTTCATCATTTACAATATTCCCGGTGAGAGAGCAGCATGAGTATATAAACGCAACTTATTTGAACGTTTAATTCTCGCGTTGCCCACTAGGCTTGTATCTTTCCTGTTTGCCACCATTGCATTTAAAAGTAAAGCAAGAGCAAAAGAAGTCCAATGCTGGTTCACGCCAACCATTATTCGTTGAGTTAAAGTCTATTTTAGATTTCAGTTTTATGTTTTCAGTGCTATGTCTTTCAACTTCCAGTAAATATAGACACGTGTCAATTTCACTAAGCGATTCTCCAAAGTCAACCGCTTTTGGCCCTCTATTTTGTTTTACCATGTTACTATTGTCTTGTTGTACATTTTTGTTTTGAAGAAGAGTAAAGTGTCAAATCAAAAAATTCATATATCAATTTTGTATGCTTTCCAGATTCAATTCTGCATCGTCCTGTACACGAATATAACCGGCCTATTTGCGAAGAACTGCAACTATCCGAAATATCTTAATTATATCGTACTTTTTAATTGTACAGCATTTTTGTATATGTTCGGAATGTTTTACTACCAAAATTATGTTAAGAACAATAAAAAAGTTATCAAAAAATTGACAGAACAAAAGGAAAGTTAGTAAATAATTGTAATGTTTGAGATATGCTATTTATTTTTGTAGTTATAGGAAATTGATGTTAAATTTAGAGACTAAAGATTGGTCGTAGAGATCTGATTGTTATAGATATAAATATTATGTATGTACTTATAAATGTAGGCTCAGGCCGTCGAATGGCACCAAGTTTAACACAATAATAATCTGAAACAGTAATCAAAGCTTACACTAGAAATATTAAAATTACAAAATATAGCACACCAATACACAGGAATATCAGGAGGACTTCAAGAGCATCCACGCCTGTCTACTGCCCTCCAAGAATACTGCAGTTATCAATCAGGCAAAAATTATCGACCACAATATGCACTCCTTGTCCGAGATTGCTCGTATAGACCATCGCAGTGGATCTCTCCTACATAGTTGAAAAATATAAAAAATGTACAGAAACTAGCGCCATCAAGTGGTCCAGGAACATCAAAAATTATAATTAGTTTCCATTTTGTCCACTTAACTACACTGAAGATGACACTGTGCTATATCGTTGAATAAATACATCACGCTTATATCTTAAGAGCATAAATGAAACCACAAGTTATGGTCATATTTGGTGAATCTCGCTCACTCTAATATGAAGTTATTATTATATTTATGTGAACCATTTCTTATTTTTGGTATTATAGTGTTATAATAGGTCTTTACCTATGTAATTGGAGATTCTATAACCAGTATTTTCAGATTTAACTATTTGTGGATTGGCGCGTAATTCGAAATTCAAATAAATTTTATTTGATAGATGTGTTAATTTAATTTCAAATTAAGTCATTTGTTTTTAGATAGTTTATTGTTTTTGTGAGATTGTGGTAGTTTTTGGGGCCATGGATAAACTGAAAATTCGTACAATTTTCGAATATGAGTTCCTACGTGGAAATACCGCTGCGCAAACAACACGAAACATTAACGACGTGACGGGCCTAATACTGCTTGCATAAATACGGTCCATTATTGGTTCAATCGTTTTAAATCTGGAAATTTTGAGTTGAAGAACGAGCCTCGCGGTCGGCCGGTAACCATTGTCGACAATGACGAATTGAAGGCGATAGTGGAAGCGGATCCAACTCAATCTACGGCTGAGCTTGCTGCAGGCCTTGAAGTTAGTGTCAAAATAACATTGAAGCACTTGCGTCAAATCGGAAAGATAAAAAAGCTAGATAAGTGGGTGCCACACGAACTAAGCGACCAACAGCGAGATTTACGCGTCGACGCATGCATAGCACTACTGAATCGGCATAGAAACGAGGGAATTCTTAATCGAATTGTTACCTATGATGAAAAGTGGATCCTGTACGACAACCGTAAGCATTCGCCTCAGTGGGTGGATCCGGGTACAGCATCTAATCTGTGCGCTAAAAAAAAGATTACTCATAGGAAGATGATGGTGACTGTCTGGTGGATCAGTGCCGGACTTGTACATCACGGCTTCTTACCGAATGGCACAACAATGACGGCAGATTTCTATTGCCAAGAATTGCAAACAATGATGGAGAAGCTCGCAATTCAACAACCAAGACTAGTCAATCGCTCTTCCCCATTGCTTCTCCACGACAACGCGCGAGCTCATACTTCATGACAGACCTTCGCAAAGCTACAAGAGTTACAGCTGGAAGCTCTCCGTCACCCACCGTACTCACCGGACCGTGCCCCAACTGATTTCTACGTTTTTCAAAATTTAGACAATTTTTTTAGTGGGAAAAAATTCAATACCCGAGGGGCAGTAAAAAACGCTTTCGCTGACTTCATCGCCTCCCGTCCGGCAGACTTCTACAGTAAAGGGATAAACAAACTGCCATCAAAATGGCAAAATTGTGTACATAATTTGGGCCAGTACTTTGATTAGCTGAAATAAAAAAAATACCAAAATGTTTATATTTTAAAATTATCATAAAAATCTCCAATTTCATAGGTAAAGACCTAATATTAAGTTTTTCAAGCTAAGTTGATTTTGTCTGCCCCTTTAGACCAATTTAGAACAAGTTATAACTTATTACTACCATGTAGTGACATTTTAGAAATATCGATTGTAGAGTCATCTAGTGTTATATATAGGAATATAATACTAATTGTAGCGCCATCTATTGGACAGGTAAATGATATTTTATTCGAGAGACGCTCATCTATTTCATATATAGTGTATGATTTATGGTGTAGGCTGTCCCCCGTCAGTCCGAGCACCTTGTATTTAAAAGGTCCTCGTAGTGAGCTGCAGTAACACCTTCCGGCAATGCTAAGACGCCACTACAGTTCCTCTTCCTTCATAAAATCAACTTCCGCCATCCGTATTAACTTCTTACTTCAGATTACTACATTTCCAAAATTCGTCTGCTTGACAATTAATGTCTCTACGCTGATATCCGGTTATATGACTTTCGATTAGCACATGAAAGAATACTCTATCCAGCTATTGACTACTTGCGTCATATAATTACTTTATAATAACAAATACGACTCTTAAATATACATTGTATTAAAACTACAATATTTATATTGTTAATAATTAGCACCATGAACAACAGAGAAACATGACATAAAATTCGACTTTTTGCTTTAATTGAACAATTGTCAACGCTGAGTTCACATGCATGATGTACATAAAATATATATTAGTTAATTAAGAAGCTTGTTAAAATATTCTTAATCATTAGTACATATGAAAAGTAATTAAAGTAAAACCACCGGAAAACATAAAACCTCGTTTTATTAAATATAAATTAGTGTTCAACTAAGGCCATAAGCTTTATAAAGCCACTCGACGCCCGACCAATACCGGACCACTTCTCCCGCAAGCTGTCCACGTGTGGATGGTGAGTAAGTCACTGGATGACAACCTGCTACTCGGACAGATTGTGACTATTAGGTACTTGGTGGGTCATGTAAGGTTCACTCGTATACCACGCTAAGTTTACTGGTTTAATGTGGCATCAACCTGCGAAAGGAGAAGCCTGTTAGGTGCCAGTTGGTTCAAATGCACTCTGAAAGAGAGAAACTTTATTTTATTTTCTCAAACAACAATGTATAAGTGATATATATACCTGTTGTGTGAGACTGGCGCCCATTGTAGATCTGTGCAGGTCTGTTTTACAGATCACCAGTGCTCCACTACATGGCGAAAAATAAGCTACATATTAACTACAAGATAAAGCGCGCGCGCTTAAAAATCCATACTGAAATATTTACATATAAATATGTAAATGGTTCGAGTTTGTACTGGGTTTAAAATGGGAAAAACCAGCGGGCTAATTCGGACCAGCAGATTCCGAAAACACAATTTATAGATTTTTTGTCTGTCTGTCTGTAAAACCATCACGTGAAAACTTCTGGACAGCTTTAAATTAAACTTGACGTGAAGCTATTTAATATCCCGGGGCGTAACTTAGTAAAAAATTTATCTCAATAAATGATTGAACATTGAACAAGAACTTATTATAGATATATTTTATTTTATTCAAAAGTTAAAAACAATAGCTTAGCAAATCGGTTGCTCTCGATGTTCTACCCGTGGAACGTTCTGTCTCAGTTAATATTATTGACGTTCCATATTTGACTCCTTCGTTCTGAAAGATGGTGTTTTCGTTAACAGGACTAAATGACATACCATCTTAAGTGTGGTCTGTTACTAGTAGCATCACACAACATACGACTACTTGGCGAATAACATAGACCAGGAAATAAGGACAAAATAATAAGTGTGATAACGGTACAGAAAACATGAGGCAGAAAGAGAGTCGTCTATACTACCAACGGTAAACTTCGTGGAAAATCAAATCAATCCGTTTGATTGTTACAAAGCCTTAGTTATATTAATAGACAATAAGCTTTCTTAAAAAGATTTTTAAATACAAGCTTTTGAGATCCTGGATATCATGTAGCAGCAGAGTGCCTGCCAAGACAAGTAAAATGAGCCCAAACACAACGGGCCTATCTTGTTTAGTACAGTAGTTCCAATGGTCACCTTCCGACTCCATCATTAGATCAGCTCCGTGGTACCATATTATTGAATTGTCACGCGATATACATATGCGTCTAAAATTTCACCTAAATCGGAAACCGGGAAGTTGGCCAATTTAACTTGAAAGATTCCACCTGAACTCGCATAAATACTTACATACATACATCGTTACATCCATCCAGCAAGTTAAATAAAAGCTTGTAAAAAAGTGGGAATAGTTTTAGATTTTCAAATTAACTTGTGAAATACTAATTTAGAGACAGGAGCACTTGAATCGCATTTTCCTGCGGCTATCCCGCGTGGAAAGCCGTTGGTGGTGGTGGCTCTATGTTATTTACAGAAAAACTTAAATAGTTTCTTTAATCTACCCATATAATAAAATTGTAGAGTTCAAATTTCTGTTCAATGAAAAAAAATGCTAAAAACCGAGTCAGGGGATGTAAGAAGTGAAATAGAACTAATTTAGATTTTTTGTTTTTGTTTGTCTGTTTATCTGTTTGTCTTTCTGTTTGTACCGGCTAATCTCCGCAACGACTGGACTGATTTACATGAAATTTTGTATGGTGATAGCTTATCCCTGGTCAACATATAGGATATTTGTGATCCCGAAAAATTAAAGAGTTCCCGTGGGATAGTTAAAAAAGCTTTATTTAAATTATTCCACGTGACCGAAGTCGCGGGCAGAAGCTAGTATATATATAAATCTTCAATGATTTTTCTAATTGATGGTTTCTCTTAAAAATCATTGTTACCTAATTTGGCTGCTACTTAGCTATCCAGTGCACAAATTTTAACTAGTGGGTGTCTGTAGTGAGTAGAAGGGAAGGTATACTTACCTTTTCTGCAACCCTTAGGGTCTGGAGTTCTTGAAAAAAATATTTTTGGTAAACATAAACTCACCTAGATTTCACTAACATTATTGTGATGGGTGGTGAAAAGTCGTTACCAGTGACTAGAACAGTGATTAAGGTTATGTTATCTTTATACCAAACCGCCAGAACTGACTATAATCATTTACTATTTATTATATACAAACGATTTATAATTTTGTCTTTATTGGCCACTATTTTGCATAATATTCATGGTTACTCTTCTAGTGTATGTGCTCTTTTGTGTTTTTCTGTTTGTGTTGTGTTTTAATTCGTTTTCTGTTGATTACTGGCTTTCTTTATGAGTTCAATAGTATTGTTCAACTTTGTAAGTGCAATATTAGTGAAAAAGTAAGTTAGGTTATGTTTAGTAAAAAAACTGAAGATCTCCGGACTATAGGGGTTGTATTAGGGGTAAGTATGCCTCCCCCTTCCCCATTCCACCACCCCACTACTTAAAATTTGTGCACCGCATAGCAATATTTACCAAGAACAGATTTAGAAGATCTGCAATGTTTGTCTGTAGGACAAGACATTAAAAACGACGCAGATAGGAAAAATTTCTTTGTAGAAATTCTTTGCGAAATTCCTCTTGAACTATTTTTATTTGATAACAAAGATAGTAAAAATAGAAGACGTCGCGGGGGTAGATTTCTCACAGAAAATCGGTTATACCCATTTAACTATTTTCATTTCGATAAGGTCGGCCGTAATATCTGAGAAATTCCTGCTGTAGTGTAAAAATTTACGCAAGCAGAGGCACAAGTGTATTAACTATTGTTTCTTGGAAAGGTTTAAATCCTTCATCTTTAACCCTGCACTGTGTGCGAAATAGTATAAAATGTGTCATCAACAAAGTTGGACATCAGTTAGTATTTGATGCTTTTAATGTAGACAAGTATTTAATTATGTTAAATCTAATTTAATTTTCAAAGAAAACTTACATATACAATAATTGATTTTTCACCATATAAATAAGAACAATTCATAAGATTGGAAGTCAAAATGGGGGATATTATGCTGAGAGCGTCGCAGGCATACAAATATGTGTTTCAAGAACTTTCAGGTGAGATTTATCTAAATATGTTAGACAATATAGGCAGAATATTACGCCCCTGTGTCCGCCTATACGTCGCACGGTTCTTGGTGCCAACTCTCCCATACCTAGACTATGTAAACTAATAAACCTTTACAGTGATATTACTGATCTACATGCAAATTCATATTACAAATTTCGTCGAATTATTGAATCCCATATTGTTAATTAACTTCTCTTTAAAAAAAAATCTTTATGTTTTGAACTTAGCTATTAAAGCCTTATGATTTTTTTTCTTACTTCTCTAAATTTATTATATTATAATTTATTACATACATACATACATACATAACTTCACGCCAGGTCCCTTGCGGGGTAGGCACGAACAACAGAGTGCCAAACAGGCTTATTCTTACATACCTCACTTGCTTCTTTGACATTCATAGCTCTTGTCATGCACGCTCGTCTATTCTTAAGGCTCCTGACATCACCTTCTGCTAATACATGATCAATTTGATCATGGAAGGTGTGTCGTGGCCTTCCGCGACTTCTGCATATATAATAATATAATTTATTAAAACTACAAAATATCAAATTGCATGTAGTGTTTGCCTATAAGTGATTACTGCATTTGTCATGTCTTTTTTTTGTAAAGCAATGTACATCCTTTGTATTAGTGTAAGTAATTGTTGGTAAATCAAATAAATAAATATAAATATTTACTTTACTCATATTTTTGTGACGCTGTCCTGCCCTGAAAACATAAAAATCTAGAACCCGGTTCCAGCGCCACCTACCTGATCTAATTTTGAAGGTAATCCATTCTAGTATGTCACTGATTTGCATATCAATAGTTTCAAATAAACGATCACTCTATTAGACTAGCTAGACTTATTAAAAAAATACTACCCTACATTTAAAATAAATTAAAACGCATATGGACGTGTATGGCGATCCAGCGAGGATACAACTTACAACTTAAATGATAATTAATACATACATACATACATATCTTCACGCCAGGTCCCTTGCGGGGTAGGCACGAACAACAGAGCGCTATTTAGGCTTATTCTTACACACCTCACTTGCTTCTTTGACATTCATAGTTCTTGTCATGCACGCTCGCCTGTTCTTAAGGCTGATAATTAATATATGTAAAAATATTAAAATTTACTAGCTGACCTCACAAACTTCGTTATTCCATAGAAATATAGACGCCATATGAGGGTGAAAATACATTACGACCTATTCGAATACATACACACAAAAATACAAATAAAAAATCATTAGAATCGGCCTAGCCGTTTCGGAGGAGTGCGATCACAAACACTGTGACACGAGATGTTTCATACATACATACATAACTTCACGCCAGGTCCCTTGCGGGGTAGGCACGGACAACAGAGCAGATGTTTCATATTTATATAGATTAGATTATAAAATGTGTCCATTCTATTATGTACAATAAATAATTTACTATTAAATATTTTGGTCTAATTATTAAAAAAGGGCATGAGATAGATAAATATGAAGAAAAATATTTTTTAGCTAGATGTCATCATCATCATCCGAGCGTTAAATCCCGGTTGCGTTCGGAGCGTTCACTCCGATGCCCAGGGTCCGCTTTCCTGCTTTTTCTACTCCACTTCGCGCGGTCTTCAGCATCCCCCGTTTTGAGACCATTGGCACGCATGTCATCCTTCACGACGTCAAGCCAACATTTCTTGGGCCTTCCCCTTCGACCGGGACCTGGCGTGTGTGGATGTGTTCTGGAGTTTCTTTCCGCTTCTTCAATTTAAGCGGCAATAACATATTGAGAAGCGGTATACTTAGAACAGGAAGTAGATCTAAAACTTAAATTAAATGCACGCCTTTCAAAAAACAAATTTTGATTTTTTTTGTTGCAGGATTTCAGCAGACAGGCAGACGGCCCACTTGATGAAAAGCGGTTACCATAGCCTATGGACATTTGCAACACCAAAGGTGCTACAAATGTGCTCCTGCTCTCTTAAGGGACACTGGAACCTGGTCACTAATGCCGGAACACAGCTGATGGTTGTTATGGCGACATACTCTAGACCAGGGTGGTAATGCCCTACCACTTGGCTGTGTGTGGTTGTTTTGTCGCCTCTTATGACAGGCCGCCCGGCGGCAGGAAATTGTATTCTTTCTCCGTTCCTGCACGGATAAAGATATTTTTTTTAATTAATTATGTTCGTATGTATTTAATACATAATTTACATATGTATATTTAATTGATAACATATTATGTAATAGTAAGTAGTCTGTTTAAGTTCTGCCTAATAATCTGCACCACCTACATCGCCAAATTAGGTTAAACTATTCCTTAATTTAGGTTGCCTCGAAGAGATTTCTTAAGCGATAAGGCCGCCTATTGTTTATATCATGACAATATTGTAGTCGTGCATTTTTTAATTGTATTATATTTGGTGAACAATAAAGTGTTATCTATTCTATTCTATAGCTTCTTCTTGATATATAAAAATGTTTCAACTTCCTTCATACATACATACATACTTTGCCAGGTGGTAGGGCATTTGCCCGACTGGATGGCTACCACCCCTGGTCTAGAGTATGTCGCCATAACAACCTTGTGTTGTGTTCCGGCATTAGTGACCAGGTTCCAGGCTCCCTAAAGAGAGCAGCAGCGCATTCGTAGCACCTTTGGTGTTGCAAATGTCCATAGGCGATGGTAACCGCTGTCCATCAAGTGGGCCGTCTGCCTGTCTGCTGAACTCCTGCAATAAAAAAAAAATAAAAAAAAAAAATACATCACACACCTTCGATTTGCGCTCCTCTAATAACCTCCTGTTAAAGGCAACTGCACATTCTTCAACATTTTACTCCAAATCTTTTGCTGTGCAGGCTGTCTATCTTTGGAACTCCTTACCCGTAGATGTCAGAAAAGCTAAATCACTTGCCATATTTTAAAAATCTGTCAAAAACCATTACCTTAGTTTACAACAAGATATATATTTTTCTGTTCTTCTTTCTTAACTTAGCTGTTTACTGTCCACATGTACTTCTTTTTATTTTACTTGTTTTTAATTTAATTTTACCTAGACGTAAGTAGTTAATAAGTGTCCTCTCGGTCACGTTGCCTGGAAGAGATCGTTTAAGCGATAAGGCCGCCATTTGTTTTGCCGTTTAATTATTATAATTATTTGTTCTGTAATTGTTTATTTTGGTGAACAATAAAGTGTTTTCTATTCTATTCTATTCTATAAAAATGAATGTCTGTCTGAATGTCCTTTATAGAGTCGTAAACTATACTTCCAATTTGGATGAAATTTTGTGTGTATGTTTGAGTGGGTCACGGGATGTTTTACAGCCACAATTAGAACCGGTGGCGCTCAGATCGGGTTCTAGAATCCTCCTAATCACCTGGACCGATTTTGGTGAATTTGTTTTTGTGTGTTTGAGTGGGTTCCCGGATAGTTTAGATTCACAATTAGTACCGGTAGGTGGCGCTGATATCGAGTCCTAGATTTTTATTTTTTCAGAGCAGGACAACATCTGCCGGGCCGCTAGTATTGAATAAAAAATATTTGACTTTGAATTTAAACGAAGACTGAACTAGTTTTCTAGACATGTGTGCGCTAAATGAATACCATGGTTCTTTTATTTCAGATTCTAGATCAAATAACTGGATGCTTATGGGTGATCCTGGACCAGTATTCACAATTCTGGCGGCTTACCTCTACTTCTGTATTTATGCCGGCCCAAGATATATGAAAGACAAGACAGCATTCAACCTAAAAAATATTATGATGCTATATAATTTATTTCAGATTGGGTTGAGTCTATTTATTTCTTTCAGGGTAAGTGAATCTACGGTAGCTTAGTGGTCACACACGCATCCCAAAAATAAAGGGCGCGGATTCGAATCCTAGCTGCAAAGGCTTAGGCAGTTTTTTGACATAATGTACACATTATATTATTATAATTACCAAGTGCTAACTCTGAAACATACCGATGAAGTATGCACATCGGGATAACCGATGTGTCAAACCTGTCAAGCCGCCTTGGACATGTGTGGCGGATATAGAATCTGTTCCGTTAAAAACAATACTGTCACGAGTGCGGGACTCGAATTAAATTGAATTTATTAGAACTATACAAACACGCAAAACACAGTTACAAATATAACTGGACACAACCAGTACAAACTGCACGTTTCATTAACACGCGCAAAGTCCGTCACTATATAGCTTATGGAATGTACACGTTTTGCTCGTATCGTAATCGTCGCTTAACTGACTCTGTACGGGCCGTTCATTCCATTCATTCACTCCTTCCCGTTCCGTATTCAAAATCTCCCCCCTCTACCCCGCTACCGCACCCAAAAAAAAAGAAGACGTTGCAAATCTCGCTCGCTACGCACGTACGCAAACTAAAAAGTATCAACTCAAAATATTCAAATAATTACTCAAAATCAATCCATCCGCGCCGCGACGTGTGTAAATATTATTAATATTTTTAAACTAGAAGATGTGAGAGAGTGTTATACTGGCGCCTGCTCATTAAGCTATCGAAGGACACGAACAATTTGTGCAAGGTGCGTACCCTTTTATCTCACATCTTCTCTGGTCCCTCGATCCGCATCCTTCTCCAACTCTATCGCCCTCGAGCCTTACAAATCTCCTCTATTTATATATCTATTTTTCACACGCAGATTTACTATATATTTAGTATATTTTTACATTTTATTACATACGGCGCGGCCGCCATTTTATTCACTCGCATACCTTCATAACGCTAACCGCTACACTCAATTCTCATACTCATATACCAATTTATTATAACGCATACTCTTATTTACACTTTATTTATTATTATATATTTCACACGCAAACATTCTTTCTCTAAACACACACTCTATTGTCGATAACAATGGCAGAGAAAGACTTACGACGCAAGGTTACCCTTTTGGAATCAAAGAAAGAAGCTTTGTTCCAAAGAATACAAGAGTTGTATGATCTATCTCAACAAGTTACAACTGACACAGCGCTTGAAACATTATTTTTAGCACGTTTCCAGTCTTTAGAAAGGTCTAGGCTAGACTTTTTAGATACTATTGACACTCTAAACTTACATTATTTAAAGCTAGATGAGGACGCTAAACCTTCATACGCTGAAATTAACGCATTTGATGATTTATATTGTGTGATCATTGCTACCGAAAAGGCAACATCTAAAAGCCGTGAGAACTCTGCACGTGATACACACAATCTCACTAAAAAATTACCGCCACTTGAATTAGCCTCCTTTGACGGCACACCCACTAAATGGCCTGTGTTTTACGAAAACTTCAAATCGCTAATCCATGATAACCCTACGCTCACTACGGCTGAAAAAGCACAATATTTAGTAGGAAAACTATCTCGAAATGCTCTGACGGTTTGTTCAGGTGTTCCACCAACTGGTGAGAACTACCACATTATTTGGAATGCACTAATTGATAAATATCATGACGTTCGAGTACAAGCCTCACAGTATTTTGAACAAATGCTTAACTTTAAATCGCAATCTTTAGAAACCTTCCTAGAACAATTTTGTTCGGCTGAGGCAGCGTTACGACGCCTGGAGATTGAAGATCTCTCAGACTTCATTATCACGCATATTGCGCTTAATAAACTTGATAAAAATACTGTTACTTTATTTGAGCAGTCTCAGAGGAATATAAAAATACCTTCATTTAGTTCTCTAAAACAGTTCATAAAAGAGCAAAGTCGAATGCACTCCTTACGCACAACATTTACGCAAAACAAACCTAGTTACATTCCAAATAAACCTAATATTACTCAGTCCAAACCTAATCACACACATTCATACTTCATTAATACCGCCAACAAAAACCTTTCGCAAAACGCTAATTCTCCACCTCACTTCAATCGAAACAGTCAAACACAATTTAACTCAAACATTCCCAAATTTTGTCCAATATGTAAAATATCTCCCGCTCATGCACTATACAAATGCACTCATTTCTTATCTCAAAACATACAAACTCGCAATACACTCGTCACTAAATACAACTTTTGTCAAAACTGTTTAGGTTTTCATAACATTAAACAATGCAAATCACAAAATCGCTGCTCAATTTGTCAACGCAAACATCACACATTTATACACATTGATTATTCGCACACTGATAACAATAATTCTAATACTTATAATTATGGCATACAAAATACAATATCCGCGGACATGTCTGCCCATCCCGTAACATCGCAACAAATAAATTCAAGATGTCGCCCGATCTCGCCGAGTACGGCAGCGCACGCACTTTCGTCGCCGCCCGAATCTTCCGCGCCGCTTACACCCTCAGCACACACGCATCATATTTCTCATTCGACGCCGCCGGTTCCGTTCACTCAGTGCAACACGCATTCATCTACTCATTCACAGGTCGCTAGCGCAGATAACTTACAAACGAAATATGAAAGAAACAACTTATCGCTCTCTGCTACAACCTACCCGCAATACAATAATTCTACTGTGTTACTGCCTACCGCGTCTGTATATGCGTACGATACTTATAGAAATCGTCATAAGTTGCGTGTATTTTTAGACACGGGATCTATGACTAACTTTATAACGCAAGATTGTTGTAATCGACTTAATTTAAAAATAAATTATTCTCCTTTATTAATTAAAGGAATAGGACGTTCGGAAAGTGTTTCGCAAGGTTTTGTCAATGTAACTTTTCAATCTCGTTTCGATACGCGATTTAAATACACAGTGTTAGCCCGCGTTATTGACACTATCACAGACTATTTACCGAACGCAACGATTTGTTTATCTCAGGCAACGCATTTACAAGATTTGCCCATGGCAGATGAAGATTTTTACACGCCTGCATGCGTTGACTGTTTGCTAGGCAAAGAAGTATTCCCATTTATATTAGGTAAAAATAAAATATTTTCTCCGCAATCCTCCATCGTAGGTGTTGAAACTACACTAGGCTACGTCGCGATGGGTCGAGCTCAGTGTGATGTCCCGCGTTCGCAACCAAGCAATAAAACATTTTATTGTAATACTCAGACGCCCTCTTTAGAGACTATCACTCAACGTTTTTGGGAGTTAGAAAGTGTACCCCATAAACAACATTTAAGCCCAGAAGATGAACAGTGTGAAAGCATATTTCAATCTACATACTCTCGCGATGATACTGGGACTTATACTGTCAGTCTGCCGTTTAAGTCCGACTTTTCAGAACTAGGTAACTCTTACTCAACCGCTAAGCGCCGCTTATTTAACTTAGAAAATAAATTTAACTCTAACTCTGACTTACGGACTGACTATAATTTAACTATTCAAGATTATATTGAACGAGGATATTTGTCAAAAGTTAAAAACCCTAATTTAACCGCTAACTCTTATTATATACCGCATAGGGCTGTATATCACCCCGATAAAACCACCTCTAAAACTCGAGTTGTTCTTGACGCAAGTTGTAAAACCACTTCTGGAAAATCGCTAAACGATTTACTTTTTACGGGTCCAAATTTACAAACGAATATTTTTGATCTTTTAATTAATTTACGAATTTTCTCAATTGCTCTTTCCGCGGACATAGAAAAAATGTATTTTTGTGTAAAATTAAATCCTTCTCATCAGTCTTTTCAACGCATTTTATTTAGATTTGATTCAGAGTCCGCGATCGATACCTATCAATTTAATAGGGTTTCTTTCGGTGTTTCAAGCTCGCCTTATCTCGCTATGCGCGTCGTACGGCAACTTGCTGCTGACGAACGCGACAAATACCCAATCGCCGCTAGTGAAGCCACAACTCGAATGTACATGGACGACTATGTATCGTCCATGGACGGCCTGTTCGACGCTGAACAGGCATATAACCAAATGGTTAATATGTTCTTGGCCGGTGGTTTCAAATTAGTGAAGTGGATCTCAAATAGCTCGGAACTTATGAATAAAATCCCTAACTCACATAAAAATACCCAACTTGTAGATTTTGATACTGACTCTAACGCCTGCACTAAAATTATAGGCATGCAATGGCAGCCTAAAGAAGATATTTTTCTTTATAAAACTTGTACTATTGATGAAGGTCAATGTACAAAGCGCAAAATCTTGTCCGCTACTGCTCGTTTATTTGACCCCTTGGGCATTTTAGGCCCTGTAACCGCTTTTATGAAATTGTTAGTACAGGAGTGTTGGCAACGTGAATTATCATGGGATGAGGCCGTCCCTTATTCCATTGAACGGAAGTGGACCCAGTTCAAAAACGAACTTACGTATTTATCGCTAGTAAAAATACCGCGCCATATAGGTATAATCGCAGGTTGTCACGTGTCGTTAGTGGGCTTTGCTGACGCTAGCGAAAAATGTTATGGCGCAGTTGTATATATACGCGTTAGCCCAGACTCACGTTCGCCTGGAGTTGTTAAACTACTCACCTCAAAATCGCGAATCGCTCCGCTTAAGAAAATCTCGCTCGCTCGTCTTGAATTGTGCGCTGCGCTTCTTTTAGCCAACCTTACCACTTCAGTCCGCGACATTATATCTCAACGTTACCCTATTAGTTCTATTCACGCTTTTTCTGATTCCACTGTCAGTTTGTCGTGGATTCATTGACCCGCCTTTAAATTCCACACTTTTGTAGCCAATAGGATCACAGAATTGAACTCTAAACTCCCCTCTGATCACTGGTATCATGTCGGCGGTGATGAAAACCCCGCGGACGTGCTATCACGACCTGTGACACCCAAACTCTTAATAAACTTACCGCTTTGGTATCACGGACCCAGTTGGGTTTCCCACCCACTTTCGCAGTGGCCTATTAAGCCATTCCAAGTCATTTCTAATGACGAAAATTTATTAGAAATGAAAACTATAGCATTAGTTTCCAACGTAGATATATCGGAAACTCACATTCTCGATCAATTAATAGAACGCATTTCATCTTATAGAATACCATTACGAGCAACGGTTTATGTTTTACGCTTCGCAAAAATATTACGCTCAACAGGTATACTTACGCCATCAGATTTAGATTACGCTGAACTCTTTCTTATACGCCATATACAACATACATTTTTTGCTCAAGATATACACGCTATTAAAAATAATAAACGCATCTCTAAAGCGCTTCTCAAACTCAACCCATTTATCGACTCCGATAATATTATTCGCGTCGGAGGTCGACTCAAAAACTCAAACCTCAATTTTGGACAAAAACACCCCATTGTGCTCCCTTCAAAACATCGCTTAATACAGTTAATTGTTGACTACTTTCACATCTCTAACTTACATACTGGTCCTTCACTTTTATTAGCGCTTTTAAGACAAAAGTTCTGGATACTGTCAGCTAGAAATCTAGTAAGACAACGTGTCCATCAATGCAACATTTGTTTTAAATCTAATCCTAGATCATCCTCTCCATTGATGGGTGATCTACCATCGTTTCGTGTGTCCGAAACCAAGGCTTTTGTCTATACGTCAGTAGATTATGGCGGCCCATTTTATATTACGCATATTCGTCGACGTGGCGTGAAAAGTCAGAAAGCTTACATTTGTCTTTTTTGCTGTCTAACTACAAAAGCTCTCCACTTGGAGTTAGTTACAGATTTAAGTTCTGACTTATTCCTCGCAGCATTTAACCGCTTTATTAGTAGAAGAGGTCCCGTGGCTATGATATATAGTGACGGCGGAACCAATTTTCTAGGGGCTAAACGCAAACTCGATGAAATATATACATTACTAGAGTCAAATTCGCATAAAAACTACATGAGTCAACAATTAGCTGATCGACGCATCAAGTTTCTCAACAGTCCTCCATACGGACCGCATTTCAATGGCATTAGCGAAATTAATATTCGTTGTGTCAAAACGCATATTTATAAAGTTATAGGACTTCAGATTCTAACCTACGAAGAATTCTATACGGTACTAGTGCAGATAGAAGGTCTGTTAAATAGCCGACCTCTATGTGTGCTTAGTTCAGATCCCTCTAATATCTCTGCTCTAACTCCAAATCACTTTTTGAATGTTACGCCGCTTAAGTTTCTTCCCGCTGAGGATGTAGTAAATACACCCAGCAATCGCCTTACGCGTTTTCAACTAACAAACAAGTTAGTACAGAGCTTTTGGCGTCGTTGGAGTCAGGAATACTTATCCTCACTTCAACAACGTGAAAAGTGGAACACGCTGACCAAACCCGTGGAGTTAGGTTCGGTAGTTATTATTAAAGATAATAACACGCATCCTCTATTTTGGCCCTTAGGAGTAATCGAAGAAGTCTACCACGGCAAAGATAATGTTATACGCACTGTCAAAGTTCGCACCAATAGTGGTAGTTACATTCGTCCTGTGGTCAAAGTCTGTCCTCTACCATCGCAATAAAACACTCACATATATCGCTTATTTATATATTTATTACTCTATACTTTTATCTCACGCTATGTAATGTATAAATACTTATAATATGTATTTATATAACGCTATTATTATTTAATATATTCACTCTATTTCTAGAGGATAACCTCTAGGCCGGGGGAGATGTACGGGCCGTTCATTCCATTCATTCACTCCTTCCCGTTCCGTATTCAAAATCTCCCCCCTCTACCCCGCTACCGCACCCAAAAAAAAGAAGACGTTGCAAATCTCGCTCGCTACGCACGTACGCAAACTAAAAAGTATCAACTCAAAATATTCAAATAATTACTCAAAATCAATCCATCCGCGCCGCGACGTGTGTAAATATTATTAATATTTTTAAACTAGAAGATGTGAGAGAGTGTTATACTGGCGCCTGCTCATTAAGCTATCGAAGGACACGAACAATTTGTGCAAGGTGCGTACCCTTTTATCTCACAGACTCACTCCTCCGTTCGGGCATTGATTTATTGCTAAACTATACAATACAACAATCAACCGCGTGGACTGAATTTTCCAAACGTAATCTGCACACCTGCTGCCGTAAACGAGTGCACTAACAATAGGATGTTTTTTCTTAATTACAAATTTTAAACAAAAGAAGTCCAAATGCAGGAAAGGTAATAATCTAATCTAATCTGCAGGTGTGAAAAGTGAATGCACTTTGTCGGCGTGTAACAATACCATTAAATATATAGTGTAAACTCCATGTAACGTCCCTCGATTTAACGAAAAAATCCCTTAAGCGTCAAAATCACTTGGCTTTGGTTGGTTTAGCTTCCGTACAACTCTCTATAGCATTAAGTTAAAGTCTTTTTATTATGATAGAAATGATATTGGTGGCTAAGATATTTCTTCTGTATTATTTAAGGGCTTGAACTACGTAATTCAGACAGGCTACAGGCTATCCTGCCAAAACATTGACTACTCTAGCAACCCGACGACAATGATTGTAAGTACTTTTATATATATACTAGCTGACCCGGCGAACTTCGTATCGCTTAACCAATTAATTATAAATTAAGATGTAAGCTATCTTTCAAGTTGGATCAAACTGCACAAGGTGTGCAAATTTGATTAAAATCGGTTAAGTAGTTTAGGAGTCCATCGTGGACAAACAACGTGACGCGTAATTTATATATATTAAGATAAGCAATAATGCATATGATAAGTGATTCGTATTCATTAATTTAAAAACTTCTTAAATTTTAATTTTTAACTCTTTGTGATCTCTCTGTTAATATCATCAAATGTGGACAAGTCAAGTTAGCAATCCATGCAAGAACAGAGAAATATTACTACTTCATTAATTCATTAATACAATTTCCTGCGGCTTGTCCTAAGAGGTGACAAAACAACCCACAGCCAGGTGGCAGCCAGATGGCAATTTTTTTGATGCGGGGGAAATGCAATTCGTACACTAATCTCTAAAGGCCGGGTCTTTTACTAGAGATTAAACCAAATTGACGAGAGGTGACATCCACGAATGAAGCACCAGTCAAATCGCTGGCTTGTGTGGAGACTTGAAAACTTAATACTCTCCATTAAAACCACCCTCCTCCCATGTGCCCCGCGTTTATGGTAGGAAGAGCGTGACTTAGAACGTAGTTACGCCCAAGCTGATCCTAGCGCATAGGAACGCCGAGTTGCTAGTCTATCGGTATTTTTATAGACTGTTTGACCTGATTCCCCCTTCACCATTCCGTCTTCGGACTACAAGGCTCTCTGGTCCATGCCATCGTTTCACAGTGGAAACGCTGCCAGTGCAGCAGCAGTGCCAGCTAAACGTTTCGCCTCCACGTTCCCAATACGTACCGCAGAATTGTGGAATGCACTACCAGAGTCCGTGTTTCCCGAAAAGTGCAATCCGGGTATCTTCAAGTCTCGTGTGAATAGATACTATCTAGGTAAGCGTGCTCCATCTTCGACCGCATCATCGTCCGGCCGTGCATTGGACGTGATCGTGGTCAAATGTAAGCCTTGTTTTTTATTTATTTTTTTATTGCAGGAGTTCAGCAGACAGGCAAACGGCCCACTTGATGGAAAGCGGTTACCATCGCCTATGGACATTTGCAACACCAAAGGTGCTACAAATGCGCTGCGGCTCTCTTAAGGGAGACTAGAACCTGGTGACTAATGCCGGAACACAATTCAAGGTTGTTGTGGTGACATGCTTTAGAACAGGGGTGGTAGCCATCCAGTCGGACAAATGCACTACCACCTGGCAAACCTATCAACCTACCTATTTGATATTTTTTTCGTCTGGATGGCTAAATTTAATTTTTGACAACCAACTCAGACGTCAACGCGTCGGCGACGAACAGCTGATTCAAATAAAAACCGCAATTTTGCCTGTATTTAGCCACTGTTTAAATTACAGTTGAGAAGATGTTTAATTTTGAGGTTGTTTAATTAAGAATCGTTTATAAGTAAGACTATACTTAAGGGTTTGAACTTTTGTTCCAGTGGGTTTCAGTAATCTGGTGGTATTTCTTCGCGAAGCTGACGGAGTTACTCGACACTGTTTTCTTTGTTCTTAGAAAGAAGCAAAATCAAGTTACGTTTTTGCATTTATATCATCATAGCGTAATGTACATGCTGTCTTGGTATGGAACTAAATATACTCCAGGTAATTATATTATTACTAGGATTTGCCCTTGACTTCGTCCGCCATAGACTTGAAATTCCCGCGGGATTCCCGGTACACAAAGCATCGCAGCATTTAAAAAAGAATGTAAGCTATCGATTTTTCATGCAACCAAACAACTTTCAACCACTTCCGGGAGAATTTCCGCGAGATTACCAGAATCAAAAAATCACACATTTATGACTTTTCTATCGAAAAAATCACACTGCAATTCATTTTGGTTTGATCTGGCCATTTTAAATCATTCCCAGTAAAATTCCCACGTGATTCCCAGAACAAAAGTAGCGCAGAGCTTAAGTCTAAAATTGGCTATCGCTCAACGAAAACCGCATCGAAATCGGACAAGTAGTTTTAACGTGAATCCCGAACAAACAGACAAAACGACAAGAAGAAAGAAGCGTTCTTTTTTAAATAGCTTGAATATAAAGACACCCCATGTTTAGAATTTTAATTCTAAGCCAGGGGTGGTAGCCATCCAGATGGACAATAACCCTACCACCTGGCTGTGTGTTGTTTTGTCGCCTCTTATGAAAGGCCGCCTGACCGCAGTAAAATGTATGTTTCTCCGTTCCTGCACGGTTGGAATATTTTGATTATTATTACTATTTCTTATAATATATATAAAAATGTGTTACTTTGTTTTCGATAATGTTTATTAAGTATATATACCCTGGGAAACTTAACAAAATCAGCCCATAAATGCCCCACCACTGGGCTCGGGCCTCCCATTATAGGGGGAACGGGCAGTATACCTGCCACGCTTATCCAATGTGACTTGGGAGGTTTCACACATCGGTTATCGCGACGTGCAGATTGCATCATGATGAATTATATTATAAGCTATACCATCTTAAAAATCAAAAAACACTAAAAACAAACTTGAAATACTATCATAAACATATTGTAAAAGTAATAATCATACAAATATTAATAATTAAATACAATAATTAATTATTTTATACAACTATACTAGCATTCCCAGCAGGCGTTGTCCTGCCCCAAAAAAATAAAAACCTAGGACCTTATCCCAGCGCCACCTATAGGTTCTTATTGTGAATCTAAACCATCCGGGGACCCACTCAAACACACACAAGAAAATCCCATCAATATCGGTCCAGAGGTTTAGGAGGAATTTACTGACAAAGAAAAAACTTTAGAATTTTATAAATAAGATAACTGTTTTAAGTTATAAAAGTTAACTTAATTCACATGTTAGGAAACAAGATATCTTGTGAATCTAGCAGCCTTTATCATCGTTTCGACTAAAGAATTATGTGAATTGTAAAATTCTAATGGTGAGCGTGATAAAGACAGATTAGTGATTAATGGAAGTAAGTAATATAACTATATATTTTTCTAGGTGGTCAAATGATTCCTGAGGGTGCCTTAAACTCATTTATCCACGTTCTGATGTATACTTATTACTTCATGGCAGGTCTGGGGCCGCAATATCAGAAGTATTTATGGTGGAAAAAGTATCTCACCTCTTTGCAACTGGTAAATATTTTCGATATTTATATACGTGAGGAGAAATTTTTGTATACACATATTTTCAAGAGAACAACGCAGTAGTAGAAGAAGTATGATTTGGAATAAACCTCTTTAGCTTGCCTCTGGTTTAAAGAAGCTACATCACAGGTTATACGGTATTACATTTTTATGTTATCGACCAATTTGGCGAAATCAACCAAATTGACCAAATCGACGTAATCGACCAATTCGAGGAAATCGACAAAATTGATCAAATCGAAAAAATAACGTATTTTGTGGGATTACGTTTACATAAATCTATTCCATTATCCCGGATGAAAAGTATCCCGTGTCGTCCTTGTTGTTGTTTTTCCGTGAAAACGGAACACACAGACAGACAGAGCTACTTTCGTATTTATAATATTAATTAATTAATGGGGATTTTACAATATCATAAATAATCTAATACTAGTCCCTCAAAAATTGGTTACTTAAATTTCAAGAATACCAAACATATTTATTTATATAAAAATTCTTTTTATCCGTGCAAGAACGGAAAAAGTATACTAACATGCCCGATCAGAAGGCTACCACCTCTGTTCTAGAGTATGCCGCCATAACAACTTTTAATTGTATTTTGGCATTAGTGGACAGGTTCCAGTCAGCATTTCGAGGCCGGTAGCACTTTGGCAGCTCCGCTTGTGTTGCTAATATGGACCCATGGACAGGCGACAGTAACCACTTTCCATCACAGTTGGATCGTCAGCCTGCCTGCTGTGTAGAGTTAGATATGACATGATGTTAAAATGAGTTTGTAAGAGTAACATGATTTTTGTACTAAACCAGTACAATGTACTACTTCAAATGAGGCAAGGAGATTTGTATGGTTTGTACCACGGCAGTACATTTGAAGCGATGAGGCCGGTGGGGCGGTGAGCATATATAATACTATTGTCAGTAAGCTTCATTTGTTCATTTGGTCCGTACAAAACTTCTATTCGGAAATGTTGGTTAAGATTCGGGTGTTATCAGTAACGGTCACCTCATTTTACTAGCAGTTGTACATGACATGTTTTCCCTCTTTCTCATGTTAATATTCGTAGAAAAATGATTGTGCTGTTGTCCTCGTTCCGCCCTTCCTCTGACATATTTTGACGTGTGAGTAGTAGCGTGACAAAATTTTTGAAGTAGCAAAAATTTTAATTTTGCGCCGTATCAGTACAAATCTATTTGGTATGGGACAAATGTACTGCCTTCTACTTGTCACTATTGCTTTGCTTTTCCAATAAAAAACACCATACTATAATGGTATATTTTTCGTGAGCGATCAAATGTTATTTATATATCTATAATTTCAGGTACAATTTTGCATCATCATCTACACGAATATAATCGGCCTATATGCGAAGGACTGCAATTATCCCAAGCATGTTCAAGCATTTGTACTCTTTAATTGCACAGCGTTTTTTTATATGTTTGGAATGTTCTTTTACCAAAACTATGTGAAAAATAATAAAAGTAGCACAAAAAGAAAGTTAAAAAGTTATAACGATAGATGTATGTAGTATAAGTAGGCGTGAAAATTAAATTGTGTAAAAAAAAATTGATAGTTTTTGCTCATTTCTTTAAATAAAACACAAATGGTTTTTTTTTTCATTTTTATTAACACGCTTTTATTAGCTTCATACGTATGTTAGTATGTGACGGAATGTTCGAACGTGATTTTGACCCCCTTCAAAACGTCGGATTATCTCGAAATTTGGCATACTTTAAGGACCGATGACAATTCAATATTTTAAACAGTTTGATCTGTTATTCTTACTAGGATAATCAGGATTGTGGATGATTGCGATAAATACGCTTTTATAGAAAGTCCAACTAAAAAATAGAAAATAAATTTGAATTAAAAATAGTGTAAAAATAATAATTTTATTCTAAAAAAAAAGCGTGGGGTGCGTGGTATGAATAGTTATAAATATTGTATGAACACATATGAGTAGAAAGGTTATTTTGATAATATCGTTGACGTTTTCTAAGGGCCCCCCTGGGGCCCCCAAGTGGCGCACTCCACGAGCGTGTGAAACGTGTCTTGGACTCGTAGCAAGATAGGGAAGGTTTCCGCCCCGCGATTGGTGCAGATACTTACCAAAGCAACCGTGCCCGGTAGTATCTGTATCTCTCCTCTATAGAACAACGCATTTCAACACGATTCCCATCCCAACAAGGACAGCTCCAGAAGTTCCATATAATGAGACGCCTTTTTGTCCCGCTAATTAAAGTAACTTAAATGAAGTTAACTATTTAAGTTGGTAATGCGACTGATTTAAAATATCATTGACTTTATTTAACCCGCTTAAGGTTGTTGACCGCTCATGCATTAAGAATTTAGAACTGGGCGGTTAGGAAAAACCCTTTGTGTGCAAATGCTGCTGCTTTTACTTATTCAATTTATTTGAAAAACACACAGTATTTAGTATTGTTACGAGCTACAGGACTCGAATTAAAATGCCGTTGGAATTACTATAGAATTTATTAAAACTGTACCGACACGAATAACATAGGTACAAATATAACTAGACGCAATAAGTCCTAATGTAATGCAGAATTCAACAACATGCGCAAAATCCATCACTAAAATGTACACACATCTTGCCTCGCTTGTTTTATCGCTTTTACTGCCCCACCCCTCCGTTCGGGCATTGTTTTATACTAAACTGTATAATACCGATAAAGGACAGCGTTCACTGAGTTAATCCGCACATCTGGCAAGCTTCGACGCAATGCGATAAAAACAAGGATTAGTTCGACACTAATGACGGCCATAAGACAAGTACGATAACAATAGGATGTTTTTATTGATTGCAAATTTTAAACACGAAGTAAAATAAAGAGTTCCGAATGCAGAAAAGGTAATAAACTGCGTTTTACGACAGCCACGTGTGCGCATTTCTTAGCCGGTATGTAACAGTATTATTTCAGTATAGATATAGGAAACCCTGCGTAGATACGTTTGCCCGCAGCTAAGCCACATGTCAAACTCTAGACAATAGTATTTTCTTAAGTTTTCGAGACTTGTATAAATAATAAAACTATGTTTTAACGGTTTTAACCGTGGTCATGGACGACAAAGGTGACATTTGTCCAACAAGTATCGCGACCACGGTCACTGAAAAGCGGCCGAAACGTCGGGCAAGCCAAAACTTAAAACGTAGTTTCATTATCTAGACAATAGATTTAAATTACCTCACAACAACTTAATTCAATTTTACATATAATAATAACTAAGAAACTAAGTCCATATAATCTAGACAGCCGCCCAGGTATAGAGAAGCGAAACCAATCTGATTTGAAGTACTTAATATAATTACATGTTGTTTATGCCAACGTAGGTATTTGTAAGTGAATTGAAAAACGCGATTCCACCTATTTTGCTAGTTGGTCTATTCTTTTTTTTACTACAGGAGATCAGCAGACAGTCAGACGGCTCACTTGATGAAAAGCGGTTAAATGTAAAAATACTTGTCCAATTTGAAAACCTGTCTGTAAAACTTCAAGTTAAAATTTTGTTGCGATTCGTTTTGCCACTTATCCGTTGAAGTTCCACTTCTCCTATGTGTCCCAGCACACATTTCTTTTTCTCGTTATAAACTTACAGAAACACAAATCTTTCCTCATAATATTGATAAAGATAAAGCCCATCGCAATCCTTTGTTAGTTATTCTTATAAAATACATGAATGCATATATGCAAAATAAGCATTTATGTATTTTTACAAACATGAAGGTGCCGTACATACAGACCGAGGTATAGGGTAAGAATCGTTGTCGTGTGTGGTAATAATTAAACGTATATAATATACCACACACGACAACGATTTTTTTGGGTGAGATCTGTTAACTATGGTAATTGTTAACCGAATCACACTTCTAATAATTGAAATGTTAATTTTTGGAAAACAAATTGAATTGAAATTGATCTAGCTCCGTTATAGTTGTACTTCAATAGTGTGACATACATACATATAACTATAGTAAATCAAAACGCTTTAATATTTTAAATGAATGTTAATTTATTGAATACGAAACAATGATTGCATTAAAACGGTTAAATACATTCATTCCATTCCTTTAACGTGAGCTCTTAGTATGCTTCAAATTACGACGCCTAATAGTCTTATATGTATATAATTAAATTGTTATTATTGAAAAATTACATGGGCTATGTATTAAATTAATAATTATTAATAAGTAATTAATTAAAGAGTAGTTTTGAATATATGTGACACGATGGCATTAATCTTAAGGAAAGCCTATGAAGGATATCATATTCTTTTTGATGATCTTGTTGGTGAGTAGATTTTCTACAAAATTGTATTTAAGGCTCCTGTTGCTGCAAAAGGTCGAAAGTGGAGTGCAAATGAAATAACTATTCGTTGGTATTTACTGATCAATAATTTATCAAAAAAGTTGACATAAATCTTCCTGATAACATAACATGATTTTTCATAACTTTTCTATATTTTTTGAAGATAACAATAGGAAACATAAAATGACCTGCACAATATTGTGTTACGCGATGTCCATCACAGCAGTCATAGAGTATATTAATATAACATAGACAATCGTCATAGATAATAATATGATCCTGGCAACACTATGATATAATTGGTATTTTTAGCAATATTGTAATATTATTATTTTGTAGGATAGTTTCGTATAAAAAGGCGGTGAGGCGTGTAGACGGTGTTCATTGCTTACTGTGTGGTGTGAATAGTCACACCAAAGGCTGGACAATAAGGGGAAACTCTGCCCAAATAGTTAATATTTGGTATCTTCGGTACTTTCTTACCCAAATATCTGCAAGGCTTTTAACAATTGATATGAAACCATTTTACCCTTTACCCTTCCAATTTTTCTTAAAACAGGATAATACATATCTTTATCAAGGAGATAAGATAGGATAAATTTATTATTGTAAATACTTTACATAAGCTACTATATCAAACTAAAACTAACTTAAAAAATATAATTAAATACTAAAAATAAACTAACTAACATAAGATAATAAAATATTAAAAATGTTCCGACCACAAAGTTTCTACGATTAAATATTGACTGCAATTTAATTTGGAAATCCCACTGTGAAAACTTGTGTCTGAAAATTAATAGATGTTCTTATGCCTTACACATGCTATCAAAAACTGCTAGCAAAAGCAGTCGTTACAGACTATCATGCATATGTTGTATCACTCCTTTGTTACGGTATTATATTCCGGGGCAATAGTAGTGATAGAGTAACTGTATTCAAGGCACAAAAATGATGCATTAGAGCAACTTGTCGATTAAACAACAGGGAGAGCAGTAAACCATAGTTTAAAAGTCTAAAAATTTTGACAGTTACTTCACTTTATACAGCGTGTTTCAGACCTTACGACAATAAATCAGACCACGTTTTCTTCATGACGTACTCTGCCCAAATACAAAAATGAATCAAGGTAACTTCTTTGGTTTAGCCACAGGACCTCATTTTTCATTTCAGAATATTACAACAACATGTATCAGTTATTGTGTCTAAATCGGTAGGTTAGTGACCAATGTATCATGTTTCCAGCTCGTCTCTTCATCATTAAACGCGGAAGTTGTTCATTCTTACGCTCTCTCTCGCGAACCAATATTTACAAGATGTTTTGTTTTTATTCCCTTTTTATTGTAATTAATTTGTTCGGAAATTTCAAAATTTTATTTTTGACATTACGGTTGATTTAATGGTACCAAAACAATTGTATGGTGTACGACCGCTAAAGTTATCATTTATTGTCATTTGAAATGAAACACGCTGTATATACGAAATCATAATTGAAGACGTGAGTGTAGGAAGGTGATATGTCGCATATTCGGTTTTTTGCTTTTTTTTGCGTAGATGAATGTTATAAGTCGATACCAAATGACTACATACCTTAGACCATAGATATAAGGCATATTTAAAAAATAAAAAGTTGCTAAAGGTGTTAAGTTCAGTTCAGTTTCAAATAAAAGTAAAACTTTTATCTCGACTTACTCAGAATTGGAATTATGCGACTTATCACCTTCATCCACTCATGTCTTCAATTTTCCTTCGAAACAACAAATTTATTTAATACTTTTAAAAGGGAACGCCAAACTTATATAACAATATGTCCTAGGAGTCGAACAACTCTGCTAAGCTAGCGTGCTGTGTATGGCTCCTAGGCTCTATAGTCACCTACCAAAATGTACTATAGACATTCAAAACACTAATAATTTTAAGTACAGATTAAAGCTATATCTGACCAAAAAATCATATGTATTATTATATTCTAGTGGATTATTTTTCATATGTATGTCTTTTTTTAAAGAATGACTTAATTTAAATATTATTGTAATGATTTTATTATTATAAGACTCTTAAAACAATTTGGTTCTAAAATAATAATAGAGAAAAGTGAATTTGTGGGGAAAACAATTTCGACTTGTATATGGTAATTAATTTTAATACAGTACTTTAGTACTATAAAGTACCAGATAGGTATGTACATTTTGACAAGTTTGTGGTAATCCATTGGTCATGAGTTATTTTTTAATTTTCATTTTCGTACATTGTCATTCGAACTTAGCAAGCATATTTCAATTTCGTAAACCTACTGGTCCTAATTCAGCTTATAACTTTGACTTAAATTATTAGCGAACTTAAAAACTAACTAACAATTTAGAAACACTGCAAGCGAAATAAAACATTGTAAAAACAGTTGTTAGAAATTAAATAAACATCAGAAACTACAGATGTTTAGATCTCTTGTAATAAATAATATACATCATCGTTAAAGTATTCGAATTCCTTAATACTTTATACTCCAGTTTCTTTACTGGCAACACAGGTAATGGAATACTTTAACATTTTATTATATTACAACACTAACTTTGCAAATGTATCGCTATGTTATGTGTTACGAAATACAAAACATCAGTAACTAAAGTATACGATTATCTTAATATTTTTATTGAGTACACTTTATGCGGTAACACGTGTATTCCAATAGTTCAACGTATTCTTATGGGGCAACACTGACTGCAGGAGCGTTGTTGTATTACGTAATATATGATACTACTTCGAACTGAAAGTTGAAAATAGTGGTGGGTAAAAATTACAAAATGGTATATATTTTTAACAAAAACATAACGAACTTCACACTAAATACCAAAAAATAAATATTTAACCCACTCCTTTCTACAACATCTAGAAGGGTATGTCAAGTAAAAAAATTCGATACACAATTGTAACATCCATATAAAAAATTAAACACCTGTAGAAAATGTAATAGCTAACTTTTATAGGACGCTTCCAAAAATTTAGGCGCACTGCAATGTTTAATAAGGATTATGTTCGATAGCCCTGGTATCCAATTTACTCATCAGATCTCGGCTTGGGCACCACGGGACTAACATGGGACTACCTCGGGAATATACGCTTACTTAGAAAATCGGCTTACTATTAACGGAGAGATCGCGTTATTAAGTTGGTTAACAATTAACAAACAAACAATTAAACACACAAGGTCTACGAAGTCTGCGATCAGTGAGCACGCGCTGGATAAACCCAACCGCTACATCGGATTCGATTACCCACAAATCCTCGTAAAAGAGCATCGTTTCATACCTAGGTGCGTGAGGCTATTAAAATAAATAAAAAAAACACCCAAATTTAAATAGAGAAGATGATTGGCAAGTATCACCTGTTTGGGATCCGATCATCAAATCTATTAAGACCCAAACCCAGTAAAAACCAACTGCCAGACCTCAAGACACTGTGAGCTCGTTCTGCGTGCAACGGAACGCAAACCAATTTGACTGATAATTTCTTTTATTTTTCCTTCCACCCATTTTATTATGATATAACATTTTTAGAACTAGGCATGTTTGCTGAAGAGTTTCTTGCGCCGCTTCTTCTCTTCAAGCCACAACATGTTGTGAAGCGGTGGTAAATTAGATTAGGCTCCCATAGAGTAAATAATAACCATAAAAAAATAAAAAAATAAAAATAAAATGAACAAGTTGGTGGTAGGCTAAATAAAACTTTAACAATACTCGTTGGACACATGTCACCTTTGTCGTCCGTGACCACGGCCACTGAAAAGTGGCGAAAACCTAAGAATTAATTATCTGTGAGTATATTCTGTTAAGTTTCATTTCTATTGCGTATGTTTTTTTCTTTTGTTCTAATTGGCACTATGGATACTTTAAGGGCCGCTTGCATAACGATCGCCTTTAGATAAAATTAGTTCATCATCATCATATTAAACTGCCTAAATACGTTTTACACAAAACATATTGATAAGTTGCGTTTTTCACGTGTTGCGTTGTGCAGACTCTAATTCTATTTAAGGGTTTTAAATGCGTTTTCTGTTTCTTAAATAAATTTAAGCAACCTTATGCAAGCGGCCATAAGTATTCAGTGACAATTTTTATACACGTATAATGTTAGGATAACTATGTTTATACTCGTATATGATAGGGACATGTATAAAATAGTAAAATAAATGTTGCAGCATCAGTCCAAAATGTTTTTTCAGTCAATTAAATTCGCCTTGCACAGGAAATGTGAATTTTCAATTTTATACGCTGCGTAGTTAACCTTTATAATCAATCTTCTATTGTTGGATGTTTTGGAATGATTCTTGGACAGGCATTGTGTGACGTTATTTAAATTAGTAATGACTAAATATAAACTATTAGCTTCTGCCCGCGACTTCGTCTGCATTAATTTGGTCTAATGCTAACTTTGCCTCGTGACTTTGTTTACGTAGAACATAAAATATTTTTAAATAATACATACGTGAAGTTTTTTTTATTCTGTTTTTTTGGGGGGGTTTTTATCCACACGGATACGTCAACCCCTTTTTTTTTTTTTTTTTACATGGGGAAATGCGTTGCCGCACCGTCAGCCGCGCGGGGGATCATGCGCGGCCGGTGTGTGGGGCTCCCCGACGCCGGTTCAATACGACCGGCTGCCGGTATACCCACTAAAACCCCATGGGAGCCTTCCTTCCGCCTAACGCCGGGGTCGCGGTACATGCGTGAGCTTAACCCGCAACCCCGGCAGCGGCCGGCCGCCTCGTAAACAGAGGCGGCCTCACCTGTGTGCGGGCCGGGGAATGACGTTTCCCCGGCCCTGAGAGGGACGCGCGGCTGCCTCTCGCGCCCTCTCGCGGCATTAGTGCGGGCGGAGGTCTATTTGGATCCCCCAGACCTCGACGCCCGCTGCCGCCCGCCCGTGACTTTTAGTTGGCCACAAGCGTCTCCGGTCCGCTCTCCGCGACGGTTGGAGAGGCCGTCGCGGCCGCGGTGTCGCCCGGCGCCTTCCGGCTGGCCTGACCTTTTCTCCTAGTGGGCTTGGCCCCACAAGGCCTCGAGCCCAGCTGGTGACCGGCTGGCCTGCCCGCGGCAGCGCACACAGGACAGTGCGGCTTCGCTGAGCAGGGGCCGGTCACCAGGTGCCCAGCTTGTCCGCAGCGGTAGCAATTCCCGCTGCGGTCCACCTCAGAGGTGCACACCGCCGCCACGTGACCAGGCTCGTGGCAGCGATAACACCTCTGCGTCCTGTGGGGCAGGGCCTTCACTAGAGCAGAGGACCAGCCCACCAGGAGTTTCTCTTTTTCTCCGAGGAGTTTCTTGGCGGCCGCCACCGGGCAGGCCACCACCGTCTGACCTAGCCCGTCTGGGCCAGTGCGAATTTTTGACGCCTTGATGCCCCCTACGGGACATCCGGTGGTCCGCGCGATGGCGGCGGCCACGTCCTCCTCCTGAACATGATCGTCCAGGCCCGAGACCCGAAGACACACAGTCTTCTCGGGCCTGGAGATCCGCACGTCCTCGGGACAGAGTTCAAGCCTCAGACGCTCCGAAAGGGCGTCAGCTAGGGGGCGGTGTCGGCGCCGGGAAGCACCAGCATCCGCGCCCCCGTACGCGCCCTCCTGAGGCGGAGGCCGCCCTCTATCCCGAGGTCAGCCAGCTTAATTCGAGCTTTCGCCTTGGAGAAGAGGTCCGCGTATGTCACCCCTCGGTCCGCCGCGCCTGGCTGGAGCGTCAGGACGACGGCGGCGGAGTTCGGGGACGCAAGCGCGGGACCTCTTCTTTTCGGTTTTGTCTCCTTTTTATTGGACGTTGGGGGTGCAGGAGGGGGGGGCTGCGAGGCCGGAGCCTGTGCCACATCCCCCTTGTCCTTTTCCCCGCGTCTTCTTCTACCTCGCCGCCTCGCGCGGGTGGTCGGCCCGTTGGCGGCGGCCGTGACCGGCTGTGTGCCGGACGACGGTTGGCTGGCCTGTTTTCTGGCTTTCTTCTTGCTGACCGTCGTCCAGCCCTCCTCGGCCACGGCCGGGAAAGGGAGGGGCGCCGGACAGGCGGGCGGTGGTGGCGCAGAAGCCGACGTCACCGCAGTCTCTATTGATTCCCTTCGGGAGGGAAGGGGAGGGAACTCCTCAACCGAGCGCCCAAAGATGAGCGAGGGGCTCGGCGGGGGTGTGGGTCTGGCTCGAGGAGCAGGGCTTGACCTGGGGGCCGGCCCTGGTGTGGGTGTAAGCCGGGCCGAGCGCATCTGCTCCTCCATGGCCGCGAACCTGCTCTCCATCGCGAGAGTAAGCTGGTTCAGGCTCGCGGCCATCGTCTTCTCAAAGGTTGGCGGTGGCACAACCGGTGGCGGCGCTGGAGCGGCCTGCGGCCGGATGAGTTCCGCCTGAAGGCTCCTCAGCTCTTTCCGGAGGTCCGCGATCTCTACCTCCATACGGCTGTTTGCCGCACGGAGGAGGGCGACCTCATCGGAAGATGTCCGACTGAGGAGCTCTCCTGAGGCCTCTTGGATGGCCGCAGCCGCATCCTTTAGGGCCTTTTGAAGGGTCCCTTTTAGACCCTTCGACACCTTTGCCACCTTTGTGACCACCGCCAGCGAGTCAGCGATTTGTCGCTGGAGGCCCACCGCGTGGGCGACACGAACATCGGGAGCGGCCTGGCTCGCAGGGGGTGGACCGGTCTGTAGTCTGGTCACCCTCGCGGTAGCCATCGCCGAAGCCTGCTTCACGATTTCTCTTTCCGCCTGGAGCTCTAGCTCTGCGCGTTGGGCCTCCACGAGTGCCTTCTTGGCGTTCGCCAGACCCACGTATTCCCCTGTTGTTGGGGGACGGCCTCTGCCCCGCTTAGTGTCCGGCGCTTTGGCAGCGGCCTGAGCCTTGGCGGGGGGTTTGGGGGCCGGTCTTACTTCGTCATCCGACGAGGACGGGAGTGACGACGACTCCATCATCTCGTCTATGTCGTCTAAGGCCAGGTAACGTCGCAGCGCCTCATTGCGCGCGACCTCCCTGGCCTTGTCTTCCTTGGTGGGGGGAGGTTTGGTGGAGCTCCCCGCCTCGTCCACAGATGGTATTCGGGACGAGGCCGCCGTTCTGCTCCTCGTGACCCGAGGAGCATCCTGGCACTCTTCCTCCAGCACTTTAGGCGCCGGAGCTTTCGATGGAATCTTCGGTGGGACCTTGCCATCGAAGATTTCTTCCTCAACCTCCGACAATCCGGATATGGACAAGTCCTCTTCGCGAAGTGGCTCAGACCGCATTGTGCGGGAGCCAGCTTTAGAAGCACTTGTCGCTTCTTCCGGCGAGGAAATCGCCGATAAGAATCGAGCATAGATGCTCTTTTCTCCTCCGCCCTTCACGGGCCCTTTCGGGTTGGATTTGCCCTTCTCGGGCTCGCCACGAACGTCTGCTCCGCCCTTCGCAGGCACTGATGCGTCGGTTTTTGTTTTTAAATTTTTCTCCATAACTGTTCCCACGAGTACTATACTTTTTATCGTCTTAAATTGGGGTGGTCCGCAGTAGCGACCGGGTTTACCCCCCCGGCCTCAAAACCTCTCGCCCTGCGCCGCAGCTTAGGTATTAGGGATTTTTTATTGTGGTGCTCATCCACTTGGGCCAGCCGGTAAAGGCAAGCCCCGCGGTCCCATGCGGCCGCGAGACGTGACCACGACACCGCACGGGATAACGCTCGACGTAGTGCACAGCGACGAGACTCTCGCCCCGCCACTGTGCCGCCGCCACCACAACGTTGTGCTGGGTGCGTGGGACAGAACCACGCACCTTCTCCTCGACCGCCAGCGGAGAAGATCTCAACGCTGGCGGTCGCATCGGAAAGGAAGGGTGTTTGGGGAGGAGGTTGAAAAGGAGGGGGAGGGCATTAGGATTTGGAGTAGGAAAGGTGGGACACCACTGTCACGGAGTGAAGGGGGATGTGACAGTGGCGGCTCGGGGCCCCGGGGACGCATCCCCTTGTACCGCTACCTGGACGGGGGGGGGAGTCCAGGGCGGCACCCCCTGGGGGGGGATACGTCAACCCCATCGTAACCTAATCTAACTTACTCTAAATACATTACATTATAAAAACAAAGGCCGTCACTGATGAAGGAGGAAGGATACGTGAAGTTGTCAAAGATATTTTTTGGGTAAATTTTACTGTTTATGCTACCCACGCAGCAGAATCTCTCAAAAGGGGAAAAATACCCGGATTTGGAACATTTTTCATTGGTGCTCCGCTCCCATTGGAATTATCGTGATCGCTTCCTCGACAAATGGGATATTTAACACTGAAAAAAAATTTCAAATCCGACCAGTAGTTCCTGAGATTAGCGCGTTCAGGAAAACAAGCAAACAAACTCTGCAGCTTTATATATACGAATGTTTTTTTATTGCCTGAAGCAGGCAAACAGCCGGGCGGCCCTTGGTGCAAGGTGATTAACGTTTTCCATAGGAAATTCCGTAATCCACCCCCGGATCCGTCCGTTACAGTCCAGGGGGTGGCGATTAGTGTAGGGCCCAAGATGAAATATCTTGGGCTAGTCCTAGACGGGAAATGGCTGTTCAAAGCGCATTTTGAGCAGTTAGTTCCCAAACTCGTGAGTTCCGCGGGCGCACTCTCAAGGCTTCTTCCCAACGTGGGGGGGCCGGGGGGTGCGACGCGGAAACTATATTCTGGCATCCTGAGGAGTATGGCCCTTTACGGTGCCCCCGTCTGGTTCGATTCGCTTCACCGCCACAATCGAACCCTGCTGCACCGGGCGCAGCGGGTTCTGGCCGTGAGAACCATACGGGGGTATCGTACAGTGTCTTGGACGGCGGCGACACTCTTGGCAGGCGAGCTGCCCTGGCCTCTCCAGGCAGACGTCCTGTCCAGGGTTCGTCGTACCCAGCAGGATGCCCTAGCTAGAGGACTGACCTTCTGTCAAGTCGAGATAGAGACGGTCAGGAAGCGGGAAACCGCTTGCTGCCTCGTCGACTGGTCTCGTGACCTCGAACACCCTGCGGCCGGCGGCTTTACGGTGGACGCAATCAGGCCACAACTGGAGGAATGGGTTAACCGCACTAGCGGTACCCTCACCTTCAGGACGACGCAGATACTGACCGGACACGGTTTTTTCGATCAGTATCTGTTTCGCATTGTGGGCTGCTTGCCTTCTCCGGATTGCCGACAGTGTGGCGCACCCGATACGGCGTTTCATACGCTTGTCGAGTGCGCTGCCTGGGCGCCGCAGCGTTTCGAGCTCGAGACAAAAGTAGGAGCCGTCCGATCGCTCGGCGACTTGGTAACGGCCATGTTGCAGAGCGACGACCGCTGGGATGCTGCGGTTTCTTTTTGTGAGGCAGTAATGTCTCTGAAAGAGGCCGCAGAAAGGGATAGGGAGCGAAGTCCTAGGGCGCGTGCTACGGTCTCTTCTCGAGGTCGCCGGCCTTCAGCCGGCACCCGGAGAGGCAGATACGCGCATTACTTCCCTCCCTGAGTTAGGATCCGGAACGATGGGGGCCCTTAGCTACTAGGTAAAGCAAGGGACTTAACAACTACCCCCGTTTCGTAGTGGAGTGTGTTCTCCCAGGGCACACTTCAAGCACTTTATGCGCTGGATCGACTGCTGCGTAACTATGTTCTACATCTCAGTCTTTCCTTCACATCAAAGCGCAGGGCCGCGAAGGGAGGAGGGGGTTTTTAGTGGGTATTGAGGTTGCTCGCCCGTGCGGCATCGCTCGGAGTCTCCACACTCCTCTGTGTAGTCCATAGGGGACGGAGCGCAAGTAGAGCATACAATTGCTAGCGTTACCGCCCCCCGTGGATTCGTGCCGTTTCCTGTGACGGCCCAGAGAGTGCGTAAATCGGTTAGTCATTTTCCCTCGCCTCAAAAAAAAAAAAAAGGTGATTAACGTTGCCTATAGACGTATGCAATACCAAAGGCGTTGATTTTATGAATGATTGAATTTTATAACGCCCTTCTTAAAGAACCACATATCATAGCGCAAAGGGCAAACCGCGGTGGGAAGTTCCTTCCAGATCATTGTTGTACGCGGAATAAACGTTCTAGAGAACCGTTGCTTATAATACGGCCGGCGTAACTTGGCAAATGTGAACAACATAGGCTCTGCGAACTTTAGAGCATGTACACTCGTGTGATGAGTGGGCATACGACTCGTCAGTGAATAAAATTGGTCGCCCTTCATCCCTATATTTTTTCATTGCTTTGTACTAGTTGGTCACTGTATTTTCTTCACGTGTTTACATGCGCTAAAGTTCGCAGAGCCTATGTTCACATTCGCCAAGTTACGCCGGCCGCATTATAGTTGAGCGTGGAAGCTTCGAGAAATGGGGGTAAATGTCCCGTCGATGGTGAGCGATGCGGTTGTAAAAAATGTATATTAAAACATATATTGGTAAAACTATAGATATTTGATACACGAATTTTAAGTAGCAGGATGGTGTAGTGGAACGGGGTTAAGTAATATTAACCCCTACAAAAATACCTATGGTCCGGAGACCTTGATTATTTTAATTAACCCACTCACACTTATTTTTTCACTAATATTACTCTTATAAGATAAGTCCAATATTGAACAATCGTTTCAAAGTCTAAAAGAAACCACTGGCTTTCTGTTTCACGCTTCTTCATTACTTCTAATAAAGTCGTCGAAAACGACATTTTAATTTATACCATTCATATGTTTGTGTTTCTCAGTCATTTATTTTTCCCTCTTATATAATTCCAGATCCAAGGACGAAATCTTGGCCGTTTGTGGCGAAACCTTATCAAACAATTGCAGTTTTAGCCCTATATTTAATGTTCGTGCTGAAATGGGGACCGAAATTCATGCACAAAAGGAAACCGTTCAATTTAGATAACATCCTTATAGCGTACAATACTGCTCAAGTGTTAGCTTGCTTATATGTATTTTGTGAGGTAAGGTAACAAAATATTTTTTTTGCGAAACTCGCAAAAAAAATACATATACAGCCTAACGTGTAACATAGTTAGGAATAAATGAGTTTATGAGTTTAGTTTTAAGATTATTCCACTTATCGACTTCATTTTTTTTTTAATTTAATGGAACCCCACATGACTGTGTAAGTTCACAGTCGTATTTGTCTGTCTGGAAAGAACAAACCCTTAGCCATGCTGTGGCCAGGTATTTGGTACTTCTTTTGTTATTGCATATTCATAGGTATTGGTAATCGCTTTGGCCGTGGCATCAGCCAGTCTTATCATCTGTACTCCTGCTTAACGAAACATAAAGTATTTAATATAGCACCTGCGGCATCCACGAAATTATCCGCCGGGCTCTTGTCACCGCCTGGGTGCCTGCCGTTCTGGAACCAATCGCCATCGGCAACAGTTACACATTTGCGGCGTTTCGAGCGGAAACTCTGGGGGGTAGTAATGCCTTTAAACTTTATCGAGATGACGCCGAACGCTTAATAGACCTGTCACGCGACCAAAAGGCTGGCGTCTATTTTGCTCAAAGGGTAAGGATTGCTATTTAGCGTGGTAACGCTGCCAGCCTTTTGGAAACGTTCCCAAGTGACAGTGGTTTGGGACCAATATTTTATCAATAATTATGCTCTCTTTTTTATTTAGTTTTAGCATTTAATTTTAAGTTTATTTTTTGAAGTTTAGTGTACTTATTAAAATCGATATCTGTATTCCGAACAAAGAATAAACTAAAGTTAGTTTATTCTTTGTTCGGAATACAGATATCGAGCGCCGGCTTTCGGTTGTTGCGCGATACATTCGTATGCACTTTTTTATCGCGTCGAAAGGTGGTACACCGGCAATTGACTTGAAGACGCACGGTGATAGCTCTCACGTGATATTATTTCATATTTAATTATTTATTGAACATTATTTATAAATATTAGTGAGTGGAACACTAATAGTGATTAATAAAGTAATATACTCCGAGGAAAAGTGGTTGTGACGATATAGGACGAGGCGCCGGTGCATTTGGACAGACATTTATCTAACCCCCGTAGTGTTTCCCTTGTAGCAGTAGTTTGGTAGGATATTTTATATATTTCCTCTCAAGGGGCGCCCTTCCCTTAATATACCGACTAAATAGTGTTCACCCTTGTTCCTGTTCCCGCCACCGTCGACTGGGGTACCAGGTAAGTCTAGGTACTATATAAGTACCAAAAATTACCTTGTGGGTTTGGACCGTCGGGCTACCGATCCCGCCGTGTACGGTACATTCTTTTTTTGTCACTAAGTTAAGATTTGTTTATTGTATTAGATTGTAGTATTTTAATTTTTGTAGATTTATGTTTGTATATAAATTGAATAAGTTAATATATAGCACCTGATTTTAATTACAGTCCCTATATCTTGCTTGGGGCGGTAGCTATAAATGGTTTTGTGAACCATTGGACACTTCGTACTCTGAACACGCTCTCGCAATAACAAGATGCGTTTACTACTACTATCTTACTAAATTTGTGGATCTTTTAGATACTGTAAGTAACTTTCATTTAGCTTAATCAAACACAGTCGACTCTCGATAATTTGACACTCGTTAATTTAAATCTCTCGATAATTTGTGATTTTTTTCTCGGTCCCTTGAAAAATTCTCGGTAAATGGAATAAAATGAATATTAATTGGTCCTCTAGATAATTTGAATTTAAAATAATAGTGTCTTGCACGCCACCATGCAATAATTTGAATCACGGGATTCCCTAGTCTCTATACCTTGAATCATTACCTCGCGCTTCTACACTCCCATATAAGTGATGATTTCTTCTCAGCTCTCACCAATATCGAAAATTCATTGTACAATAATAAACTTAAGTCACTCGCACAACAGAGAATTGCGGAATTGTCAATAATTGTACAAATGTTGAAAATAATAAGTAATGAATTTTGATTAAACTTATGTTTACTTAATTTTTTCCTCTCCACCTACCTACCTCTTGGTTATAAACTTGATTTTGAAATGTTGGTAATTTAAAAAATTTCCCTGGTCTTTTGAGTATCAAATTATCGAGAGTCAACTGTATATTGTATAAAAACACGAAGAACACTTAAAATAGTTTAAGGGAATTTATGTTATATTCCGCGATATACCTATACTGAATTTCATTGAATAAAGTAAGATCATTTTGATTACGCTTATTATTCAACTATATAATTTATCTATTTATTTATAGTATAATAAATAGATAGATAAGTTTGTATGAAGAGAAAAGAGAAAAATTCATTAACGCCATTCGGACCTGTTTTTTAATAAGCTTTTTTAAAAAGGTTTTTAAATACAAGTTACTGAGATCCTGGATATCATGTAGTAGCAGAGCGCTAGCCAAGACAAGTAAAACGAGCCCAAACACGACGGGGTCTATCTTGTTTAATAGTAGTTGTCTCTAGAGACAACGGGCCATAAAGATGGCCCGTACTTTTGGAAGGCTAGAAGCCCCTTGACAAATTTAATGTAAAAGTGGCGTGTAACTGACCGGCGATTGTCACTGTCTACGCTATATAAAAATGTATCCAAGGACAAGCCCGGTCAGCTTAGGGCTATTGTAAGGAATGGGAACAAAAGGTAACGGCCTATTGGGGTGAACTATTAAGGAAAGGATCTGGGACTATAGGGTCATGGAAAACTGGGCAGACGGTGATTCGCCACTCCCTCGATGGGCCCCTAAAATACCAAAATTGGCGAGGAGCAACATGGATGTGAGTGGCTAATAGTATGTTGAGAGTATTATTATTATTACATTTTTGTTTCAGGTATTTTTTGTTTTAAGAAAAAAGCAAAATCAAGTTTCTTTCCTACATTTGTATCACCATACAGGGATGGTTGCATTGGTATGGGGAGCTGTAACCTATTTTCCAGGTTAGCAATTTAATTTTTTAAAACTAAAACCAATAGGAGATCTTCAGGACATTGCTTTTCAACTATAACATTGATATATTTGTACCACTTTGTCTTATTGATTTGTTTTTGCTGTTTGCTACAACTCCATTAATTCTTTGAAAAGTAATTATACAACATGTTTCTGTATTTAATTTTAAAAAATATCTATATAAATATGAACTAAAAGAATCTTTAGGTCTTGAATCTTTAGGAGTTCAGCAGACAGGCAGACTGCCAACTGATGGAAAGCGGTTACCATCTCCTTTAAACATTTGTAACACAAAAGGTGTTATCAATGAGCTGCCGCTGTCTAAAGGGAGGCAGGAACCTTTTATTACGCAGGGGAAATCCGTTTGAGGACAAGAAGCCGTGCAAGAGGGAAAGGTCGCGGCCCGTGTATGGGATTCGGCGGACCGGGGTGCCACTAGCACCTCATATATTGGTAATTGTCACACCAAAGTTAGGGATACACGCTAAAACTCCTGTCCTATCCTCGAGCGTCCTGCGTCCGGGCTTTGGCCTTGCTCGCGCATTCACCGATTTAGGCCGACCCATTTACGGGCTGGCCCCACCATGTGCTAGCCGCAGATCTGGATCTCCCCGGCGAGGAAGGCTGGAACCACTAACCTCGGAACACTACTCAAGGTTGTTATGGCACTATATAGACATCCAGACGGCCAAATAACCTACCACCTGGCTGTTGGTTGTATGGTCATCTCTCACGAGAGTCCGCCCGGACGTAGAAAATTGTTTTGTTTATTTATTTTTTATTGCAGGAGTTTAGTAGGTACGCAGACGGCTCACTTGATGGAAAGTGGTTACCATCGCGTATGGACATTAGCAACACCAAAGGTGCTACAAATGCGCTGCTGATCTCTTAAGGGAGACTGGAACCTGGTCACTAATGCAGAAACACAATTCAAGGTTCTTATGGCGACATAGTTTAGACCAGGGGTGGTAGCCATCCAGTCGGACAAATGTCCTACCACCTGGCTGTTGGTTGTATGGTCGCCTCTTACGACAGGCAGCCCGGACACAGGAAATTGTATTCTTTCTCCGTTCCTGCACGGATAATACATATAGTATATTATATTACAGGAGGCCACGGTACCCTGATAGGGGTAATCAACTCTTTTGTACATACTGTGATGTACTCATATTACCTGGTGACTGTTATTTATCCGAAAGCAAAGGATTCTATCTGGTGGAAGAAACACATCACCCAGCTGCAAATTGTGAGTAATTTATTTCCTCTTTTAAACAACTTCAAAGAAGAGGAGGATCTCAATTCGAGTGCATGTTTTATGTCGTTGTTACCCGATTTTTTAGACAATCATGGTCCGATTTTCAATTTTTGTGAAGTGAAACTTCTCTAGAATTAGTGATTAGAAAATCGATGAAACGAAAAAGTGACACTAAAAAGAGATAAATACATAAAATTCAACCTTATTTCATTAGATTTAAAACACATTTTTCTTCACCCGTTAGTATTCATTTTTAAATTTAACAAAAAGCTTACAAAGTTTTAAATTAATTTTAGCTCTGGCTGTATATACTCAAGTAGATATTCTTTTAGATATTCTGTTGAAAGGAGAATGAGAGTGGTATCCGATGGATTACTGTGGGATGCACAAGGAGGCTTCAGAAATGGAAGGGGATGTATGGATCAAGTTTTCTCGCTCCGCAATATCGTGGAGAAGCAGCTGGCTACGGGCCGGAAGGTTTTCTGCGGTTTTGTGGATCTAGAGAAAGCATTTGACAGGGTTGTGCGGAAGGACCTCTGGGACATATTGCCCGGATATGGGATTGATGGCCATTTGCTGCGTGCTGTACAGTCCACTTACGAGGACTGTATGGCATGCGTGCGGGTGGACGGCAGCCTGTCGCCCTGGTTTGACGTCAATATTGGCGTCCGGCAGGGCTGCGTGCTGTCGGCTTTGCTGTTTGTCCTATATCTGGACAATTGTCTCCAGAGATTAAGATTGATGGATGTTGGGGTGCGGATGGGTGATCTAGTTGTTAGCAGCTTGCTTTATGCGGATGATGCCGTGCTTTTAGCCGAATCGCCATCAGAACTGCAAACACTAGTCACAATGATGAAAGATGACTGTCAGGCGAGAGGCTTACGTTTGAATGCGAAGAAAACAAAGGTGATGGTGTTTGAAAGAGAAACAACCAGAACGAATGCAAGGATAATGGTCGATGATGTTATGCTGGAACAAGTGAATGAGTTTGTATATCTCGGATGTGCTTTTAGCAGAGATGGAAGGTACACCGCTGATATAGAAAGAAGAGTGAATTTGGGGAATAGTGTGAATGGAGCGTTAGGTAAACTTCTAGGCGCTAAGAACCTCAGCCAGAAGGCCCAGCTTGCCATACACAACGCGGTGCTGGTACCTACGCTCACGTATGGAAGCGAGAGTTGGGTATGGAATAGAGAGCACGAAAGTAGAGTAAACGCGGTCGAGATGCGAGCACTGCGCAAAATCTGCGGAGTGACGCTCGCGGACCGCGTTCGTAATACCGAAGTAAGAAAGAGAGTTGGTCTGAAAGAGAGTGTCGGGGTGAAGGTAAGGAAAGGAATGCTCCGGTGGTTCGGGCATGTGGAAAGAATGTATGATGAAAGAATGACTAAACAGATATACAATGCAAAAGTGGATGGATGCAGAAGTCGCGGAAGGCCACGACACACCTTCCATGATCAAATTGATCGTGTACTAGCAGAAGGTGATGTCAGGAGCCTTAAAAACAGACGAGCGTGCATGACAAGAACTATGAATGTCAAAGAAGCAAGTGAGGTGTGTAAGAATAAGCCTAAATGGCGCTCTGTTGTTCGTGCCTACCCCGCAAGGGACCTGGCGTGAAGTTATGTATGTATGTATGTAGATATTCTTTTATATGCAGATCGAAGAAAAGTGTGCGTAACTGTGCATTGAACTTGCAACTTTATGCCAGTGGTTTAAGGTGTTTTTAAATTGAATATTTCAATTATATTATAATGACAGACGTAGACTAGAGGAATTATATTTATATTGTTACAGCCTAGGCCCCGACAAAGATAAATTTAACGTACAGACTGTAAAAGCACATTTTATCACCTGTCGGCATTTGAACTAATTGATCCTTTTATGATCGTCTTCTTTTGTTCTCTTATAGGTTTTGTTAAAAAATTGTCATTACAGCAATCAATCAGCTTTCAAATCGGCTTTTAAATCACTAGCAATATTTGTTAGTTTAGGTGAAATCTTGTAATTTTCTTGCTTGTTTAGTCCTGATATTAATACACGAACACGGTGAAAAAAATCTTCGAAACTATAAAATATTTTAAAAAAATCAATAAAATACAATAATTGCTTTGAGATGAAAAAAAATTACTTTGAAGTACAATTAACCAATCCTCCTGTTACATTGTACAACTTTATACCATAAAAGCTTTGATATGAATTAAAAATTAGGTTTTTAAATTAGACTTTTCTTCTGAAATTCTTATTAATAGTGAAAATTGAATTTTTTGATGTGTTTCAGCTACAATTCCTCTGGTGCGTCATCCACATGGCAGCCATAGTCTTCATACCCGACTGCGCCTACCCTCGGTGGACAAGCGCTGTATTCCTACCTCAGAACATATTCATGTTGGTCTTATTCATAGACTTTTACATCAAGACATATATCAAAAAACCTCCAAAAGGTGCCAGTACTATTAAAAATGGAATCAAAAATACTCAAGAACATAGTTTCAAAAATGGAAATCGGGATTTGAAAGAAGAATGCGAAGGACAACATGAGCATTCCAAAAATTTAAATTTAGAACGAAATACTTCAAATAATGAAGACAAAAAAGAAGATGGCGTCAGTTTGAGCGGTTCATACTTTACGAAACAGCTGGAGAGAGAAAAAAATAATTGATAACGTAAATTATATTTAAAATTAATAAAAATTCATAAACAGTCATTTCATTATAGTAATTAACTATTTTTTCTCTTTATTTAGATGCGACTTGTATTTACAAGATTCCATAAAAGCTTTTAAAAAAATATGTCAGACCTATTGTACTCTAACGATCTTATTCATAGAGTTACAGCAATTTTGAAAGCTTCTTTATGGTTCTTAAAGAACCGTTAAAACTTATTATAACTCTCTATGAATAAGATCGTGAGTGTTAATAATTAAATATGCATATGTCTAAACATACAGATATTAAGGCTCTTCAGTAATTCTTTAGCCCTAATTCATGCTGTTAATAAGTACAGCACATCCTCGACACGACCGCTAACTTCACAATTTGAGGTAATACTTCTGATAATACAATGATGGCGGTAGTTTTTGCAATACATGTAACAGGTTAAATTATTTAGTAAATGTATTAAATTTATTTCATTTTAATGTTAACATTATAACATAAAAATTATATTAATTTAATAAATAGGTAAATAAATTAACAATCATTTAATCTTTTACATGTATTGTATAAACTACCGTCATCATGCGAATTTCTAAAAAGGTCTCCTCATAAATATCTAATATTTATTTATAATTAACTATTAATAATATAGATATAAAAGCCTATTTAATATTAATAAATTGTTATTGTTACCATATTTTATATTGTCGTTTAGTTTAGAATTTCGTTATATTTGTTTATGTATGAATTTATAAATAAAATATATAAAATTGAAGTTTAATATTTATTCGAATGCTTAGGCTTCATCTGGGATAACGTTAAAGTTATTCATTGTCTTTAAGTGCGACTTATTCGTTAACGGCGTTATTTTTAACGCTATACACGACACGCACTTGACCACAGTTAATAACACTGACAAGACCCCAAACGGAGCTCAAGCATAATAGACAATCGTCTTTCCTCTCGGAGGGTTTTGACGTTTTTCTTTCCTGCGGCCAGGCGGTCTTTAGAACTGTAGGATTGAATGGCAGCAGTGGTTCCCAAACTTATTTTGTATACTGCCCACCTTGAGAATCAATTATTTTTTAGCGCTACCACTTTTCCAGCTACTTAAAAACCATTAAAACGTCAAATTAAATTAATTGATTATTGTGAGCTATATTACCTGACGTTAAACATTAATTCTAAACGAGACTTTTACTACAGCCCGCAAGGGTTAACTTACCTAAGCGCAGTAAGTAGTACACAACGGCACTGAGGTCTCAAGTTAACTCTTACTACTATTCTGGCTACACCTAGCAAGAGAGTGATTACTGAAACGCATCTTTATGGTACTATATCTAGTACTCTTAATTAATATAAGTTTATGTTCACAAGGTATAGTCGAGGGTTCAGTCGGTGACCAAGAGTCCTCCTAGCTAGATGAAATTACAAATCGCCCTCCCCCAAGCCTCTAAATAACGCCCTCATTTTTGTCTGGGTCTCTTAACGTCCCCCTTTACGCCTGCAGCGCCCACAAGGGAGCGTTATCGGCCACTTTGGGAAGGTATGGTCTAGAGTATGCCACCATAACAACCTTTTACCTTGTGTTGTGTTCTGGCATCAGTGACCAAGTTCCAATCTCCCTTAAGAGAGCAGCAGCGCATTTTTGCCTTGGTGTTGCAAACGTCTATAGGCGCTGATGACCGCTTTTCATCAAGTGGGTCGTCTGCCTGTCTGCTGAACTAATGCAAGAAAAAAAAACAGATTAAACACTACTGGATATTTTTAACAATATTAATTACTATTATTTTATTAAAAAACCAGCAGCCCCGGCAGACATTGTCCTGCCCTGGAAAAATAAAAATCTAGGACCCGATCCCAGTACCACCTGCTGGTTCCAATTATGGATTTAAACCATCCGGGGATCCACTGAAATTCATCAAAACAGAATTACCAAAATCGGTCCAAGTGAAAGAGAAAAAACACAAATACACTTATGAATTGTTTGTATTTGTACAATATCTTTTACAATGTTGCAAAATCAAGGGGGGCACACAGGTGTACCGTGGTCATTAATTGGTATGCCTCGGAAAAATAAGGTTATGCTGCAAATTTCAAGTTTGTGAATTTTTGATTAATAATAAACATTATTTCGATGGTTAATAAATAAATGTTAATTAATAGTACTTAAAAAATGAAAACTTGATTTAACAACGAAAGGTGCGGAATGGTGGGGCGCGGATGTTAAATCTAGCATAGAGAGAAAGAGAAAAGCCTGGTTGGTTTATATTGCATCTTTGCATCAGATTGACAGCATGAAAGAGATGAAGAAAGAAATGTATCGCCTCTGCAAGAATGAAACTAAAGCTTTAGTGAAAGAGAAGCGTGAAAGAATAAAATTGAAAGAAGAAGAGAAGCTGACGGAGAACTTTGAGGCAAATACCAAACTCTTTTGGAGAGAGGTTAAGAAGTCTCGGGGTTGTTCGTCAGCTTCCAGAATGGAAAGAATTAAATCTAAAGCAAGGGACATTCTTGCTAGCCCACAAGAGGTTTTAGCGCGATGGAGTGAATATTTTAGAGAAATGTATGATAATATCCCGGATACTGGCACCACGACTGAGTCTGTGACCGACTTCGAGGAGTCAGCATCCGAGATCACTTTGGAAGAGATCGAATGGTCGATAAGAATCGATAGTGTGTCTGCTGAGATGATCAAATATGGTGGAACCTGCGTCCGGGACGCTTTCCTGTCCTTATGCAACTTGTGCTAGAGGTCGGGAAAGGTTCCCAAGGACTGGAGGCGCGCTGTCATCGTCCCCTTGTATAAAGGCAAGGGGTCACGTATGGATGCGCCAGCTACAGGGCCACCAGTTTGATCAGCACAGCATCTAAAGTGTATGCGAAAATTGTTGAAAGGCGAATGAGAGTGGTATCCGATGGATTACTGTGGGCTGCACAAGGAGGCTTCAGAAATGGAAGGGGATGTATGGATCAAGTTTTCACACTCTGCAATATCATGGAGAAGCAGCTGGCTATGGGCTGGAAGGTTTTCTGCGGTTTTGTGGACCTAGAAAAAGCATTTGACAGGGTTGTGTGGAAGGACCTCTCGGACATATTTCCCGGATATGGGATTAATGGCCATTTGCTGCGTGCTGTGCAGTCCACTTACGAGGACTGTATGGCATGCGTGCGGGTGGACGGCAGCCTGTTGCCTTGGTTTGACGTCAATATTGGCGTCCGGCAGGGCTGCGTGCTGTCGGCTTTGCTGTTCATCCTATACCTGGACGATTGTCTCCAGAGATTAAGGTTGATGGTTATTGGGGTGCGGATGGGTGATCTAGTTGTTAGCAGCTTGCTTTATGCGAACGATACCGTGCTTTTAGCCGAATCGCCATCAGAACTGCAAACACTAGTCACAATGATGAAGGATGACTGTCAGGCGAGAGGCTTACGTTTGAATGCGAAGAAAACAAAGGTGATGGTGTTTCAAAGAGAAACAACCAGAACGAATGCAAGGATAATGGTCGATGATGTTATGCTGGAACAATTGAACGAGTTGGTATATCTCGGATGTGCTTCTAGCAAGGATGGAAGGTACACCGCTGGTATAGAAAGAAGAGTGAATTTGGGGAATAGTGTGACTGGAGCGTTAGTTAAACTTCTAGGCGCTAAGAACCTAAGTCAGAAGGCCCAGCTTGCCATACACAACGCGGTGCTGGTACCTACGCTCACGTATGGAAGCGAGAGTTGCGTATGGAAGAGAGAGCAAGAAAGTAGAGTAAACGCGGTCGAGATGCGACCACTGCGCAAAATCTGCAGAGTAACACTCGCGGACTGCGTTCGTAATACCGAAGTAAGAAAGAGAGTTGGTCTGAAAGAGAATGTCGGGTGAAGGTAAGGAAAGGAATGCTCCGGTGGTTCGGGCATGTGGAAAGAATGAGTGATGGAAGAATGACTAAACAGATATACAATGCAAAAGTAGATGGATGCAGAAGTCGCGGAAGGCCACGACACACCTTCCATGATCAAATTGATCGTGTACTAGCAGAAGGTGATGTCAGGAGCCTTAAGAACAGACGAGCGTGTATGACAAGAGCTATGAATATCAAAGAAGCAAGTGAGGTGTGTAAGAATAAGCCTAAATGGCGCTCTGTTGTTAGTGCCTACCCCGCAAGGGACCTGGCGTGAAGTTATGTATGTATGTATGTATGATTTTGAAATAATGATGATATAATTTGAAAAGACATTTGGGTTAGTAGTTAAAGCAATTTAAAACTGAATAGGAAATATATTTTAGAATGCTTTAATGAACAGAAAACGATAATAAATGATTACAAAATATTATGAAAGATATAATAATTAAGACTTACAGACCAAAGATGGACCCGTAAAAATTACTCTGTGGACAGGACCACAAAGCAGGAGAGGCAGAGAGAGACCATCGATGCGTTGGGAAGAGGACATAAAAAAATAGCCGGCCCCAACTCATATCAAATAGCCCAGGAAAGAGACAGATGGGTCTTTGGAGGAGGCCTTTACCCAATCTGAGATTCTTATATAATTTATCAAACCAACAACAATAATACTAACAATTTGAAATTACTAACTAAATCAAATACTAAGGCTGGTGTGCACCGACTTTTAACTGATGGTTAAAATAATGCAAGAAAATAATATTAATATTTTTAAACAAAAAATTATTCGAGTGGTTGACAAAAAAATCCTATTATAGCGTACAAGAATATTTGAATGAGAGATAATTATGAAGATTTTTTGACATTGTATTTACATAACCCATTTAATAACTCTGAACTCGACATACTATCTATGATTACTATATAATTTTAGAAAAATAAGTAAAATTAATGTCTGTAGATTGAGTGGACTACACTGTTTTTGTTAATTAGTTGATTTTTAATTTAATTGCTATTTGCATGCCTGAAAAGGCAAACACATGTGAAACATCACACAATTTATTGTCATCTAATATTTATATAATACTAACCATGTTTTTAAGCAAATAAATGATTTGATTTGATTTGAAAATAAAATAATCGCTAAAAATGTATGCGTAATCAGTGATTATTTTATTTTAACCGCCGGTTAAATGTGCGGTGCACACCAGCATAAGAATACTTACTGTAAAAAGTAAGAATTAACAAAGAGATTGTCATTTCATAATCAAAAAATTCTAAAATAATAAAACAGAACACAAACCAACTTGACTGATAATTTATTTTATTTTCCCTTCCACCCAATTTCATACTACATAAAAAAATGGAGTAAGGTATGTTTGCTGAAGAGTTTGCGCCGCTTCTTCTCTTCAAGCCATCACATGTTGTGAAGCGGTGGTAAATTAGATTAGGCTCCCACAGAGTAAATAACAACCACAAATAAAATTAAGATAATAAAAATTAAAAAAAAAATAGTCTACCGCGCTCAAAACCGTTTAAAAAAATATTTTCACAATTTTTTTTAAGAAACGAATAATTTTACTAAAGCTCTTTATTTTTGATTAATTCTAGGACTATCAGAGCGTTTATTTTAAGTGTATATACTCCTATGAACATTAGCTTGATATAGGTCCTTGATAAGTCGCTTATGAGTTTCAACAATTATTTCCCTGGAGATCTAGATTTCGTAGGATAATGATTCTTAACTGTTTTAGGTTCGTTCTCGATAGCCATAATTTACTAACTTACAATAAAAATATATGAATTAATTTTCCAGGTATGGAAATAGGGCAACACCTTAAGGAGCAGGAATAGGGGGCCTACTATAGATTCGGATCATTACATAACAAACTTCTAATATTACCCTCCTTATATTTTTACGAAACATGCATATTTGTCAAAAAATATCAAATAATATTTTATAATTAAAAAAGATTTTATTAATAAATATCCTATCCTTACATATTAATATATATAAAATTTAAGTGCTAACCTTAGCTTCTCTCGTATTTGACTAAATTCAATATTAAATAGTTCAACTTAGATTAGTTTAAGTTTTCACTTCTGTCGGGCGTCCCGAGATGCACATGTTTTATCTTATCTCATTCTCTCGCAGACTTAAGGCTATAGATTTATGGACTTATCTCTTTTAGTGTCGCTTTTTCATTTCATAGACTATCATATCACAATGATTCTAAAGAAGTTTAACTAAATTATCAAAGTAGAGTTGAAAATGTAGAGCATGAAGTACGGAAAACGATGAATTTTACATTTTTTGTGTTTTTCTTGGCATTATTTGTTTGGCCAAAGTGTTTTAAATAATTTGTAGATTAACTTGTAACACGTAAAAGATAAAATACTATCACTTAGTTATTTTGGGGCCGGTTCCTATATCTAAACGTTCTTGCGTCTTACCATCGGTTAAAATTTGAGGCAAGCACGTACGGACAAGTTGCACTATGCAAGTTGAAATTTCTACCGATTTTAAGGCAAGTGTATGAACCGTAGGTGATCAGATTACTTTCGAAAAAATATATCAAGCATTGTCGCCAAGCGTGAAATTGTTACTAGACAAAGTACGTGTGCGTCCCGTAGTAGACCCCATTTGTATATCGCGTGTCGGTTTATTTTATAATGGTCTTGGGTCGATATTCCGCAGTGCCGAGCGAGCATCGCGCCATCCGGACGGGTATACTTTCCTAGACAATTTCACCGGCATTTTCCGGACTGTGTACCGGACAGAAAGTCGAGACAAAAGAATTTAGGCACAGAAATACGGTGAGTACAGTTCCTAAATTAAAAGTATATACACATAAAAGGTTTTAGAAAAAAAAATTGTAATATTTTCTTTTGGAGTAAATTTTGTTATCTAACAGATAGTCTGTTTCATATTCCGAATTTGTTATTAATTATAAGCTGATTTGTTAAAAAACCTTTTTAAGGCAGTATTTGCTACGTATTCGTTGGAAGTTAATGCAATTATTCGATAAAAAAATATTATTATATAATACAAAAAAAACTTAATTAACTCAATAATTGTATATTCTAACTGTACTACAGATTGAATTGTTATAAGGCAACCATTTCAGAACCGGTGAGTTTTATTTCACACTACTTGTGATCGCGACTTTTTCCGCGCGAGTATAAATGTTTACATTCTTGTTATCTTCTCAACTTTAGGGTAACGAAATGAAAAACACAAAAATTTGAGAGAAAATTCGTTATTGACAACGTTTAAAATTAACAACTAAATTTATGTTTTCAAACGCTAAGAAGATAATTATATAGACAGATTAACAAAATTTCAGCTTGTCCGTGACTATCATTAAGCACCGCATAATTTGATCTAAACACTTGCATTCATTTTGAAATTACAAACAAAGTCTTCGTCAGGCTCATCCACCAGCTTTTCGATCCAAAATGCCGAAATCGAAGAACTGGTGAAATTATGTAATATACCTAGTACATAATTTTTAAAGACGAGCGTGCATGACAAGAGCTATGAATGTCAAAGAAGCAAGTGAGGTGTGTAAGAATAAGCCTGTATGGCACTCTGTTGTTCGTGCCTACCCCGCAAGGGACCTGGCGTGAAGTTATGTATGTATGTATAATTTTTAAAACAACATAAAGAAAAATAATAATTTGTGGACCTGTAATACCTGCTGATAATACAAGTTTCACTCAAAATTTAATAGTGGCGGGCAGTAGGGGTAGTACTGGGTTTCCCTAACTTTCATTAGTAAAAGTAAGTTAAGTTTCACAGGAGGGTAGGGTTGTTGGAAATTTGGTTGTCATATGACAGACTGTTATGGTTTGTTTGGTAAGTACTTTATATTTGTATTTTTTAAATTGTACTTCCTTTCTGAATGAAACATTCTTAATCTCTTAAGTATTTACGTATTAAGAGGAAAAATAAACATTATTATTCAGTCGTTTATTATTGAATTATTGTTTGTGGTTTTATTTCTGCATTTCAATCTCAATTTTTGTTTATTCACTTCATTTTTTTTTCATTTGCCCATGTCCGTGTATGACACAAATGGTCCTAGCGGAAGAACAGCGCTGGTTATCTTAACCGGCAATTTTGCTGAGTTATGACCAATTTAGGACTTCATTTACTTGTTTGTTTTTATTTAAATAGTTTAAGTGTTTTTTATTGTAGTTAAATAAATCTTCTTTTTTCTATCTTTCTTTCAACAAAGTAAACAAAAAAGCTAAAACGCTCATGTTTCTAATTACGTTAAATGGATTTAGGCGAGTATTTAATTTGATTAATTATATGTTTGTGTTCCCAAATACCAAACACAGTGGACGTGATCTCATGTTTAACTTCTTCCTTCATCTTTCATAAATATTGAGTTGTGTTACGGCATTAGTGGCCAGTTTGTAATCTCATTTAAGAATGCAACAGTGCATTTGTAACACCTTTGATGTGGCAAATGCCTTTAGGTGATGGTAACCGGTTTCCATCGAGTAGGGCGTCTACCTCTCTTCAGAGAATATAGAGAATATAGAATATAGAGAATATACAGGCGAACATCATCTATACTTAGTATTATGAAGAGGTAAAGTTGTGAGTGTATTACGTTCTAGGGGTTAATCTTCGAAACTGATGAACCGATTAAAAAAAAAAAAATACTATTCGCAAGCTACACTATCCCCAGCTGACATAGGCTATATAATATTTTCAAAAAAATTAGGAATCTTTACTAAAACTCCAATAGTGTAACCCAAGGTGTAAAAAATACCTAAAATCGCTCACGCTGCGAAAACTATTGATGATAGAATAAAATGATGTACTACGACTTTGCAGAACAGATCATTATTTACAAAAAATGTCGTGACAGCATATGTATAATTATTATACTTAGCCAAAAAGGGTTATTTTATTTAAAAAAAAAATAAAATGCCCCCGCTAGAAAAGGTTCTTTATTTATACCTTGGTATTTATCCTTATGAAAATGAATAATTTCATATTCAAAACTGCTTTAATACCGTTATATGACTTTTGAATTATTCAATTCGGACATTCCATTCGAAAGATATGACGAGTTTAAAACTGTTTATGTCTATTTAGGGTCGCTTTTTCGTTTCACTGAATTTCAAACTCTAAAGAAGTTTCACTTCCAGTAACCAGATATGCAAGAACAGATGGATACTATCGATAACATAGCGGTTCCGTGTCTGTCAAAATAGCTACAAATCCTTTAAATATTTTACAAAGCCTTGACCATAATCTTACAAGAAAAGAAGTTCTACTCTCTTTAATGGCGTGTATACACGCATGTTTAAAAGCATACACAAAATGTTACCAAATAAACCAAGGTCCATAAAAGTACTTCAGACAACAAAGATACATTTATTTATGTCAGTAGGCGACACGATTCAAAGTGATTCTATGTAGATTGTATTATGAAATGTTAAAGGAATTTGAATGGAAGGTAGGTTAATTACAAATTGAGTCATTCAACTTTGGTCAGCATAATCCGTGAGGAGCAAAAGTTCAAGTCAAATCTGTTTTATTATTTATTTATTGGAAAACCTACAGCTAAATACATTTGATTAGATAACTATAATTAATACAAGAAAGCCAATGAAAGGTTTTCACGGATAAGCTATTGCTTAAAGTAACAAAAGTAACGTAACTTGCAAACGTAAAAAAAAGGCACCGAGAGGTCTAGTCACTGTTGAAAAATTAATGATTGCCAATGGGTCGATGTCATCGTATTTACTTACATAATTTAAATTGCTCGCACTAGAAATGAGTTTTGTCTAATTAGTAAAACTTAAAGGTACATTTATGGGTTGATTAAATCGTATAGAACTTCGATGGAATATTAAAGTGGACATTACTTAGGAGATCTGGACAATCAATATGAGAGGTGATAATTTTTAGAAGAAGTAAAAAGTCAGCAATATCTCGTCGGTCTTTAAGTGGCAAGAGGTGAAACTTTTTACAAAGATCAAAATGTATATCACTAGAGTACTGGATCTTTTTCCTATAACATAAATGACGAATAAAACGCTTTTGCACACTTTCAATGCGGTCTATATATTTATGATAGCGTGGGTTCAGTACAGACGAGTAGCCCTCTAGACGATCGTACTCGCGTGTGTGTCTGTGATCGCCGATTGTGAAGAGGAGGCATAATTTTTTTAGTTTTTTTTATCTCATTAAAGCAATATGGTAATCTAAATATGAAACCAAGGGAAATATGAAAGATACCAAGATCTTGATCCATTTCAAAATATTTTAATCCCGGTACCCCCCCCCCCCCCTACAACCCATGCCTAAAGACAAAGCAAGTGCATGCTCTCCGTCCTGACCTACGGGGCAGATACATAGACACTGACGACAGGATTGGTCCACAAGTTCCAAGTCGCTCAACGGGCTATGGAGCAAGCTGGTGTTTCTCTTATGGATAAAATTAGAAATGAGGATATTCGTAAGAGAACCAAGGTAACCGATATAGCTTGCAAAATTAGCAAGTTGAAGTGGCAATAGGCCGGCCACGTCTGCCGCAGGACCGATACGCGGTGGAGCAGACGAGTCCTGGAGTGGAGACCGAGCGTCTCGGTAAATGTCCTCCAGCCCGATTGACCGATGACCTGTGCAAGGTCGCTGGTAGTCGCTCGATGAGAATATCAGAGGACAGGAATGAGTGGCGTCATCTTGGAGAGGCCTACGTCCAGCAGTGGACTGCGAATGGTTGACGCCAGTCAAGCCATGAACTGATATATTTTATCGTCTTTAAATACGTCGAACCTCATAGATTTTATGCAAACAAAGTAAAAGGAGTTGAATGGCATTTTTGATTAATTTCTCATTAATGAAAATTATTTCTGTATTGATAATTAGTGCGTTCGTTAAGTTGTGGTAGCGTAATGGCTAGCGCACGCGTCCCAAACTCAAAGGACGCGGGCTCGATCCTGGCCGGAACGCCTGACAGTTTTCTGAACTAATGTGCATATTGTTACAATTACCACGTGCTTACAACGGTGAAGAAAAACATCGTGATACAACCTGCACATCGATATAACCGATGCGTCAAACCTGCCAAGCCGCTTTGGACAAGCGTGGCAGGTATACTGTCCGTTCCCCTATAGTAAGAGGCCCGAGCCCAGCAGTGGGACATTTATGGGCTGTTATCTAATATATATAAAATTCTCGTGTCGCGGTGTTTGGGGACCTTCTTGCTGCTTCTTCTCCTTAACAGCAATAACACGTTGCGAGGCGGTGTACATAGAATAGGAAGTAAAAACAAATTTTAACTTACATGTATGTCCTTCAAAAAGTGTTCTCTAGTGGAGAGGATATGGGAATATTTTGTCGCCTCTTACGAGACAGGCCACCCGGTCACAGGAAATTGTATTTTTTCTCCGTTTCTTCACGGATAAAATTTTCAAGGGTAATAAAATATAGTAGACAAGTAGCTACGTGTATATAAAAGTAAGTACAGCTAGATTTTCAATGCCGCAATGCGTCACTGAAGACAGGTGATACACGGGTAGCGTTTGCAGAAAAGAAATACACAGTTATTTAGATTCACAAAAAGATTTTCATTTGTTTTATGAAAAATTTATCGCGTAAAAATTTAATTGGTTTATATATATATATATATATATATATATATATATATATATATATATATATATATATATATATATATATATATATATATATATATATATATATATATATATAAAATTAAATCAATTGCTGTTCGTTAGTCTCGCTAAAACTCGAAAAGACTGGACTGATTTGGCTAATTTTGATTTTGAATTATTTGTGGAAGTCCAGGGAAGGTTTAAAAGGTGAGTACATATGAAAAAATGCTTGGAATATAGTAAAAACAACAATTTCGCTTAACCTTAGAGACTGTTACTATCTGACAAACATTCGATTTCGCCCCTCTTTCAGAAATCAAATTAAATTTAAAAGTGAAGTTTTTCTTTTTCATTTTTTTGGTTTTGAATGTCAAACGTTTGATGTTCTTCCCGTCGTTCAGAAATCAACGTTTTTTTAATTAATGATGCTGAGGCAATACGAAGTTTGCCGGGTCGGTTTGTTTTAAATAAATTAGATTGGTTAATTTGTCAGAAAAGTGCAGATAAACATGTTACAATTGAGTTATTAGTACATGTTACCAGCTGAAACATTTCAAGATTACGCTTACTGAGTATTCCGTTAGAGGCTCACAACGCCCAAAATGCTCCATTAGCCGTTCCACAAGACGACCGCAGTCATTGTCGTCGTGGCGAAAACGTCACTAATGATCATGTCCCATGTTAATAGGTAAGTCGAATAGCCGCTCCACTTGGGTTTACGATTGTGAACGTGGTCGTTGTGATTCCCTAATGGAACATGCATTAGAAACTTCCAAACGTCACTTTTTATTTTCGCCGTCTATGCGTGGCACCCACATTGCCCATGCTTTTTTGAAACCCAGTGAATCAATTAAAATGGATTGAATGCTACCAAAAGATATCTTCAGGATCTCAGCTATATGTTTTATAGTTATTCTTCTGTCTTCCAAATTAAAATTCTCAAACATTTTGACATTTTCTTTCGGAGGTTAAACACCGCCCAGAAAGCGGGTCATCTTTACAGCTTGATCTACCTTTTAAATTGTCACCCAGTACGCAACCGTAGAATAGAGTACAGCTTCATCCACTAGTATCTGCTGAATGTACGACAAAATCTTTCGTTGTCATTTTTTTCAAGAGATATTTTATCACCGCACGTAACTCACTTTTATCCATAATTTTGCGTTCTTAGCAACTCATTGCAAAAAAAAATATTATTACGTGCAAACGAACAGACAAAAATATTATGTGATTGACACTCTTTAATTTAAATATGGAACTTCTACCAAAAACGTTTTATATATACATTGTTACGAATTACGCAGGACTCGAATTAAAATGCCGTTGGAATTACTATCGAATTTATTGGAACTGTATAAACACGTATAAAATAGGTACAAATATAACTAGACAGTACTAGTACAAACTGCACGATTCAACAACATGCGCAAAGTCCGTCACTATATCGCTCGTCCCGAATGTACGTCTTGCTCGTATCGTAATCCTCGCTTGAGTGCCCCACCCGTCCGTTCGGGCATTGTTTTATAGTAAACTGTACAATACACAATCGACTTCGTGGATTGGATTTTTCCAAGAAACCGTAATCTGCACACCTGGTTAATTATTTCTGCAAACAGCCATAAATGAAAGCAATAACAATAGTGTATTGTCTAATTTCAAATTTTAAACACAAAGTAAACAAAAGAAGTCAAAGTGCGGGAAGGGTAATAAACCAGGTGCGCATTTCTTGGTCGGTCTGTAACAATATGCATTCTAAGCACTTTTTGATTCGCCTAGGTATGTTACCACACTACAACACCTTCGTTATAATTGTCAAGAACAAGTGTTGCATACACACATTAATCATTCATAAACTCCTGCAAGTAATTTCCTTTAAAGGTCGTTGATTTCAGTTATTATCTGAGTATTATATACCAATTGCAATTATAGGAACTTAAATTTAAAAACAGGATGGACTTACGTACAGTGCATTAGTTTGATAGACATAGCATACATATTTTTGTCTTTTTCTGCCGATGTAGTCTTAGTACCTACATATGTACAATCGCAGATTGAAAATGTTCACCACCTTAAAGTCGGCTTTTGCTTGCCCGACTATTACAAACAATACGGCTAATATTTTAATGAACTTGTCGTTTATAAAATACAGAAACGTGAAAAAAGAAAATTGCAACGTTGACAATAACAGACCCTGCGATTAACAACTAACTAATTAATAAGAAACACAGAGGATATAATCACTACGCGTAACACAAATATTTAAATCAATAAAAATATTTTACATGTCCCAACAATCTTCTTAGACAAGACATAAGATCAAACAACTTTGATCTAGGTAATTTTAAAATTTATTGTCAAATATTTAAACATAATTTTCCATAGAACTATCTGTTCTGTGACTCAGTTTGAAAAGGTAACATGTGCTCGCGGAAGGTTAAATGAATCAATTTGCTAATTGGCGCACCTTTTCATATATACAGCAATATATAACATACATATGCAGATAAATTTATTAACTTTTGTTTAAAGTGAAAATTAATACTAACTGGTGAACAGAAATGGGTTTTATTTCGAATTAAATAAGCTTGAATTTTATGTGTTTTATTTTTTTAGGTTTTTTCATTTCGCATTTTCGTTTTATCGACTTTCAAATCACAATGATTCTAAAGAAGTTTCACTTGAAAAATACTACATACTTACTAAATACAAACAAAATATTTCGATTGTTATATCACTATAACCTATTTTACCTAATAGAAATATGAAATTGGGGATGTGCTTCTTTCAACAATGCCAATTGCTTCTGTATTGAACGTTCTCTACGAATCCAGCGATATCAATTTTCCGTAAAATTCCGTAAAGGCCTCCAAACACGCAACGCGACGTCGTCACCGCTCCAATACAAGTGGTACTTTTGTTTTATTTAAATTAATGACCTATTTCGCAAAACTGGGTTACTCGTAAATCAAATTGTCAGGTATATGATTTCGGAACCCGGTTTTGTTGTATAACACTTGATTTGGTAGAGTCGTGCTAGCGTAATGGCTAGCACACGCGTCTCATACTCAAAGGGCGCGAGTTCGTCCCTGGCCGGAACGCATGTACCGCTGAGGCACTTTTCTAACCTAATGTGCATATTGGTACAATTACCACGTGCTAACAACAGTGAAGGAAAACATCGTGATGCAACCTGCGCATTAAGATAACCGATGTGTCCAACCTGCCAAGCCGCCCTGGACAAGCGTGGCGGGTACACTGTCCGTTCCCCCTATAGTGGGTGGCCTGAGCCCAGCAGTGGGACATTTATTGGCTATTTTTATATTTGATTTGGAGTTGTCGCGTAATATCGGGTACACATGTGCCAACGACAACCAATGAAGGGGTTTGTTGGCTCTCTGTGGACATATCGCTGAAGACCAATAAATACACTAATGTATTCGTACAGGTAAATTACCTTTGAGACGTTTTTGCGACCGTACGGTGTACGGTCAGCAAATAAATGAATAAACTAATTCTTTTTATATATTTTTATAGCTATATAGGTCCCTTTTTACAAAAATTGCGCGGACGCAGGTATGAAATTTTGTACACTTATAGGTTATAGAGAGAAGGAGTGCAGAACGCATATTTTTTTTTAATTAAGCATAAAAAGTACATTACACATACTACCATGAATTTGACACACACACGCATATAAACTTTTATATTTATTGTTAAAGTCGAATTAACAGTGTAGCCTTGGCAAAATCTGTGATTATAGAAGTAATCTTATTCTTTGATGACAGAACCTTAATACTGTTTAATAATTTAAATTAATTATCGTCGAATTTCGACCACTGGGCGACCACTAGTTCCTATAAATACACAAATACTACCACAATCACGAAAATTTCTCGTAGATAATTTGCCTATAGATGCTTTTGATGTTACAACATTTAGGAAATATTTCTTGCTGTAACAAAGTATCTCTAGAATCCTTCAACGGTCATAGATACCAATGTTACTGGTGGTTTAAACGTCATAGATACCACCCACATCTGCCCACACCCAATTATAGTACACTACTCCAATGAAAATATAAATAACTAGACCATCATGCTACTGTATAAGCAATTGGGCATTTGATACATCCTTTAATCCTATAAATATTGTAAACGCGAAAGTTTGTAAGAATGTATGTATGTTTGTTACTCTTTCAAGCAAAAACTAATAAATATATTTTGACGAAACTTTACAGTACTATAGCTTACACGTTCAGAATAACACAAAGGTTATAATTTATAAAAATATAGGGTGAAGTATTCAAAATATAACGATTTTCCATCATCACGCCGGTGAAACCCCGTGGGCAACTAGTATTACAATAAATTCTAAAATGGTTTTCTATTTAATAAAAATAAATAAATCGACAGACAAACACACAGATTGTATGTTTCCAAATTAATCAAGTTACGCTTGTGTTATGGGTATTATACAACGGACTACTCTAGGGCCGATATGCTAGACACCCAGACCATAGTAAATAAACCTTGCCAGGAATTGACCCCGACCCTCTGTGTTGCAGTGAAGTTGGCCGCCAAAGGTCCGCTCAACCAAAGAGGCCGTCGATATTGTTATCTTGTATAATTAATAAGCTATTTGGCTCGTTAAAATTGTACTGTCATAAACCAGTATTCTCATACAAAATTAAGGAGGCTATGATGCTTTGTGCAATGGTATAAAGTGTCTTAGTTGATTTCAGTGTCAAATACCCAATTATGGATAACTCGTCGCCAAGGAATATAAATTTGTCTCTATTCCTTATTTCTTATTAACTACAGCAATAATTTCAATTCAGCAATGATTTTTAATTCATAACTCATTTTAAAAGTTTCTTAACCCATTTTTAAATTTGCCCAAAAGCAAAGATTTTATGTACAGTCTAATCTAAAGTCGGAGTTTATAAATCTTAATAAAGTAATGGCATATGCTATACGTACGGTGCAACCGTATACGAAGCATTTCCACGGGTGAAAGTCAGCTCACGTTCATCACGCAGATGTCACTCGTGTTATTTTGAACTCAATAAATAATAAGTTTAACTTTTTAGTTAATTTTGTTTCAATGTTAAGGATTCTCCTTACATAATTTGGTAATTCCAGCCAGATTTGAACCAGCGACTTATAGATATGCGTATGTCATAATAACGACACCCCTGAACCGTCTAACTTCCATAATATTATTATATTCCAAAAATGCAAAGTCTGTACATTGAAGCTAATAAAAAAAACAGCTGGAATAGATTATATAAACGATGGATTCACGTAGCAACTACTAGGCCGATTTCAATGCGGTTTTCACTGATTGACAGTAAATTCTGAGACTTACATACGGTACTTTTTACTCCGGGAATCGAACGGGATTTTTTTTGGGAATGATTAAACGTTTATGTTTGTTATGTTTACGTTAAATGCTGTCATGGTTTTTTTAACCAAATAACGAAAACAGTTGATGTTTGTCATCTGTACGGAAACCTCCGTTAAGCGTTAACTGCCTACCACTTATCTAATTTATTTTAACTAGATAGCTTAAGTTTAACCTTGTGTGTAGCTTGCTTCGTGGGGTGACTTTGTTATTATTTTACCTTAACCATGATCTTGTAACCTCTAACCTTTGAAACCTATTTCGCTAATGCGTCATTGCTGCATTTAGCACTAGAGTATATTTAGATTTAATGATGGTATCAATAATAATTCTTCCATAATATGTAAGTGAATAAATGAAAATACTTTATTGTCCACCAAAATTAAAACTACGTTATTAAAAACTAGATACAATAAATATTCAACAAAAGGCGGCGTTATCGCTTAAAGTGATCTCTTCCAGGCAACCCCCTAAACTAAGAAAAATATTAAATCATGACAGTGACTAAAACATTCAAAACAGGCCTCTCGTAAAAGGCGACCAAACAACCCACAGCCAGGTGGTAAGACATTGGCCCGACTGGGTGGCTACCAGCCCTGGTCTAGACTATGCCGTCATAAAAACCTTGAGGTGTGGTCCGGCATTAGTGACCATGTTCCAGTCTCCGTTAAGAGAGCAGCAGTGCATTTTTAGTACCTTTGGTGCTGCAAATGTCCATAGGCGAGGGTAACCGCTTTTCATGAAGTGGACCGTCTGCCTGTCTGTCGTACTCCTACAATAAAATAAAAAAATCGTATCGTCGAGGCAAGAAACTCTGCGCGTGTAAATGGCCCTTTAGAAAAGCTTCAAAGGAAATCAAGTGTAACTTTACTTTATGCAGGAATAGAAAGCCGTTACGAAGCGTCCTTTTATGATTCACTTTGGATCATTATGTTTCTTATCAAGTTGTATTCATTATTGTGACATTATTGTATGGTCAAATGGTTAGAATGTGGGTCGGTCTATTGGCATGCATGTGCCGTTATAATGTAATCAAGATGGATTGTGAATATAAACTTGGACAAAAGTCGAATTGAGAATTTTCATTGAAAGGGGGACAGCGCACGATAATTAATTATATACATACATTTCATTAATATAATATACAGGAATAAAGGTATCACATTGGGACAATGTAGTTTCAATATTTAAAACCTAGAAGAACTTTGAGCAGCGTCTGCATCCAATAGTTGCGAGATAGAAATAATTATAACACTTGCAACAACTCGGAAGGGTTTATGGTGATTAAAAAAACAGCCACGTTTTACTATTTTTTAAAAACAAACAATTTTTTTAAAATAAACATACATACATACATAACTTCACGCCAGGTCCCTTGCGGGGTACGCACGAACAACAGAGCGCCACACAGGCCCATTCTTACACACCTCACTTGCTTCTTTGACATTCATAGCTCTTGTCATGCACGCTCGTCTGTTGTTAAGGCTCCTAACATCACCTTCTGCTAACACATGATCAATTTCATCAAGGAAGGTGTGTCGTGGCCTTCTGCGACTTCTGCATCCATCCACTTTTGCATTGTATATCTGTTTAGTCATTCTTTCATCATATATTCTTTCCACATGCCCGAACCACCGGAGCATTCGTTTCCTTACCTTCACCCCGACACTCTCTTTCAGACCAACTCTCTTTCTTACTTCGGTATTACGAACGCGGTCCGCGAGCGTCACTCCGCAGATTTTGCGCATTATTATTAAAAAAAAACTAAAACTATACTCTAGAAATTCTTTTAAACCTAAAATTAAATACTAGCACTAAATAAAAGGGCATAATTATAGATTAAATATTGGTCCCAAACCACTGTTACACTTTTCAATTTAAATAAATCACTGTTTTCTATGTATAATATTATGAAATTCAATAAAAAAGAGTAGTCATCATACGAAAAATTGAATAAAATTTTACGAAAAATTGATAACAAATTGAACAAAAGAAATCCGTATTTGGTGATTTTGGTAATCTTAAAAAATTTGGATCTACACACCTTTTTTTTATTTGAGCCGTTCTTTGGAAAGAGTTATTATATGTATATATATGTGTGTGTGAGTGAATGTATAATTATATAGTATGTAACATTTCTAAAAATATTGTGCAACAAAACTTTGATCTAGCTTTTGTCATATTTATCTCTCCATCTCAAGGTTGACAGGAAAAGATTGCTGTCAGCGATAAGACCGCCATTTGTACCTAATTCTAAGCTGTTTTCGTGTATTCTGTTATTAATATTATTCTATAATAAGGCACATTATATTCTATAACACATCCGAATATCCAAGCCTTAAAATAGTTATTATTTTGTGATAACTAACACTATGATACCGTCCACCGTCCTATCTCACTCCAGTCTCGATCCGATCCTTCCAAATCGAGCCTTTACTGCTTTATAACGCAAGCGACAATAGAACCTAATATATTATTTGTTGCAAAACAATTTTAAAGTATTATGCTGTCTTTGATTTAGTTACATTAGACTCTACTGAATCGTAAAGTTAAACTCTTAAAACAAAATAACAATTTAATATACCATTTCTAAAAAAAAATATACATAGTTCCAAATTTCAAATTCGACCTGATTTCCCCCCGTACACCATATCATCTTTGGACCACAAGGATCAAAGTCTAGCCATGGTTTCACGGTGGAAACGCTACCAATGCGTACTAAACGTTCCGCCACCACGTTCCTTCTACGTACGATAGAATTGTGGAATGCTCTACCAGAGTCCGTGTTTCCCGGCAAGTATAATCCGGGTATCTTCAAGTCTCGTGTGAATAGGTACTATGTAAGCGTGCTCCATCTTCGACCGCATCATCGTCCGGCATTGGACGTGATCGTGTCAAACGTAAACCTGTTTAATATAAAAAAAATGTCGCTTACGATATAATGTAGGTATTTGGAATATTCAACAGAAAGAATCCGAAAATTCTCACTATTGTATCGCATTAATTCCGATTTCATATCGTACCGGTGCCAGTTCGTCGAGAATAATATTTGACTGAAGCTTTAAACTAGGCTAGCCTCACCTTATAAGTAAGCAAAATCAATTTGTTAGTGTCCCCATACCATACTCAGTAACAAATAAAATACTTATTGTTAATAAGTCGTGATGAGACACAAAAAGATGGACATACACTTCCTTTTTTGTGGGTAGAACAAAAGTTATTAACTTTGAAGATATGCTTTGTCAAGTTCAGTTGGATGAGTATATGGTTTTTTTGAATTGCCGTTCGAATAGGATGATAAATAAATAAATCGGCAGTTCTAATTGGATGTAAAAAATCAATCGGCAGACGAACTCATACATTGTATATCACCTAGCTAAGCAAGTCACACTTGTGCTGTGGGTAATATACAAGGGACAACTCTGGGGCCGTTCCCAGACACCCAGACCATAGTAAATAACGGAAAATTCATCTACGAAATTTATAATTCATGCCGGGAATCGAACCCGAAGGCTGATGTTGTATTAAGCTTGGCCAGCAAAGGCCTAACCTGATCAACCACAGAGGCAATCAGATAAGTAAGTTAAGTAATGTCCTGTCTTTTAAATCCGTTTAATATCAGCTCATAGCGCCTTAGTGCTGGGCTATATACAGAACCGTCGTCACTTTAGAGATGTCTGAAATGTTATTCTATAAATCTTATTTAAGAGTTTGGAGTTGCTACCTTGGACCTTGATGTAAGTAAGTCAGCCGGGTGGTCTAAGGAGGACGCCTTACATAAAAAAAAAATTGTTATGAAAATGTTCGTCAAAATACTTTCGGACTAAAGGCGAAGCGTATAATACGGCCGGCGTAACTTGGCAAATGTGAACATAGGCTCTGCGAACTTTAGACCATGTACACTAGTGTGATGAGTGGGCATACGACTCGTCAGTGAATACAATTGGTCGCACTTCATCCCTGTATTTTTTTATGCTTTGTACTAGTTGGTCACTGTATTTTATTCACGAGTTTACATGCGCTAAAGTTCGCAGAGCCTATGTTCACATTCGCCAAGTTACGCCGGCCGTATTATACTCAGGTGATCAGCTTATGTTATGGGTTGTTATATCTGTTATCAATCATGAGAACATAAACTTTTTACTTCCAATCTCTCTTTTCTTTCCACTTGGAGTCGGCACAATATGTGTTTTCCTTCCACACTTCTCTACTTTGACATACATCTTCTGTCACACCACATATCATCATATCATCCTTCACACAATCCATCCATCTTTTTTTGGTCTACCTCTACATTTGTACCCATCTATCCTGTAGTCACGTGAGTTTCATCCCTCCTCATCATATACCCATACCAACTTAATCTTCTTCCTCTTAATTTTTCAGTACGCGTGCAACTTTCAAAGATCCCTTATGTACACATTTCTCACTTTATCAATTTCAATATACTAAAACATATTATTACTTATATCTACATATACAACGTCTTTTGTAGGCCTTCCTGTTTCTTGACCAACATTTCTATATAACCTACCTTGTGGGCTAGTAACACAAAAATGTAAAATAAAACAGAAGACGCGGCTTTCAGAAGTAACTAAGAAGAAAAATTTCTATAAAATTATGAAGTTACGAAGTGAAATATAAAAACTAGTAGAGATATTCTTCCAATATTTCGTTTTTGTAGCAATGTGTACAAATACATACAAACAGACAAAATAGTAACAGAACCGTAAATATATAAAGTAACAAAAGACACGTGGACAAATAGGTCGTGTAAGTTATGCAACATTATGTCCGGACGGAAAGTAGTCTGAATCCTTATAAAGTCTAGACTAGATCGGGTTATGACCTGCGTTAATGCCTGATAGTGTAATAAGGTAAAGAAGTGTTATTAGATATGTAATAGATACAAAATAACTTTCCTTTAATCTAGAATCCATTTTCAAAATTTCTTACCTACAATAACTACTATTACCTACAAAAACAAAGGTTATGGTGTTTGAAAGAGAAAGTACGAATGCAAGGATAATGGTCGATGATGTTATGCTGGAACAAGTGAATGAGTTTGTATATATTGGATGTGCTTTTAGCAGGCATGGAAGGTACACCGCTGACATAGAAAGAAGAGTAAATTTGGGGAATAGTGTGAATGGAGCGTTAGGTAAACTTCCAGGCGCTAAGAACCTCAGCCAGAAGGCCCAGCTTGCCATACATAACGCGGTGCTGGTACCTACGCTCACGTATGGAAGCGAGAGTTGGGTATGGAACAGAGAGCATGAAAGTAGAGTAAACGCAGTCGAGATGCGAGCACTGCGCAAAATCTGCGGAGTGACACTCGCGGACCGCGTTCGTAATATCGAAGTAAGAAAGAGAGTTGGTCTGAAAGAGAGTGTCGGGGTAAAGTTAAGGAAAGGAATGCTCCGGTAGTTCGGGCATGTGGAAAGAATGTATGATGAAAGAATGACTAAACAGATATACAATGCAAATGTGGATAGATGCAGAAGTCGCGGAAGGCCACGAAACACCTTCCATGATCAAATTGATCGTGTATTAGCAGAAGGTGATTTCAGGAGCCTTAAGAATAGACGAGCGTGCATGACAAGAGCTATGAATGTCAAAGAAGCAAGTGAGGTGTGTAAGAATAAGCCTGTATGGCACTCTGTTGTTCGTGCCTACCCCGCAAGGGACCTGGCGTGAAGTTATGTATGTATGTAAGAACTACTATTAGGTGGTTGTATTCTAGCCTGATAATTAAAGAAAAGGTTGGTATCAAAGAAAAAAAAGAATAAGAAAATACTTACAAAATAGCATAAATCTATTAATTAAAAATTGACTCCAAATCGCTGTCGGCGGGGAGCGTGCCCAAAATGCTGGCAGCATTTCCACGTTGGATGGCAACGCTAATTCGTTGCACTAGGTACAAGGCTGGCTTGTGCCTAGGGATTCGGAGTCAATTTTTTATTTATAAATTTATGCTAGTTTGTAAGTATTGCTTTATTTATAGTATAGTTTAGTTTATCGCAAGCTTCATCTCGCGTGTCTACTTTTCGGTGTAATTAAAAACAAAGCACCTAAGTATTTATTTGCAAAACTTATATGGGCTGGCTCACACAGAACTACTAATATACGACAATGTGCGGTACAGCTTATTACTTTGCGACACCATTCAGCGGCTTTTAAAGGCTTCCGGTATTCGGCTTCCAGGTGCTGGAACAATATTCCGCCACCAATAAGAACCGTTCGAAGTGCGTATATTTTTAAAAGCAGACTGAAAGCGTTCCTGTACGAACACCAGAGGCAGCAAGCAGATCTCGCATTAGATACAAGCGCCTTTTAGTAGCGTTGCGTCTTTTTTAATATTTAGTAGTTTTTTTTCCTCTTTTGTTTGCAATTTATCTATTATTATTTTTTTCCAAATCATTATTTTCAAATTTCAATAATTATTTCATAACATATTATATACTTATTTTAATTTATTCGAAATATGTCTATTCTTTGTTTTCATGGTGGTCTAATTATAGCGGGTGGTTAAATTTCAAGGGCCGATGTTGATTTTGAATAAAATACAAACTATTTAGGAAATTATTGTAATTTTATTTTATTTAGGGCGTTCCACTAGTAACGCACAACGCCCAAAATGCTCAGTTAGCCGTTCCACAAGGCGACCGCGAGCGTTGCGGTCGTGGCGAAAACGTCACTAATGACGTCATCATTTTCGATCACACAACGCCCGCAACAACCCATGTCAAAAGGTGGGTCGAAGTGGGCGTTGACCTCAGAGCATTAATTCTCGCTTGTCAATATATTGACAAAGGCGCGAATTTTGAAACAAAGATGGCGAATGAAAAAATATCTTTCTTTATTAATTTTGTAAAATTAATTTTAATGTGTTTTGAACAGCTATCTATCATTTTCCTTTATTTGTTATTAACATTTATTTACATAATTTATTTCTAATCAGTTTTCATTATTGTTGACTTGAATATAATTATATAATTAATGAGAAATTCATTGTTTGTAGACATAGCTTTTGCTGCAGAATTATACGAAAAAGTTATAACTCAGAATTCTACTTAAACTATAGATAAATAGATAATTCAATGTATTTCTTGAAAGTCTAAAGTGGCTTTTAAATTCTTCATCTGAATAACGATCAACCATATTTTTATATTGTGTAATACGTGGCCTGAGATCACGTTTTTTAGTATTACGTTTTATAAACTTAACGTCCACTCTTCAACTGAGCTAGGCGAATTGCTTTCTTCTAAATTATTACCGCGATGAAGTAGCCGATACCCAATTGACCCATTAAGGACATTTTGTATAAATAGCTATATATTTTTAACATAAATTAGTCAACCCTACACATTGAAAAAGGCGCGATTTTCATATCAACCAATGACATTTGCGTATGACATTAATGATATCAACGCCCCATAACCCGTTCCACTAGCTTTTAGGATTGTAACGTCCGCAAGCAAGTGGAACGGCAAAAATCGCGGTCGTGAACGTGGTCGTTGTGAGTCCCTAATGGAACGCCCTGATTATGATATATTGGTGTTACTCAATTATGTATGGAATAAAATATCGGCCAAATGGGCGCCGCGACCACGGCGGCACACCTCCATCCGATGGTCCAAATTTTCGATGACCCTGAGGCATAATGGAGGTTCTATGCCGTTAATGTGCCGAATTATCTCATCCTTTAGCTCTTGAATTGTTGCTGGCTTATCGACGTACACCTTTTCTTTTAAATAACCCCAAAGAAAAAAGTCCAACGGTGTCAAATCACATGATCTTGGCGGCCAATTGACATCGCCATTACGTGAGATAACACGGCCATTGAATTTGTTGCGCAAAAGAGCCATTGTTTCGTTAGCTGTGTGGCAAGTGGCACCGTCCTGCTGAAACCACATATCGTTTACATCCATATCTTCCAATTCGGGCCATAAAAAGTTCGTTATCATCTCACGATAGCGAACACCATTCACAGTAACTGCCTGACCGGTCTCAGTTTGGAAAAATACGGCCCGATGATGCCGCCAGCCCATAAACCGCACCAAACAGTCACTCTTTGTGGGTGCATTGGTTTTTCGACAATCACTCTTGGATTCTCATTCGCCCAAATGCGGCAATTCTGTTTATTGACGAATCCACTGAGGTGAAAATGTGCCTCATCACTGAAGATGATTTTCTTCGAAAATTGATCATCCACTGTTGCCATTTCTTGCCACCATTCTGCCCATTCACGACGTTTGGAATGGTCAAGAGGCTTTAGTTCTTGAGCCAATTGCACCTTGTAAGCGTGTAAATGCAAGTCTTTATGCATAATGTTCATCAACGACGAGCGTGAGAGGTGCAATTGTTGGGCACGACGACGAGTTGAGGTGGACGGCTCTTCAGCCACACTATCGCGAACAGCAGCAATATTTTCTGCAGTACGAGCTGTACGAGCATGCACTGGTGTTCTCACATCTTCTACAGACCCGGTTTGCTCGAATTTTTCCACGATTTTTGCGATTGTACGCACATTTGGACGATCAAATTGACCAAAAAAATCACGAAGTGCACGATATGCATTTTGATTTGAACGCCCATTTTCATAATAAGTCTGGATAACTTTAACACGTTGTTGGATTGTGTATCTCTCCATGGTTCAAATTGAGTAAGTCTAAAATAGAGAAATGTCAAATAAAATTCGGAAAAAAACTTGGCGTTTAGGTGTGGTTCACATTCAACATCGGCCCTTACAATTTAACCACCCTTTAAATATATAAAGTACTCTGTGTTATAAATAATATTAAAATATTGATTAGTTATTTTGTTATATTTTTCTTCTGTGAAGGTGACGTTGCTGCTAGGCACTAACGGAAGACCAGCGTTGGTTGTTATCAACCAGCATCTGCTGAGTTAGGGCCTGTTTAGATTTAGTAACATGTTTGATTTATTGAGAGCAAATAAATATATATTATTATTATTATTAGTTATGTTTTATTAAACTGTTTATGTATTTTGTAATCACTTTGAATAACTCTAAATAAACATTATTTTCTTTCTTTCTTTCTTTTCTTTCTTTCTTTCTTTATTTATTTTTAAGATTTTATTTGTATGTTAGAAAATACTGGTCAAAAATAAAAGTTTTTTTTAACTGTCACTCATAGATAGTAGAACTGTCACTTGACAACTCGACGCGAGTTTGTTATTCGTATGTGAATTTATTTTCAACATTAATTTAATAACTGTACACTTTTCTGTAGACTAATATTGTATTTTTTTTCTTTTTCAGGTCAAAATTACAAAAATGAGCTATTTGGAGAAGATTGACAGATATCTGGATTCCTTAAAAATTGGGAAAAGTAAGTATTTCCATATATCTATGAAAATGGACGGATTTAAAGTTTGTGTCAATTTTTATAGCATTTTGATTGAATCAGTATACATAAGCTACGTTCCATTAGAGGCTCAGAACGACTACATTCAAGACTGCGATTTTTCCCGTTCCACTTGCTTGCCGGTATTACAATCGTAAACCCAAATGGAACGGTAATTCGGCACACCTCTTGACGTGGGCCGTTATGAGCGTTGTGTGATCGAAAATGATGACGTCATTAGAGACATTTTCGCCACGACCACAACTACCGCGGACGCCTTGTAGAACGGCTAACGAACCATTTTGGGCGTTGTGAGCTACTAATGGAACAAGCTGACACTAATGTAGCCATGCGTAAATTACGTTATTTTTAACGCTTTATATAAGAAGCATTCAACTACAGCCTAAATCTTAAAAACTAACACAGACGAAGCCCTAGCATCATAATATTCATTCGAGGTCAGCAGTATCACTAATATTGCGTATATTCGCAGTCCACGGTAACCATTTTCGGCCTTACTTATAATAATCTCATTAAGGAAGGAATAGCCATCTCTTAAATTAGAGACTCTTAAGCCCCTAAATAATGGCTGCTTCAAATAAAACTTGCCATCTTGCCTCTTTGCAGTCACTTAAACTACCTCTCTATGTTGGTTATTTTTGACAGTTATTTATGAGTTACTTTACCACCACCTCTTATCCTTAAGAGGAGTTTATGGGTAAGATTTTCGTTAATCAATTGCTGAGCAGTTTCTTAAAGTTTAACAAACGATTATAAGTAAGGCCATTTGTATCAAACGAGCCTCTATTTGTTATATTCCAGTTAAGTCGCGCAATCCAGTTGCGCGGGCGGAGGTGTATGAAAGTTCTTCCACTTATGCTAATTTGTTTTTAATTATGCTTAAAAAATACATTAAAGCAATGAAAAAAAACATTACACACACGAGCAAGTATTTGACACCACACGCATATACACTCTTTTATCGGTAAAGACAAGTTAACATATTAATTATTAACTTTATCCGTGCAGGAACGGAGAAAGAATACAATTTCCTGCGGCCGGGCGGCCTGTCGTAAGAGGCGACAAAACTACCCACAGCCAGGTGGGAGAGTATTATATATATGCTCGACTGGATGGCGACCACCCCTGGTCTAGAGTATGACGTCATAACAACCGTGTGTTGTGTTCCGGCATTAGTGACCAGGATCCAGTCCCTCTTAAGAGAGCAGCAGCGCATTTGTAGCACCTTTGGTGTCGCAAATGTCCATAGGCGATGGTAACCGCTTTCCATCAAGTGGGCCGTCTGCCTGTCTGCTGATCTCCTGCAATAAAAAAACAATAATAATAATAATATTCTTTTAAACTTATATAAAAATCAATCCTGAGACTGAGGAAAGTGACTTACATTTTTACCTGCCTTTAGCACGTGGTAACTAAAAATGACCGTCGGCCTAAGTTAGCAAGTACGCAAACAACGTAGCAAAAAGCAAACAAGTATTAACGTACACATAATACTAAGAAAATAAGGAAGGTCTGAGGTCACTGGGCTCTTAGTCCATTATGCATCATCACCCGAGCGTTAAATCCCGGTTGCTTTCGGAGCGTTGCCTCCCGACGCACAGGGTCCGCTCTCCTACTCTACTCCACTTCGCGCGGTCTTCAGCATCCCCCGTTCTGAGACCATTGGTACGCATGTCGTCCTTTACGACGTAAAGCCAACATTTCTTGGGCCTTCCTCTTCGACCGGGACCTGGCGGAGGTGGCGTGGCTAGACATTTGTTCCACACATAATTAGCCGGTCTCCGTAGTCCGCTCTCAGTCCATTATGCATATTAAAATTAATAAATATGATTTTTAGGTGCGCTCGTGGACTCTTGGTTTATGATGTCGAGTCCATCGCCGATACTGTCAGTCGTGGTGGTATACCTGATTCTCATCAGGATCGGTCCGAGGATAATGAAGAATCGTCAGCCGTTGAGGATGAATCGGCTGATCAGTTATTACAACGCTTTTCAAGTGCTCTTGGCAGCTATGATTTGTTTTAAGGTGATTATTTATTCTTCTTCTAACAGGGGCGTAGCTTGCTCAAGACGGGCTCCTGTATCAAAATTTATTACGGGGCCCAAAGGTCAGGTATATTGAAAAAAAGGAACAATAAATGATCTCTGTTGTTCGTGCCTACCCCGCAAGGGGCCTGGCGTGAAGTTATGTATGTATGTATGTAATAAATGATCGAACCGAATTAAAATGCCGTTAGAATTATTATAGAGTTTATTATAACTATACAGACACGTATAGCACAGGTCCAAATATAACTGAACACAACAAGTCCAAACGTCGTAATTCCATAAAACGCCCAAAGTCCGTCACTTATTAGGTTCTTGCTCGACTGACTCCCCCTCCAACAGTTTATTGTTTAATACTGCGCAACTGCAATGGCCCTGTATCTAAATCGACCTAATCCGACACACGTGGCTAATGACTGGCGTAAAAGATTACAATACAGTCATGGGCTGTTTTCTAATCATAAAGTAAACATAAGAAAAAGATTATATAAGGGTTAAAAGAAGTTTAAATGCCGGCAGGTAATAAATGTGCTTTGTTTCAGATACGCAGGTGGATTTTGTTTTTGTCGGGACCAGAGTTGTAACAATAATTATAATATATGGATTATTAGTTCAAACAATTCCAATAAAGGATACACTTTTCTCGCCTTTTTTGTCAAAGTTATTATCAAATCAACCATTGCTGAAGACGATTTCAGTTTTTCTAAATTTTCTGCCTCTTGAGACAATAATGACAAGTCTGATAGCCGTTTCTGTTGGCCCAACAGTTATTTCCAAACTATTTATTAACTTATAAAAGATTGTAGATAACATTTAATGTATTTATGCTTACACATTTTCGGGGCGCCTATGGCCTGGCCGCACTATCATTGATACAGCTGATACGGCGGTAGTTACGCCCCTGTCTTCTAATTTGTTGCTGCTAAATATCACGGCTTTAACAGCATTCTTATACCAATACACTTTTTAAATTGTATACAGACTTGTAACGCTTACCGCCATCTAGTGTGTGCCATGACCAATATGCAGCGCTCGGCTTAGTCGAGCGCGAACAACGCGGGCATAGCTAGTTCAAATAAAGTGTTTTTTACATTACGTTCGCATCTATAATATTATACGCATTCATAATTGTTATACGAGGTTTAAATACGTGAAATAGGAATTACTTTATACAACTTATATAAAAAATTTACTCTGCAGTATTTTTCATTTTCAGGTTTTCAAATTGAATCTTTTTAGAGATGGCATCATTTACGCTGGATGCCGTTATCCGTCCAATACTCAAAATATTTTGGTAAGTGTTATTTGAATAAAATAAAAGGAATAATAGATTTGGGATGATTCAAGAAAAATTGCTTACGGCCATAAGATTTTGTGGGATCAAAGCGGAACAACCCTTATTTTTCATTGGACTCAAAAAGTGACACTTCCAATATCTACACGAATTCTGACTGTAATAAAAATTATACATATTCGAAATAGGCTTAATTTTGCATAAATTCTGCCAGCCACTTTTGCTTGATCTTTACTCGTGTATCGTAACTGTGCTATTTATTTCGGCATGATAACAGCATCATGTCAAGCGTTTAATTTCAAAACTAGCATTTCAAAATTTTTTACACTAAAGAAAATATCACAAAGCGCATTCGGGAATCCTAATTACCCATAGCCTTGGCATAAGGCGTAGGACGGAATACTCACGGGTTTTAGTGGGTATCCCTAACTGGGAAGTGGCAATAGCGTGGCACCAGTTTTAACTGAGCGGGCTTGGTCCTCAAACAGACTTCCCCTGGCCAAAAAAAAGGTTCAACTTAACTGACCAATATTAGGCATTTATCTATTCTACATCTTTTGTTTGACGTTTGGTTGTTGACGTTTTTGTTTGATGTAAATACATATTAGATATTCTTTCTTAAATATATCCATCAGTGGCAAGTTTGATACTAGTTGTAGGTTAGCAGTTAAAAGTTTATCTAATACCTAACTTTATGGAACATTGTTATCGAACTCATAACTGGTAACCTCAGAAACGGGGCATTAATCGTTTATAAAATTAGATATCGCTAAAGTATATAATTATTTTTTTAATTCCATCTGTTACTACGTGCTTTCGATAGATTAATGATTTACTTTTTGATTTACATGAAATGTGTAACGAATTCAATGGATTTTTGTTTGTTTTTCCAGCTGTTAGACTTGGGCTGGTGGTATTTTTTTGCCAAATTCACCGAGCTACTGGACACTGTTTTCTTCGTATTGAGAAAGAAAGACAAACAGGTAACAAAGAAAGAAAAATATTTATTTTAATAAACTTATTATATTCTGCATCTTATAAATTACACGTAATAAGATCCTGGTATGATTCCTGGCGTAGTAAATTTCGTAGACGAATTTACTAATACTAGTGATCGCCTGTGGTCGAAATTCGACCATAATAATTAATGTCAAAGACTATATATACTTCGATAAACACAGAATTCGTAGCGTTATGAAAAAAATTACACTACCATGTATTGATTGTATTGTTTTAATGTATAATTAAAAAAAATAGCATTCGTAGCTCCTCCGTCCGCGCAATTTTCATAAAAGAGGTATAAAGTTTTTCCTTCACGTATTAATTTACTAATTTGACATATTCATAAAAATCTTAAGTTCTAGTCTCCATTTCCACGTTACGATTGTCTGCCGAACTCATTGGGGTCAGCCTATGGATTAGTTGTATACTATCCATACACACACTAACACAAGAGTAACATGCTAAGCTTGGGGTTATATAATTTGTGTATATATGATATTTATGAAATTGCAGAGTAGTTAATGAGGACTCAAATACAGTTTATACTGACTGAAAGTATACTATAAAAAAGAACGAACTTCTACTTAGACTTACTACGAGTTACGTTTTTATTGTATTACTAGAATATGCCCAGGACTACGTCCACGCTTGGATTTAAGTTCCCTTGAATTAATATTCTCACGGGATTCGCGGGGCACAAAGTTAGTTTCAGTGAAAACTGCATCGGAATTAGCCAATTTTTATGCACCCAAACAACTACAAACCGCTTTTGAGAAAATTCCGACAGGTTTCTGTTATTTTTATCGCACGATATATGCAGACAGCAGACTGCCCACATGATGAAAAGCGGTCACCATCGCTAATAAAGACTTGAAACACCAAATTTGCTACAATTGCGCTGCTGCTCTCTTAAGAGTTACTGAAACCTGGCCACTTATGCCAGAATACAACTCAAGGTCTTTATGGCAGCGTACTCTAGCCCAGGGGTGGTAGCCATCCAGTCGGGTAAATGCGCTACCACCTGGCTGGGGGCTGTTTGAACGCCTCTGACGACGGCCACAGGATATTGTATTCTTTCGCCGTTCCTGTACGGATAAATATTGTGTAATAGCGATATGATCAATTAGATCAAATCTTAAATTTCAGATCACGTTTCTCCATGTTTATCATCACGTCATCATGGCGCTGTACTCTTGGAGCTATCTCAAATTCGCAGCTGGTGGTGAAGGGGCTGTGCTGGCGTTATTGAACTCGGTGGTGCACGTCGTGATGTATTCATATTATCTGCTATCAGGATTGGGACCGAGGTTCCAGAAGTATCTGTGGTGGAAGAAATACGTCACCAAGATGCAGCTGGTAATGTTCTAGATGACATTTTGATTGAAAGTTGGCAAAAATATTTATGGGCTGTGAACATACTGAATATATTTATGACCAGTATAGTAGAGCCGTCGAAACTTAAAATGATATGTAATGTTTGTAATTTCGCTACAAAACTTCAACGAGACTCGAATTAAAATGCCGTTAGAATGACTATAGAGTTTATTAGAACACAACAAGTCTAAACGTAATACACAATTCAATAACACGCGCAAAGTCCGTCACTTAAGATTACCGAATGAACACAAGTCTTGCTTCGCTCGTGGTTATCGTTCGACTGCCCCATCTCTCAATGGGGGCATTGCTTTATACTGCACAGGTGCAATATGTCTGCCCAACCGCGTGGACCGAGTTTCTTAGAATCAGTTTGTATTTTAAGTCCGAGACACCTGACAACGATCACAATACAGCAATAGGCAGTAAAAGATTACAATACACAATGGGTTGGTTTTTTAATCTCAAATTTTAAACACAAAGGAAACAAAAGAAGTCCAAATGCCGAAAGATAATAAAATGTGTTTCTACAGGTAAGCAAGTGTGAATTTGTCTTTGTCGATCGTAACAATATTAAATAACGGCATCTTTAACTAAATATCAAAAAAATGCATTAAATTTATAAATTAAGCACTAGCTTGTGCGCTGTGTGTACAGCCAGTGAACCTTCGTTCGCGTTGTCATGAGCACGACATACTTTTAGTGAATTGCAAAGACACCAAAAAAACGCAACTATAGAGCCATCTTTTTGCTATATTCGTCTGTCCCACGGGAAAGACGACATTTGTCGAAATCAAAAGGATTCTAAGTCCCAACCCAAGATAGACATAAGCTAGCTCTGTGTTGAGATTTTTGCTGAAATCCGTTCAATATCATTCATGTAATGCTCTAACAGACAGATACATATTTTGAAAATTGTATTTTCAGAATCATAATCAGTGCGAATAAGCCCTAATCTTTTTTTATACTCGTTCTACAAACCCAAGCCCACTATGGATATAGTGTATTATAGATTAATTAAGTTTGCCTCAAGGCTGTTCCGCGTTTCAGGCCCTAGGCAGTAGGTTTAATTTACTTTGGTAAAAGCTTAATTCAGTTTTTTGCATATAATAATAACAAAGAAACTAACTCCATACAGTCTAGACAACTGCACATACATGGAGATGAGTCGAAACCAACCTGATTTGAAATAATACAACGAATCACATGTTGTTTATGATAATGTAGGTGTTTGTTAGTAAATTGAAAAAAGCGCTTTTACAGCTCGATCTATTTAGCTAATTCGGATAAAAGCATCCTAAGGTTCGTCCCGGGATATGAGCTTTCTCTGTGTCGGGTTTCATTTAAAACTGTTCAGTAGGTTTCTCGTGGTGCTCTAACAGACAGACAGACGAAGACCAAAAAAAAATGCATTTCTGGAATCTCCTGGTTTGGATTGTCCTAATTTGATTCAAATTTTTATACGCATTGTACAAACCCGAACCATTGCAACAGATTGTAAAAATGAGTATTTGCATTTTCGTTTCTTCTTTATTCGGGGCCTTGTATACATATGTCTAACCCGATTATTATGTGATAATTTGATAAATATATAGTTGGGATAAAAGAAATACCTAAACATTTTTTTCTCAGATGCTTCTCATGCAAATTTGTATGATTGAAATCACATAGAAAGCCTGTTTATATTTTTATTAATATCTTGATGAATTTTAGAATTATTGATAAAGAAAAACACAAATAACTGTATATACTCAATATTTTTCAGATCCAATTCATCCTGATGCTTGCGTACTGTGCCCACACTCACTTCTCAAGTCGCTGCCAATATGCCTCTGGCTTCACCTATTTTATCTGCACCAACATTACCATATTCCTTTTCTTGTTTCTCAATTTCTATTCGAAAAGCTATAAAGCTAAGAAAAACATTGAGAGAGAAATCAAGGAAGAATATGAAAAAGCAAAAAATGGAATCAAAAGTTATAATAACGGAAGTACAATCAAACCAGAGAATGGAATTACTGATGGCAATATTTCTAGTAATGCAGGAAGAGGGGACTGCAAAAGTACTAAGGATTTGTCTAAGGACGATTATCAAAGTCATTGTTATTTAGATAGAGGGGACTGCATAAATTCTACTGATGTTATTGTTCCAAGTGAAGTTAAAAAAGCTTACGATGACAATGAAAATGATGAGAAATTAGTCTTAACACGGCGTACTGCTCAAGCAGGTGGTCCGAAAGCCGATATAAATAGTATAAAATGATTTCCTATTATTTGATAGCACGTTGAGACTGATGTATGTGATGAAGACGGTTTATAATTTAAAGCCTAAGATAAATCTGACTTCAAGGGTTGGCTATATGACTACCAATGTGTAAATAAACATAAGTTTGAAGTTTGCAGACGTATGTATTATTTGAAGAAGTACACCAAAACAAGTGTTTTTTTTTACATTTAAGTGAATCATATCCATTTTATTAAAGGAATTCTCACGTTGGTTATTGTAGTGCTAATATTGAAGCAGGTTTATAGATAAGATTTAGGTTATGCTGAGGGACTTTGCAAGGCAGTAGATTGTAAAGTTGGCTTACAAGATGCGGACCACTTGTTGGTGCTTATTTATGTAGGGTAAATACAATACCTTTTGATGAATCTACTATATTCGCTTCCTTAGTAATAAATCTACTAGATCATATATTTAAGAAACACTGCGTTTCTTAACAAAAATTGTGGTTTATTTGTTATTTATTTGCAAATATATTATTTCTATTTCAAATTCCATTAGCGAAATAAATTATTTACATAGCTCTATAGTTTCCTCTGAACTTAACCAGAAAACCATGTTTACTTGAACTATATTGATATCAAAATTACTCTCCACCGCATAATAAATTAAGGTTATTATGAAGTCAGTTTCCTTCAGTAATTGCATATTTTGATCATTTTCTCTATGATTGCTTATTGCAAAGTCCCATACTGGAAATTCTAAATGCAGCATATCGTAGAAATTAATTGCAAGGTGAATTTTAAAATATGATAATTTGAAAAATTTTAAAAGTGAGGTCAAAGTGCTTTAAGTGGATTTGAATAAAAAAATATTTACAATAAATTGCCAACCGCACAATTGTTACTGTAATTTAGTCAATAAGAGTTTGCCTTATAATATTGTATATTTTGCCAATAAGTTATTGACAGAGGATAGATAAAAAATAATTTTTGCCTAATTATTAACGTCTATCTCAAATACAACGGCATTGCTGAGGCACATCCCATATAATCTAACTTGCAATTTATACTTGAGCTATGAATTAGATACAAATTTTATTTTATATATCTTTCACTTTGTTTACTTTCATACATACATACATAACTTCACGCCAGGTCCCTTGCGGGGTAGGCACGAACAACAGAGCGCCACACAGGCCCATTCTTACACACCTCACTTGCTTCTTTGACATTCATAGCTCTTGTCATGCACGCTCGTCTGTTCTTAAGGCTCCTAACATCACCTTCTGCTAATACATGATCAATTTGATCATGGAAGTTGTGTCGTGGCCTTCCGCGACTTCTGCATCCATCCACTTTTGCATTATATATCTGTTTAGTCATTCTTTCATCATACATTCTTTCCACATGTCCGAACCACCGGAGCATTCCTTTCCTTACCTTCACCCCGATACTCTCTTTCAGACCAACTCTCTTTCTTACTTCGGTATTGCGAGTTGAACGCGGTCCGCGTGTTTACTTTCATGTACAGTTTATTAATTATCTAACGTTTTTAATCTACGTACTAATGGTATTAGACAGAGTAGTAACAAGTATATGTCCTTAATACGTAGGTCAAGTATATTATATTGCTACAAGTTACGTTCTATGGAATGTGTCAGCCATACCGTCGTATTTGAGATAGACAGTACGTGTGTTTTATACTACCGTGCGATTCTATTGTTATCACAAAATTGGAAGCCCAATTTGACACTCAAGAAAGTCGATAGAACGTAATTTTGCACGAAATCAGCAATACTAAAATTTAATAACAAGTATAATACTGACTCATTACATAATGTTATAAAACATATTTCAATTGCTATTTTCGTCCGCATGCGGAAACGCGATGAATTTTACTACTAGTAAAGTACTGATCTATGGCAAAGTCCCAAAAATATTTAGTTCTAAGGCGTTTTATTTTTAATTTTAGTGTTGATACCAATTGATTGTTATATTTAATTGACGCCATTGGAATTACTAGAAAGACTATTTTTAGAGAGTAATTCCAAAACCTAAGATTACTTATACTAAAAAATCATACCTACATATTATACAATCGAACCAACTGAATAATGACTCACTTTGCTAATAATTCCTTTAATACCGTCAAAATAGTAAGTTTTATCGTGTGTGTTGCACTTAGGATGTTTTAAGCATTGATAAAAATGCGTCACTAGGCTCAGAGAACTACGCAATTTTAATCTTTGTTATCATTCTACTAGATATGTTTCAGATGAAACAGTAATGATGTGAAATCATTTGAATCTCGAAATGAAATCTGTTTTGTCAGATATTACACACGAGTATAGTCGAGTCTCTCCGATCTGTTTAATGCAACATAGTAACTGTCAATATCTAATAAAATGATAATAAGTTCGTTACCAAACACATGTGTGTTCAGGCGAATTTCAACCTAATTGTTTTTTTTTTTTTTTTTATTGCGGGAGTTCAGCAGACAGGCAGATGGCCCACTTGTTGGAAAGCGGTTACCGTCGCCTATGGACATTTGCAACACCAAAGATGCTACAAATGCGCTGCTGCTCTCTTAAGGGAGACTGGAACCTGGTCACTAATACCGGAACACAACTCAAGGTTGTTATGGCGACATACTTTAGACCAGGGGTGGTAGCCATCCAGGCGGGCAAATGCCCTACCACCTGGCGAATTGTATTTCATAGCTGAAGGAAAATGACCTTGGTAAGTAATGATTCAGTTGGTTCGATTGTAAATGTAAGCTTGTCAGAGCCATATAAGCCCTGGAAGGATTTATTCATCGGAATTCATCATGGCAGGGCATGAATATGTGGGTATTCAATAACTTTACTTTATACTCCATCAACATAATGTTTCTATTGCTTAAATAAGAATTATCTCTCTTAACATTAACACTGATTACGTTGTCATTTACTTTAAGGCAATGGATCGCATTTTGTCGAATATAAAGGATGGGTTCCGTTTGTAGCTCACAACGCTCAAAACGCTCCGTCAACCATTTCACATCGCGACCACGGTCGTTATGGTCGTGGCGAAAACGACACTAATTACTTCATATTTTTAATCACACAGCGCTCACAACGACTCATTTCAAGAGGTGGGTCTAAGTGGGAGTTGACCACAGAGTATTAAGTATCTCTATCTCTAGAAATTGAAAAAGGTGCGATTTTCAAATCAACTAATGACATTTGTGTATTTCGATTTCCATAATCCATTCCACTAGAGTGAAGAAGAGTTTATGATTGCAACGTCTGCAAGCTAGTGGAACGGGAAAAATGCATTTGTGAACGTGGTCGTTGTCTCTCGTAGAACGTGGCCTTAGTGTGCTGGCGACCATACTCAAAAAAAAATATATGTGTCTTCCTTTTCTACGGCCGACCCTGTTTCTTTAAACACGACGCTCCGGGCGACTGACATTGAAAACCTGTCACATACATATATATACTGTTACGACTTACGAGACTCGAATTAAAATGCTGTTAGAATTACTATACAGTTTATTAAAACTATACAAACACGTATAACATAGGTACAAATATAATCGAACCCAACAAGTCTCAACGTAATGCAGAAGAGTGTAATTCAATAAAACGAGCAAAGTACATCACTTATTACATTCCCGATACACACGTCTCGCTTCGCTCGTGGTTCTCACTGGACTGCCTCCCCTACATCAGGTCATCGTTTTATAGTGCACAAATGCAATGTCCCCGTATCCAAGTCGACTTAATCCGCCACACCTGGCTAATAACTCAAACGGAAATCGCCATATAAGAGCACAACAAAACAATGGGATGTTTTATAATCACAAATTTTAAACACAAAGAAGAAGACGATCATAAAAGAGTTGCGATTTGTTTAAATGCCAGCAGGTAATAAAATATGTTTTGTTCAGATATGCAGGTGGATTTTGTTTTTGTCGGGACCTGAGTTGTAACATTACAACCAACGTTTGAATAAATATTACACACGAGAAATATTAAAAATTATAATAATTGGCTATTAAAAGGTGTAAACTGACATTAAGGTCGCAACATTGTTTTCTACCTAAGTGCCGATATTCAGCCAATCATGTCAGCCAGTAGGATGTGACTTACGGACGCGAGTGATGCTTGCGGCCTATAGTTATCTGGGTAATGAATACTTACTACTAATAAATAAATAATAAATAATCGGCAGACAAACACATATATTGTATATCCCCAAATTAAGCAAGTTACGCTTGTGTTATGGGTAATATACAACGAAGTCCTCTGGGGCCAATCCCAGACACCCAGACCATAGTAAATAACGGCGAAAATACGTTTTCGAAATTTACTATACCAGGAATCAAACCCGGAGCCTTTGCGTTGCAGTGAGGTAGTCTAGCAAAGGCCAAACCACAGAGGCCGTCAAACTACTGGGTACATAGGCACATAAAAACTGTGCAAGCTTTTGAACGTAACGCTGAGCTGTCTTCACGCATTCAGACGTTTGGTAAAAATCTGAATGTTGTCAGTGTTGTCATATCTTGTAATAGAAAGTGACAGTGTCTTAAAAAGCGCTATATTGGATTGTACATACATACACAACTTCACGCCAGGTCCCTTGCGGGGTAGGCACGAACAACAGAGCACCATTCAGGCTTATTCTTACACACCTCACTTGCTTCTTTGACATTCATGGCTCTTGTCATGCACGCTCGTCTGTTCTTAATGCCCCTGACATCACTTTCTGCTAGTACACAATCAATTTGATCATGGATGGTGTATCTTGGCCTACCGCGACTTCTTCATCCATCCACTATTGCATTTTATATCTGTTTAGTCATTCTTTCGTCTTTATTGGAATGTATGAATGATTTTAGAGTGATTTTACACATTTTTTTTAGAAAATAAAACTACACAGTACAACGCCCCTTTACGGTTTCCCACCAAAAACTCCTTGGATAACGATTTGGTGGTTTTAATCCATAACTACGTTTTAATGACAGTTGTCAAATCGGGCCTATTATTTTGTGATTATTGTAGTTATTTACCGTCTTGCTAACAAGGTACAAAGTTATTGAAAAAACAAGGTGTCAATTTTGGATCGTAGCTTCATATTGCCATCAAAAAAAATATATAACTACTTCCTTTATCACATAATCGTCCAATCAAATATATTCTAGTATAGAAATACGAAATACTCTAAGCCATTACTAAAACATGATTATCATAGTTGACCACATTTACAAATTACCAACGATGGAAAAATTAACAACAAAGAACCCCACTTCAAAGTAACTAAATATGAAAAAAACATTCTACGACATCTTGAAGTCAGTGCGAAGCTTAAACATAAAAATTACTTACAAGCAAATTTATTGTTGTCTCTTTGTTTTTTTGATAATTTTTACTTCTTAAGCTACGCGAAGACTTGAATAGCTTTAAACAAATTAATGAACCCCGTTGTACATTTTCGAGTTCCCTGGGGTCCAGTGATCAGATTCTAACTTGATGATAATGAGTGGTCCACTCATGAGTATACTTTGATTAATAAATGAAAATCGACTCATAAATGTTGGAAATATCGCAAAACAAACATGCTAAAGAACATAAGAACCTCCGCCTTCTTTTAAAGTCGGTTAAAAATTAAAGTGAATTTATCATCATCGTTAGCCATTTGCAGTCCACTGCTGGACGTAGGCCTCCCCAAGACAGCGCCACTCATCCCTGTCCTCCGATTTCCTCAACCTTGCATAGGTCGTCGGTCTATCCAACACTACGTTTACTAAGACGCGGTCTCCGCTCCAGGACTCGTTTGCTCCATCGGCCATCGGTCCAGGGCAGACGTGGCTGACCCACTGCCACTAATTTTGCGAACTATGTCGGTTACCTTGGTTTTGTTACGGATATCCTCATTTCTAATTTTATCCATAAGAGAAACACCCTACATAGCTCGCTCCATAGCTCGTTGAGCGACTTGGAACTTAGGACCAATCCTGCTGTTAGTGTCCATGTCTCGGACCAAATTAACCTGAGATTCGGATTCAGCGTATTGATATGCATAAGAATATATGGGTCTGGTCAATAGTACAGACAGTTTTTTATTCTTTTTTTACTATGCGTTTGGTTTTTGTAATTGTTTGTTTTGGTGAGCAAAAAATGTCAACTAATCGATCAGGTCTAAATTCTAAAACTTTAACATACAAAATAGCAGGTGTTAAAAGAACATCTTATCATCTTGCTTTCAAAATATTATGATAGTATAAATTTTAATTGTAATTTAATAACATTAATGTGCTGCGTTTACTTGTAAAGTCCTTTACAATGTGATAAGTTTGTATGCTCGTACTAAATCTGTAAAGCTACGACATTTTGTAATGTTCCAGCTCCATCTGGAATAATATTAGTGTTGTGTCTGTGGCCAGACGCGTCTTGTTTATAGCGTTAAAAATAATGCCATTAATGATAAGCTACATTAGTTATATGTCATCGTCAATTTGTATATACATTTAGATTATAATCTGTCTCGCGAGATTATAAATTGACGAATTTTGCGAGCCGTAACGTACTGCTTACAATATAATGGGTTATTTTTCGGTAGTTTATAATCGAAAAACGTAAAATACTAAGTAAATAAAAAACAATGACCTGGTGTCAGTCATATAAGCTAAATGCACTTCAAAAATTTTGAAAACAAGTTTTGAAGTGCATTCATTTTTTTTGCCGCTCCCATATTATTTGTATTTATACTATTGTATAAAAAAATGTAATGGCCGATCTAACGAAGTACAAATCATCTAAAATCCTTTTATAAAAATTGGACAGTATCCAAAGTATTGATGATAGAGGCCGCGATCCACTGGAGGCTCACAACGTTCACGACAACCATGATATTTCCCGTTACACTTGCCTGCGGACGTTACAATCATAAACTCAAGTGGAATATAATATGGAGAGTTAATGTTATTAATACAGAAAAGTTCATTAGTTAATTAGTTGATTTGAAAATCGTGCCCTTCTCAATGTCTCGACAGAGAGAACAAATATTTTGTGGTCAACTTCCACTTTGATCCACCTCTTCACATGACATGACGTTATCGCGGCGACCATAACGACCGGGGTCGCTATGTGAAACGGCTGAGGAATATTTTAAGCGTTGAGAGCGACAAGTAGAACGCATGGAGAGAGTAAAACACCCAAAGCAGCTACTTTTACGTTTATACTAGGATAAATATGATTATTTTGGGATTAACTGTAAAAAATTTAAATACAACAATGGCACTATACTATGATAAGTTTCAATATTTTTGTACCGAAATTAGTTAGCAAGACATAAATTCAGTAATTATTTTGCGAGACTATTAAAAATAAATGCGATTAACAGTGGTACAAAATGATTTGTTACTAATAAGAATTATTAAAAATAATTTACGAAATACTGTTTTTTATTTTGGACATCAGCTTACATTAAAGACAAAGCATAACAATAGGATAATTGACACAAACCATGGTGTTTTCGTATTCCTAACTTAAATGAGTTTCCAGTGGGCACAACTTTTCACCCGTGTATAACTTTCTTTAAGACTAAGGGCCGCTTGCATAACGATCGCCTTTAAATAGAATTAGTTAATTGTATTAAACTGCCTAAATAAGTTTTACACAAAACGTATTGACAGTTCTTTAAACATATTTAGCGGCAAATGTTTGCGTTGTGCGAGACGCTAATTGTATTTAAGGGTTTTAAATACGTTTTGTATTTCTTTAATAAATTTTAGGTCAAATCGCCGGCGTGTGTGGAGACTCGAATACTCAATACCCCGCTAAAACAACCCTCCCCCATGTTCCCCGCGCTCGTGGTAGGAATGGCATAAGACTTAGAACCAAGTTACGCCCACGCTAATCCTATCGCATCAGTGCTTGAGAATGCCCCGGGAAGCAGTGTAAACTCACTTCATCAACAGGGGTGAAGACTCCTCCGCTACCTAGATGCTGGAGGGCCCGCCCATACAGTGGTATTTACGGGAGGAGATCTTGCGCATATCTACGCCTCCAGGACCCTGACCGACGTCGGCACCCGCGAGACTCATGCGCACCTCCGTTTCGTCATATATAAAGCTACCGCATTGCCCAGTGCGTGGCCTGCGTTGCTAATTTACTACGAAATCGCTACAGTATTTTAAAAGCAAGATTTCTATCAGAAAGAAAGTGAGTTAATTGCAACCTTATTGAAACAAAATAAACAGTACGGTTCCTTTATGCCTTCGCAAAAACACTTGACTTGCCATTAACTTTCACCCGTTTGTGGGAACTCGATGAGCACTTTTCATTTTGGCCAAACCTGTTACGGATACATACGGATGGCATCAACATTTATTACTCACCTGCGACCTTTGTTTGGGTCACGGTTAAGGTTCGTATAATTTCAATCCTCCTTTCTTACTTTCTGTTATAATTTGAATAATTTTAATAACAGTCCATAACCGTCCCACCGCTGAATCCAGCTATGGTAAGTATCTGTTCCTCTATAGAAGAACAAATACAATATCGCTCCGGTATTACGATATCGTAATAGTGGAACGTTGTTTATCTATGACAAATAAGTCGTTGTAGCGTAATGGCTAGCGCACCCGTTCTAAAGTCACAGGGCGCAGGTTCGATCATGGCCGGAACGCATGCACCATTTAGGCAATGTTCTGACCTAATGTGCGTATTATTACAATCACCAGGTGCTCATAACGGTGAAGGAAAACATCTTGATGCAACCTGCATATCAAGATAACCGATGTGTCAAATCTGCCAAGTCGCCTTAGACGAGCGTGGCGGGTATACTGTGTTCCTCTATAGTGGGAAGCCGATCCGAGCAGAAGGACATTTATGGGCTGATATTAAATATATATGTATATATATATTATAATAATGTCAACTGTCAACAAAAATATTATCATCGTTATAATAATGACGAGTCGTAATAAAAGTTTATTATACAGTAGCTTCTGCCCGCGACTTCGTTCGCGTGGAATAGTTTAAAAAAAAGTAATTTAAAAATACCCCTCGATTTTGAAACATTCTTCATTGGTGCTCCGCTCCTATTGCTCTTAGCGTGATGGTTTATAACCGATAACCTTCCTCGATAAATGGGCTATGCTATCTAATAATGAAAACAATTTCAAATCAGACCAGCAGTTCCTGAGATTAGCGCGTTCAAGCAAACAAACAAACTTATCAGCTATATATATATAGATAGATAGATAGATAGATAACACTTTATTGTACACCATTACAGAAAACTTACGGACTACTAGTAATAATTTAATTGTGTACAAAGGGCGGTCTTATCGCTAAAAAGCGATCTCTTCCAGACAACCCAAAAAAATTGAAAAAAAATAAATTAGTTCTACTATTTCACTTCTTACATCCCCCTGACTCGGGTTTTAGCATTTTTTCTATTGTACAGAAATTTGACCTCTACAATTTTATTATATGTATAGATATCATCGTCAACATCACAACATATAATGTCAATCTTAGGTCAATCTTAGGTTAATGAAGTCAAATCTTTCAAGTCAATCTGTCAAGTCTCTTTTATTATCTAAACTTCATGGTAAGTTGATTCCATACTTCACACACTTCTCACGATGTGCCCTCTACCGTTAAACACTAAAATGCATATTGTTATAAGTGACGCAAAAACTAATTAACTGTACGTTTTAGCATACATTAACTATTCGGCTAAATAAGTAATTGTTTATTCCATTACCTACTTACCTGTATATATAATATTAATATATTATGTATTAATAGATACTATTATTAATATTGTATAGCTATTGCTGTTGCTATACACATATTAATGATGTATATATTATTATATATGTCGGAGGGAAGCTATAATTGGATGGATTATTATTTGGATGTATAACGCACAATATTATTTGTTTACATTTTAATTGCTTCTAAAATTGTTAATTTAATTTGTTTTGATGTCTTAAATGTTTCTATAACTAAAAGATCGTTCTAACCTAATAAAAGTTATGAATATTGTGATTTAATAAACGACCAATCAGAGCAGAGCATATGGCGGAGCGGGGTCAGACGCGCTCTATACTTTGAGTAGTATCTACTTGGGTAGACTGAGGAGTTTTTGTGACACATTTGGTTGCTGACTACAGGTCGAGTTGGACCTTTGAGAGTTGTAAAGAAAGTATTGAAGTTGGAAGTATAAGCGGTGCCCTGAACCCGCTGCTCGGTCTAAACTATGTTAAAATGTCTTTTAAATCTAAATTAAAAGTGTATAAACCGTGACTATCGTGTTTTATGCTCGCATTTTATCCTGATGACGCCCACTAAACCTGCAATAACTAAAGGAGATGTCGTGAGAACGAGGCCGTTCTGCGACATATATATAATATTAATATGTCTTATTGTTTATTCTCTTTTTTATTCATGTTAGGTATATGTATTGTGTGATATTTATATATCCTTTTTATATGTGTATTAAATTAGCACACCACCGTCATACACTTGCGAAATTCCATTTCATAAAATCCAGAGCCCGGGTTGTCTGGAAGAGATCGCTCCAAAGCGATAAGGACGCCCCTTGCTCCTACTTTTACTGTTTAATGTGACTACTGTAAATTGTTTATTTTATGTGTATGTGGTAAACAATAAAGTGTTTTCTATTATATTCTACTTGCAGTAAAACGACGAATTCATCAATGTGTCGAACGTCCATTGCTTTAGGCAGTTTATCAAAATCAAATCGATATGAAAGAGGGGAGATATCGTACTGTCAAAGAAAATGAAAATTATCCACTTATTTTGTGGGGTGGGTGTCGTTCTTTGACTTTCTGTTCAGTTTTGAGGTTAGTGTTGTAACAAATCTTCTACCAAAGTAAGTACCGAATGTAGTACAGTTATCCAAATTCTGCCTCTCGGCATGCATACATATTGTTACAACCTAGGTGTCGACAAAGACAAATTCCACGCACAGATTTGAAGCACATTTATTACCCGTCGGCATTTGAACTAATAACATTGAAACCATTGTAATTCTTTTATGATCGTCTTATTTTGTTTACTTATTTATTGACATACGTGTCTAGAGAACAGCCTATTGTTGTATTGTAATCATTAGCCAGGTGTTACGGATTTTAAAGTACAAGCTGATTCTAGGAAATTCTAGGATAATATAGTATATAGTAGCATTCGAATAGTGAAACAATTTTTGTAAAACGGTCCAGTAGTTTTTGAGTTACACGTTACAAACATAAAAAAATTCAAATATTTCGTCTTTATAGTATAAGTATAGTTGTATTTCAAGGGCTATTGAGTTTATGCCAGAACTACCTTTACCTGCAATAGCTGTATACTTCTTCGTCTTCTTCTTCTTCAGCCAATCTCAGTCCACTGCTGGACGTAGGCCTCCCCAAGTACGTGCTACATATCCCGGTCTCCTGTCTTCCTCATCCAGCCCCTGCCGGCGATCCTGCGCAGGTCGTCAGTCCATCGGACTGGCGGGCGTCCCACGCTACGTTAGCCAAGACGTGGTCTCCACTCCAGGACTCGTTTGCTCCATCGGCCGTCGGTCCTGCAATAGATGTGACCGGCCCACTGTCACTTTAACTTGATATTTTGCGAGCTATAACGATTACTTTCGTTCTCTTACGGATGTCTTTATTTCTGATTTTATTCATAAGAGAAACGCCTTACATAGCTCGCTCCATAGCTCGTTTAGCGACTTTAAATTTGTGGACCAATCCCGCTGTCAGTGTCCATTTCTCGGCACCGTAAGTCATGATGGGTAGGACGCACTGCTCGCTGCTGTATATATATGAAGGATTTACAAACGAAAAGGTTTTTCTCCGTACAGGAACGGTGAAGGAATACTAATTCCTTCGGCCAGGCGGCCTGTTGTAAAAGCCGATAAAATAATCCACAGCCAGTTGGTAGGGCATTCAGCCTTTTGAATGGCTATACCATGCATAGTCTAGAGTATGTCGCCATAACAGCCTTGAGATGTGTTCCGGCATCAGTGGTCACATACTACTTTCTCCTTGAAGGTCGGCAGCACTCCTGATATTGCTAATGTCCATAGGCAAAGGTAACCACTTTCCATCACAGCCTGTTGCTGTGCGTCAGCAATAAACAAGAAACAAATAGTGGTTCTGTATTTATATTTCACTCTGAAACTGAATAGGATTTAACACTTACGTTGTATTATTTTAGTGATTACTAAAGTTTTCTGTACTTAAATGGAAAAAAATCACTTAAGATTTAGCGTCACATCAATGTTTTTTGATGATGTATTCAAATTATCACGTAATGTTGTCAATTGTGATAATAATGCAAGTTTAGCATAAAAATGACGCATCTATACTAATAACCCATCTCGACTGAAGAGGCATAATATCCAAAAGTTACAAGAGAGGACTTCTTCATAAAACAAAGAGTAGTGTTCTCAGTGGAGAACACACACCAACTATAGACAAAATTCTTTCTTTCTCCGCAGCGCCTCACAATTTAACGATCTAGCACTATTTTTCTAACTAAACCCAACACCTTTAGAAATATAATGAACAAAGAATATTTTTTTTCCAAACTATTTAATATGTGTTCAAATTTAATTCCAAATACTTTTTTTCAATCTTTTAATGTCACCTTTTCTTTTCATATTTTTTCAACCTTCATCATCAACTATACTCACTGATACACACACACACAAATAGAGAGAGAGAGAGATATATATATTTTCATTAATTAACCTGAGCAAGTCTATGCTAAGGCTTGTTAATTTATGCTGTTATTTGACTGTAAGCCTTACTAAAATAAATAAATACATATAGATAAAGTGAATCATTAACAGTCATTTCGTGTCGAGGCAGGAACCAAGGTCGGCCTTATCGCTTTAGACCTATCTCTACCAGACAACCCGGCCTGTAGATTGTGTGAAAGGAAACGAGAGTGTATGACGGTGGTGTGCAAATCAAATACATGTAATTAATAGGATACATAGATATTACACAATACATATAATTGAGATTAATTTAATTTAATTAATTAATCAACCCCCCCCCCCCCCCCTTATTATTCCAAAGAAAGAAAAAATAAGAAAATAATAATAAGTTCATAAAACTCGATTCCCCATGGCTTACCATTAAGACACTAGCGAAGCGACTAAAAGTCGCTAAAACGCCATGCATTAATTGGCATTTACGCGTTCTGTTCAAATATATAATTGTCTTTATAAATTAACTAGCAACCAAAAGGTCGAAAGCACCATGAATTTATTGGCACTTACGTTTTTTATTCGTGCATATATTTACTGTATTACTATCTCTTACGCTATGCGTATTGGATGAAATAGCAACTCATAAGCCGATCGGGCACCGGCTTTGGTTTCAAAATATGCGGTAAGATTATATTAGAGAAGTAGAAAGTATGCGTCTGTAAATCTGTAAAAACATATTTTACTACCTTCGGGATTTGGACTTCTTTTGTTTAAAATTTGTGATTTGATAACAGCCCATTGTTGTATTGTAACCTTTTATGGCAGTCATTAGCCAGATGTATCGGATTAAGATACGGGGACATTGCAGTTGCGCAGTATAAAACGATGACCAGATAGGGGGACGTCAGACGAGCGATAACCACAAGCAAAGCAAGACGTGTGTACTACAATCGGGGAACTTTAAGTGACGGACTTTACGCGTTTTTATGGAATTACGACCTTCTGCATTACGTTTGGACTCGTTGTGTTCGGTTATATATGTACCTGTGTTATACGTGTTTGTGTGGTTCTAATAAAGTCTATAGTAAGTAATTATAACGGCATTTTAATTCGAGTCTCGCGATTCGTAACAATAAGTTATGTTTAAATTTAATTAGGAATAATAAATTGGTTCAAAAACTTTTGATAGCATAAGAATGGGCCATGTGTATGGCGGACCTCGTGCTATCATATGAAATATAGTATAATTATAAATTTCCGTAGCCCCGTGATATTTACACAAATAAATTTCGAATGCTTAATACATCTCTCACACTCTCAAAGGCTGGCATCTATTTTGCTCATAGGTAAAGCATGCTATTCAACGTGGTAACGTCGACAGCCTTTTGGGCACGTTCCCTGTAAGTTACAGTGGTTTGGGACCAATATTTTATAAATTATGCCCTCTTTTTTATTTAGTTGTAGTATTAAATTTTAGGTTTTTGTTATAGAGTAGTTAAAATAATTTTAGAATAAATTCTTTATGAAAAAAATCTTTGTTTATATGGTGTATTTACCTCACTAGTTTGTAAATTTGTTTTGTCTATGTTATGTTCATTCTCTTTGGTCTTGTCAGTCATGTCGGTCAGTTAATTCAGTTGTATTCTTTCGTACTAAATTTTGTATATTATAAAATAAATACTTCTAAGTCAGTCCATATTATTATTATCACTATTGACTTATCTCAACCCATTATAAGACAACCCAAAAGTACCCAACAGTTTATTTATCATGAACATGTGGGATCACGAGGGGCATCAAAATTTGCATAGGACAATATCTGTCCTACGTTTGCCTTCGTTGTGTGTTGTCACTTTGGTCGTGTAAGTGTGACTGGACATTCATTTGTTTACTTCTGAGTTATTTCCTCGTTTGTGTGTTAATTCTTGTAAATTTGTATTTTTAGTGATTAGTTAAATTCTCCTGTTTTTGCTGTATGTAAAAATGAAGTCTGTATATGTTCGATACAAGCGGCCCGCCCCGGCTTCGCATTGGTATCTCAAAATAACTTTTTTTTAACTTAAGGTGCGAATTAATCGTCGGGAATACGTCTATGTATGTATTAGGTTAATCTAATGTTTGGTACATATGGTATTATGTTGTTTATAACCTTCTTACAGTTTTAATGTGTTGTATAAAAACATTTAACATTAACCAAGTAAGTTTTTATACAAACATCTGATACTCAAGCTTAATTACACCTTTGTTATTAATCCTAAAGTCTTAATCTATAACCAGTAAATTTTAAAAATAAAATGACGGTCATTTTTTGCTCTAACTTAGATTTATTTTCTCCGTGCAGTTTGAGTCATAAATCAAACTCGGCCTCAGCCCGGCTAGGGCGGTGAGCATGTTGCGCGGGCGCAACGCCATTATCGATAAAAACTCAATTTTATCAAAGAAAGATTATCTTTCTTATAAAAATCATTATTACCTTTTCTGCGGTTAATTTTAAACTTATATATATAAGTATTTATATTTATTTTTAATATAAATTATTACATTATAAACTTATAGTTTTTTAATATATAAATACCTAATTAATAATTTATTTGCAATCATTATTATTCTTATTTTAAGAAATACGTTGTTTTATCTATTTTTCCTTTCAATTATATCACTAACTCACAAAATGACAAAACTAAATACATTATCAATAATTCGTATCACTATGCCTGCCCATGAGGCCCGTGAGTGGAAGAGAGCTCACTATCGATCCAGCCGTCGAACAGTACAGACCTCCAAAGTCTGTTCAACAGACCTACTAAGAAGTTAAGTAAATTATCGTTCTTATTTTACGAGTATATTATTACAGTATAATTTGAATTATGTACAAAAACAACTCTTACTATGCTTGAACTTATAATGATTTATAGATTGTGTACAAACACAATTGTTTATTGTTACGTGCGAGCGGGGGTACGCACTTATGGTTTGGAAGAAAACACCAGTTTTTGAATAAGAGATTTTATTGACTTACACAGCCTCACGTAGTACCTCTCTGCAGAGTTGCCCCTATACGCACGACCAACGATGCACAGTCCCGACGATAAGTTGTCACACCCTCAATACCGTCGCCGATATTGCGTAGACCACCTCCGATATTATCGTGTGTGGCTCGCTTCTGGTTCCGCTTTCGAATTACGCTACACACCTCCTTTACATATCTGTCCACCAAACTTGTCACTAAATTCACCAATTTACTCGTCACTGTCTTCTATTAAACCCCTCTTCCAACTCTTCCGTATCGCACTTGTCGCTTCACTGCCTTGAACTCAACTCAACTCTAAAACTGTCCGGTAGGCGCGCCTTACGCTGTTTATATATCCGAAAGAATTTTCTAGAACCCATCTATCTATCTCTTTCTCTTCCTTCCCGAACCTTCTGTTCGGGAACTTTCGTTTATACATCTATCCCTTTCCAACATCTATCTATCTCTTTCTTTCGTTCATCGTCTATCCTTTTCTAAATATATCCGTCCTTGTCTTTTCCTTCTCGAATGTTCTAGTTTTTCTAAAACTAACTAGATGGTTCCACCATCATTCGCCGTACTATGTCTGAGCTAATAATGATTTTTTATCCGTGCAGGAACGGAGAAAGAATACAATTTCCTGCGGCCCGGCGGCCTGTCGTAAGAGGCGACAAAACAACCCACAGCCAGGTGGTAGGGCATTTGCCCGACTGGATGGCGACCACCCCTGGTCTAGAGTATGCCGCCATAATAACTCTGTGTTGTGTTCCGGCATTAGTGACCAGGTTCCAGACTCCCTAAAGAGAGCAGCAGCGCATTCGTAGCACCTTTGGTGTTGCAAATGTCCATAGGCGATGGTAACCGCTGTCCATCAAGCGGGCCGTCTGCCTGTCTGCTGATCTCCTCCAATAAAAAAAATAAAAAAATTATAGATTGTATACAAATATAATTGTTACTATGTTTGAACTAATAATTATTAATAGATTATGTACCAATAAATTAGCAACTATTTAAAATATTTTTAATGATATTACTTGCACTATGGCCAATTTATTTTATTTTATTGCAGGAGCTCAGCAGACAGGCAGGCGGCCCACCTGATGGTTACCATCGCCTATAGACATTTGTAACACCAAAGGTGCAACAAATGCGCTGCTGCTCTCTTAAAGAAGACTGGAACGTGGTCACTAATGCCGCAACACAACACAAGGTGGTTATGGCGGCATACTCTAGAGCAGGGGTGGTCGCCATCCAGATGGACAAATGCACTATCACCTGGCTGGGGTTGTTTTATCGCCTCTTACGCCTGGCCGCAGTTGGTATTCTTTATCCGTTCCTGCACGGATAATAACTGATAAGGATTGGCCAACTGATTGCCCTTTTTTTGCCACGGGAAATCCGATTGAGGACCATAGGCCGCGACAAGGACAGAACCTTGGGGGGGATAGTTCGCGACCCGTGTTTGGGATTCGCCGGGTCGGGGGTGACACTGATATGCCTAGTCAGAACTGGTGCGATGCTATTGCCACTCCGCACTTAGGTATACCCACTAAAACTGGGTGTTCCGTCCTGCACCTTATGCCATCTCGACGGCACATGCAGGTGAGTGAGAACACCTATTCCCCAAGGGGCCCACCCGCGCCGTACGCGTCCTCCTTTGGTGTAGGAGAGAAGCTTTGATATGCTCTCAAGCTGCCACTTCGCCTCCTCCTTTGTAAGCATAACGTGCTCGTAAAAGGAGGAAAAGGTGTTCTATCCGGTGTAATTAATTGTCCTCGTCCAAGTTAAATAGACTGCTCGTCTCTAATATCTTCAACTCTTTTTGATTTCCTCGTTAAATTTTGACTCTTTGAGTTAGGGGTTTCGTGTTTTTCCTATTTCTCCTTGTTACGCTTCATTTATTTAAATCTTTTGTTCGTCCATAATGTTACGAGCTACAGGACTCGAAATAAAATAAATGCCGTTGGAATTACAATAGAGTTTATTAGATCTGTACAAACACGTATAAAACAAGTACAAAATAAAACTGGCTGCAACCAGTTCACTCTGCACGATTGATTGCAACTTAACACGCACGCTAAGTCCGTCACTATGTCGCTAATCGAAAGTACTACTCGTCTTAATCAAAAAAAAAGTAATTTGCACATCTGGCAAACTTCATCGCAAAAAAATCGCGAGGTTTACGTCGTTCGACACTAATTACAGCCATAAAATAAGTACGATAAAAATAGATGTTTTTAAAGTTTGAACACGAAGTAAATAAAATAATTCGTTTTTACAACATTCAACTGTGCGGTGTTTGTTGGTATGTAACAATAACTTATACGGGAAGTCTAGTGTCCCGGGTTTTTGCGGTTTGTTGCGTCTACTTCTTTTCACCAGTCTGGTCGAATTTTTCTTCACCCCCATATATCGTGATTAAACCAACTATAGAATATTAAAAGCGCGGAGCGACTTTGTAACATGACTTGGCAAGGGTCGGTGCGAAACGAATTCATGTTAAATCCTTACTTAACGATTTTAACCATAGTGCAGTAACAGTCGTAAGACGATAGACTTGTTTTGAAAATAAATAATAAAATATTTTGTGATTGGTGAAATTTTCTTTAAATGTCATTAATATATCATTTAAATAGTTGCACCATTGTTTATATTAAATATTATTTAATAATAATATAAATTAAAATATAATCTGCGTTTAAGTGTTTATTAGTTGGTAAGTAACTTTGTCCTAATTATTTTTAATTTTGTTGCTTTTGTATTATATTTGCTGCAACTTAATTTATTATAAGAAAAATAATTATATAACTTACTTATATATTAAAGAAGCGAGAGAATTAAAATTATAATAAAAACGTTTCTGCTATACGTGTTATTATGGAGTTTCTTAATTTTTTATCTCCTTAATCAGCTATAAAACTTTGTGATATTTTGGACATAGAGTAGGTGGTAGACCAAATTTTTAATGTATATGTATAACCTTCAAGTTCTCCAGTTGAACTTAGTTTGGTAAAAACTTGAGTTTAAATATTTTTATGACAATTAATACGCCTGTTAAAATATTTGTACGTTTTATTCCCAAAAATCTGAAAAAAAAAACTGCTTTGCGTGATCACACCGAAATGCTTACATCCGCAGTAACTTCTCTAATAGTGATTGGATGATTCTCTATAATCATTTTCTTCACTGCATCAACACTTTAATCATCTGTTGACATGCTAATGCGAGCTTTTATCATTTATAATTTGATATTTTGCTCAAATCAGTCATTAAATGCCATAGTCAACATTTTAAGTGTGTTTGGTCACTTGAATTTATTTTTAACATAAATTTGAATACGTAAAAAAACTACGTTTTAACGGTTTTAAGCGTGGTAATTTATTAGATTTTGATTATTCCGGCGTTTCGGCCGCTTTTTAGTGGGCGTGGTGACGGACGACAAAGGTGACAATTGTTGACGAGTATTGCTAATACATACATACATAACTTCACGCCAGGTCCCTTGCGGGGTAGGCACGAACAACAGAGCGCCATACATATTCTTACACACCTCACTTGCTTTTTTGACATTCATGGCTCTTGTCATGCACGCTCGTCTGTTCTTGAGGCTCCTGACATCACCTTCTGCTAATACATGATCAATTTGGTCATGGAAGGTGTGTCGTGGCCTTCCGCGACTTCTGCATCCATCCACTTTTGCATTGTATATATGTTTATTCATTCTTTCATCATACATTCTTTCCTCATGCCCGAACCACCGGAGCAGTATTGTTAATAATAACCATAAACAAAATTAGAACTAAATAATTACAATGAACAAGTTGGCGGTAGGCTTAAAAAAACTTTAACAATACTCGTTGCACAATTGTCATCTTTGCCGTCTGTGAAAAGCGGCCAAAACGTCGGAATAACCAAGATCAAATAAATTACCACTCTTAAAACCGTTAAAACGTAGTGTTATATGTGTACAAGTCGCGAAAACTTATGAAAATAATAAATTTGAATACGGTTTTACTAGCCCTTTTTTGTATGTAGCAAAAAATCGCCAAGCACACCAAAATACGTCAAACCTTATATAATACTAGCTAATATCCGCGACTTCGTCTGCGTCATGATCGCGATGTCGCATACTATCAGCGCCATCTAGTTTATTTAGTATGATGACGAAATACTCTGTTTCACTGTTTTTGTATTGTTTTTACTTTTTCGTTAATGTATACTTTGTTTTATTGTATGATGATACCGGCAATATCAGTATTTAATTAGGTGCATAAGTTGATATAATAAGCTGTTTAAGTAATTACAGTTTTTTTTTACTATTCCACGGGAACTCTTTAATTTTTCGGGACCAAAAGTATTCTATACCTTGACCAGGGATATAAGCTACCACCATATAAAATTTCATTAAAATCAGTCCTATCGTTTCAGAGATTAGCCCGTACAAACATACAAACAGAGAAACAAAAAAAAATTTAAAAAATCTAACTTAATTCTATTTCACTTCTTACATCCCTCGGACTTGGTTTTTGAATTGTTTTCATTGTGCAGAAAATCGACCTGTGCAGTTTTTTTTAACAACTCTACGGACTAGAGTTCCGTAGTACCCTTTTTAACAGTTTAATTTCTAGATTTACTTCTTTTTTTTGGAATTTAACACGCTTAATATTTCTTTGGTTATTGTGTATGACATTAATTTAGTGATTTTTGTGTTGAGGTATGTATGTATCTTACGAATAACTTGTATTATTAATTTATTATATTTTTAATACTATACCTATACTAATGTAGAGTGTATCTGTTACATGCTGGTGTTGTGAGGAAGTGCATGTGCAGTGTGTGCCTTATGTCTATACTAAATATATTATCCCATGTAATGCCACGTGTGTTGTTTTTGTTTTTCTACAGTTTTATTATATGTATAGATTTTTCAAAGTCTGGTTATCGTTAGTATTTCGCGCAATGAATCAGCATTGCCATAAAGCGTGGCAATGCAACCAGTTTTCAGGGCACGCTTCTCTCTGGCAGCGATTTGTTACATACTTATATTTATTATTATATTTATAATTTAGTTCATTTTTTAGTATTTGGTTAGGCTTTTCTTCGTACTATTTATAATTTCTGTCAAAATCATACTATTAATTCAAAATACCTAAAAAGACAGCATCTTCTATGTTGGGAACATGAGAAGTATAATAGTAAGGCAAGATTTGAAAATTGAGCTTATGTATTTACAAAATTCGTATTCTCGTTGAGATTCAACATACTACCAAAAATATCAATAATAATAATTGTTTTGTAATAAATCTATAGTAATTATGTGATTAAGATGTACATGCTTCAACTCCATTAATTCTCCGAAAACTAATTGGGATTGTTCACTTTTTTTTAATTTAGCTTTTTGAATAACCATTTCGAGGAATAGTGTCCCTAATCATTTCTGTCTAGTTAAAATTCCAAAAAACATACGATCTTCTTGTATTTTGTAAGAAATGCGTTTGACCTTTATTTGACCTTACTAAATCCAATCAGGTGGGTCGTCTGCCCGTTTGCCTGATTCAGGTGTTAAAAAAATTCTAGCTGTACATTATTTGATTTAAGTTCTATAACATGGATTTTCCCTAAAGACCACTTTAAAAATTTAACGATAACTGTAGAAAATAATAATGGTTGAACACGAAAAGGAGATTTCGAGAATGCAATTTTTATTTTTTTTGTTTATCTATATGTTAGAGGATAAAACGAAACTAATGAACCGATTTGAATTAAACTCTACACAGAACTAGCTTATATTCCGGGTAAACACGTAGGAAACTTTTTAAATGACGTCATTTTCGTCGGATAGATGAATGTAATTTATCTTTATCTTCGGACTACAAGGCGCTCTGGTCTACGCCATCGCTTCACAGTGGAAACGCTGCCGGTGCGTACTAAACGTTTCGCCTCCACATTCCTTGTGCGTACCGCAGAATTGTGGAATGCATTACCAGAGTCCGTGTTTCCCGAAAAATACAATCCGGGTATCTTCAAGTCTCGTGTAAATAGGTACTATCTAGGTAAGCGTGCTCCATCTTCGACCGCATCATCGTCCAGCATCGGGCGTGATCGTGGTCAAACGCGAACCTATTTAAGATAAAAAAAAAAAAAATGTAAACAAAAAATGCTAAATTTTTCTATAAATGTAGCAATTAGGCTAATACATAATAGACCATGGAAATATAAATAATAAATGAATGGAATAGCTATTCTAGAAGCGATTTTAAATATTTCCTTTTCTTATCTACACTTACACCTATCTCTCATAGTGATAGGCAGAAACGATGGATCACCACTTGCGACGATCCTGACAAACAACTTTAGCTTCATCTACTTTCATTATTCTCTCTCATACATTCACGTTTATTGGAGATGATTTTTACCTGACCTATCTTCAACACTTATGCTATTTGATAATGGTGTGAAAATCGCAGTATAGCGGCACCAACTTTACCATTCACAATTCTGTCATACACTTCTTTTGTGTTTATACTTGCATCCATTCTCTCTACAGATCTAAACACCCTTCTTTGTTTGTTGAGATAAAACATAAAATCAAGTCGTGCTAGAAATCCAAGAACAACGTATTCAATTATTGAATTTTAATGTATTAATAGCAATTAGTTCATATTTGTTAGCTATAGAATTTTATTAATATTGAAACCTCGATCATTTCCAATAAATAATGCAATTAAATTTAAGTATAATTTACCGTCAAATATTGATAAAGTAATGGCAGTAGTGAAGTGACTTAGGTTTGATTTAACGTCCGGAAATATTAAAAACGAAATGTGTGCTGGGATACATAGTAGAAGTGAAACTTCAAAGGACAAGTAGAAAAACGAATCTCAATTTTAACTTGAAATTTTACGGGCATATTGTTAATGTACTTTTGGAATTTAAAAATTTGGCCGTAAAACTTCAAGTTAAAATTTTGTTGCGATTCGTTTTGCCAGTTGTCCGTTGCGATTCGTTTTGCCACTTGTCCGCTGCGATTCGTTTTGCCACTTGTCCGTTGCGATTCGTTTTTCCACTTGTCCGTTGCAGTTCCACTTCTACTATGTGTCCCAGCACACATTTAATTTTTCGCAGGTTTACTGCAAATTATGATTTGGTTAGGTACATTTAAATGAATGTATTTTTTATTTATACATATTTTATTTTATAAAACAAAAAAACTGAAATTGATCCGGAACCAAAAATGCATCCATAGTCTACTCTAAGCAGGTCGCCTCTCACCATGTCTAGTCTAAATTTATACCGCCACTCCACGCAGCCGTAATGATTTTTCGTGACAGAAACATCCTAATACCCCCCATCTATATAAAAGTTTCACTTCAATTAAAAAAGGTCTATTATTTGTCTCATCAAAAATTTATATCAGAATGTGAGCAATATATTTTATATACGTACCTACTTACTTCAAGGACTGATAAAGAGATGTTACGTTATCTTGATTAATTACGGAACAAATGACATAAAGATTCTAGCGGACGAGTCGAACCTTCAATCTTATTGTTAATGTATCACTATAAGTAATAATACCACCCATTATACCAACCATTGTTCATGTGTTTATTTTATTTATAACTAAGTTAGTTTTTATTTATTTGGTGAATAAAAAAGAGGTATCTTTTAATGACTATCAAGTTGAAGGAATTAGTTTCGGTAAGAATTTATGAATTAATTTCATTATATGAATCATAACAGATCCTACTTATAATAAATACTTATATCATATATCAACGGTCAGCTCCCATATCTTAACATACATTCACTTGCCTTATCGTCAGTTGAATTTTGACATTACTTGTCCATACAAGTAGTAAACTAATGTCAAATTATGACTGGTGGCAAGTTAAATGAATGGTCAGTAGGATATAATAACCGGCCGTTAGTGGTTATTTATATTGGAATGGTAATATCATAATTATAATACTATATGTAAAACATCAAAGACGTTATAACGTATATTCTATAAGGCTAACGAAGTCTGTTAGCGTTATAGAAACTTTCCTGATTCTTGAATTATTTTAAAATTTTGGCACAAAATTAAATTAGCATTTAAATTAATCAAATCCTGGTATTTGCTGTAATAACATACCTAATTAGTTACAACATGAATGCTAAATGCTATCGAGAAAATGAATCAGATATATTAAGAACACTTTCTCAGACGTCTTTGCGGTTAAAAAAACCTATGAGTTTGCGGAGTTACGAGACCTGTATCGTGGCCTAATTTTAAAAGCGGTAATTAGGCCACGATACATTTCTTGTAACTCCGCAAACGTCATTGGTTTTTATTTAACCGCAGAGACGTCTGTTTAACTGTCCGTTTAACATTCATGTTGTTACTCATTAGTTATGTAATTAGAATGCAGCAAATACGGGAATTAGATTAATTTAAACGGTACTTTTTTGCCAAAATTATAAAATAATTCAAGAAACAGGAAAGGTTCTATAGAACCTTTCCTGTTTCAGCAGTATACTACTAATAGCGTTACAGAACGTTTCCTGCCTGCTAAATCCCCTGGACAGTATTCTGCGTGGAGCCGTTCCCAATGTCAACGATCCCATACTCACAGACAGCTTACATACGCTTGGCCTTCGAAGAGATTTCGCGTATCTCTGTATTGTATCGACTACAATGGGGAGTGTTTCGATAGTTATATAGGATAGTAGGATAATTGGCAAGAAACCGCACAAGAGCGAGATAAGTGGTAAGCTTTCGTTTCTGAAGCCAAGACCCATTTTGGGTCGCTGAACCAACCGAGTAAGTAAGTGGGATAGTTAAAAGAACTCTAATTACTTAAACAGCATATTATAATAATTATTATGCACCTAATTAAGTATTGATATTGCCGGAATCATCATACAATAAAACAATTTATACATATTATCATACAATAAAACAATGTATACAGTAAAAAAACAGTTTCATCCGTGCAGGAACGGAGAAAGAATACAATTTCCTGCGGCCCGGCGGCCTGTCGTAAGAGGCGACAAAACAACCCACAGCCAGGTGGTAGGGCATTTGCCCGACTGGATGGCTACCACCCCTGGTCTAGAGTATGTCGCCATAACAACCTTGTGTTGTGTTCCGGCATTAGTGACCAGGTTCCAGGCTCCCTAAAGAGAGCAGCAGCGCATTCGTAGCACCTTTGGTGTTGCAAATGTCCATAGGCGATGGTAACCGCTGTCCATCAAGTGGGCCGTCGGCCTGTCTGCTGATCTCCTGCAATAAAAAAAAAAAAAAAAAACAGTTAGGTTATATACCAACCTTAAATACCAACAGGTGCGGAGCTTCAATGAAGAATGTTTTAAAATCCTGAGGGTTTTCCTAACTTACTGTTTTTAAACAATTCCACGCGGACGAATTCGCGGACAGAAGCTATTGTGTTCATATAACCACATCACTAATGTTGATGTGTTATAAGTAACCTTGAACAAGTTTTACAAAATTTAAACAAAAATGTCGGTTTTCATTTACGAAATCTGTATTTTATACTTCTTTGAAATTGATTTTGAAACGGTTTGCGCTATATTATATGATTAAAAATTAAGAGTCCAAAAATGTCTTTATTCTTTTTGCAAACGGTAAAATGTTGTGTCCTCACATTACAGCTACTTAATATAATATTATCTATCTATGTCTATTTTAATAATAATTACTTTTCCAGTAACAATATTTTCAAAATTAATTTAGGTATTATATACAATAAAATCTATTTATATTTTGTTATTTCCTTTCTTTACTGTGGAGGTTTATGAATATGTATTCTTTTTGGTTATCTTTGTAACTTTACATTATAAGACTACAGCTGGTAGCCCCCAAATTGAGTAAAATAAAATATAAAATTTCGTAACACTTTGAAAATGATTTTTTGATGAGATTTTATAATTATGTACATTTTCACCCTATTTTTCACCTCATTTAGGCTTGAATTTCCAAAAGCACTGTTACACATATAACCTTATTTCTAACCAGGAACGATTATATAAAATTTTATCTTACTTCAAAAATTACGTTTGTCATACTATTTATCAATTATCATAAATTTCAAAAATCTGGATTATTAGGTATTGTAAAATTTTATAAATATAGCTTCGATCTAAATCATAATATTGTTACGTGCGAGCGGGGGTACGCACTTATGGATTGAAAGAAAACATCAATTTTAAATTTAACTATTTTATTGACTTACATAACCGCACGTAGTACGTCTCGGCAGGGTTGCCCCTATACGCGCGACCAACGTTGCACAGTCCCGACGATAAGTAGTCGCACCCTCAATACCGTTGCCGATATTGCGCGGACCACCTCCTATATTTTCGCGTGTAGCTCGCTTCTGGTTCCTCTCTCGAACTACGCTACACACCTCCTTCGCGTATCTGTCCACCAAACTTGTCACGAAATTCGCCACTTATTCGTCTCTGTCCTCTATTAACCTTCTCTAATAACTCTTTAGTATCGCACCTGTCGTTTCACCGTCTTGTACTGAACTCACCTCTCAACTCTAAACTGCCCGGTAGGCGTGCCTTACGCTGTTTATATACCCGGAAGAATTTTCTAGAACTATACTATCTATCTGTCTCTTTCTTTCTTTCGTCGTCTATCTCTTTCTAACATATATCTATCTCTTTCTTTCGTTTATCGTCTATCCTTTTCTAAATATATCCGTCCTTGTCTTTTCCTTCCAGAAATTTCTAGTTCTTTATAAAAGTTCTAAAACTGTTTTACGCTGCTGGGCAGTTCCACCCTCGGTCACCACAATATTTAGTTATAAGTAAGTTATTTTCAGTCTATTTGTAGTATTTTATGTATGCATTTATTTGTGGAATGCGATACAGATTTTTGTTTATATTTTAGTTTAGTATGGTTTTGTAATAGTTATATTTTTTTTTGTCCATTAATATATTTAAAAAAAACAATCAGTCGTTCAGTAAGGCCAACCTATCCATGTATAGATTATACATCTACAGGCAAATGATTTTTAAATACAGGGTAATAAAACATGCTTATCTGGCTGTAATCGCAGTGTAAACGCAACAATTGAACTTTATCAAATGCATCTGTTTTGATTTTGCAAAAGATAAGACTTAATATCGGTCTATTAACAATAATGACTTGGAAAAACAATTTTATAGCGATCTTCAATATATTCTACTTCCTATTAATATTATAAACTCGAAAGTTTGTAAAAATGTTTGTTACTCTCACGCAAAAACTACTAAATGGATTTTGATGAAACTTTACTATAATATAGCTTACACATCAGTTGACCACATGGCTATAATTTATAAAGATGTGGTGTGAATTATTCAAAATATAACGATTTACGGACCACACATCACATAGCTTAATAATAAACACCCACAGCAAACATAAGTCAAAATCTCATCTTTATCGTTTAAATTATCATTATAGTATTATATGTAATAACAGCTCATAAATGTCCCTCTGCTGGGCTCGGGCTTCCCATTATAGGGGAATGGACAGTATACCCGCCTCGCTTGTCCAAGGCGGCTTGTGGCAAGTTTAACACATCAGTTCCCGATGTGCAGGTTGCATTGAGATGTTTTCCTTCACCGTTATTAGCACGTGGTAATTGTAGCAATATGCACATTAGGTCAGAAAACAGCCCAAGTGGTGCATACGTTCCGGGCAGGGTTGAACCCGCTCCCTTTGAGTTTGGCACTCGTGTGCGAGCCATTACGCTACCACGACTTTGCAAGACAAAATAAAAAATACTTTAAGTTAGTATTGATTCAAACAACTCAAAAACACTAAGGGAGCCGATGCGTTGCCTACCTCGTTGAGACTTTAAAAATCTGTTTACGCGCTTTTTAAAGAGCCCCATATTGTAGCGCTCTGGTAAAACCGCAAGAGGGAGCTCATCCTATAGCTTGCTCACATTATGGCATAAAAGAATAAGCGCTACGTACAGTGGATAACTTCCAGGTGTCGAAAACGTGTGGATGAACTCCCAGTCGCTGGCGAGCAGTGCGGTGGTAAAATGGCGATGTAGGTACCAAACCAAACAGCTCCTCAGAACACTTCCCAATATATATATGTCGGAAAAGGTGTCGTTCTCATGACATCTTCTTTAGTTATTTTGCCAGGTGGTAGGGCATTTGCCCGACTGGATGGCTACCACCCCTGGTCTAGAGTATGTCGCCATAACAACGTTGAGTTGTGTTCCGGCATTAGGGACCAGGTTCCAGGCTCCCTAAAGAGAGCAGCAGCGCATTCGTAGCACCTTTGGTGTGGCAAATGTCCATAGGCGATGGTAACCGCTGTCCATCAAGTGGGCCGTCTGCCTGTCTGCTGATCTCCTGCAATAAAAAAAAAAAAAAGTTATTGCAGGTTTAGTGGGCGTCATCAGGGTAAAATGCGAGCATAAAACACAATGGCCACGGCTTATACACTGTTAATTTAGATTTACACGATATTTTGACATAGTTTAGACCGAGCAGCGGGTTCAGGGCACCGCTCATACTTCCAACTTCAATACTATCTTTAAAATTCTCAAAGGTTTGGACCTCGACCTGTTGCCACTAACCAAATGTGCCACAAAAACTCCTCCGTCTACCGAAGTAGATAGTACCAAAGTCTAATAGAGGGCGTCTGACCCCGCTCCATATGCGAGCTCTGATTGGGCGTTTATTAAATTACAATATTCATAACTTTTATTAGGTTAGAACGATCTTTAAGTTATAGAAACATTTAACAAATCAAATAAAATTGAATTAAGAATTTTAAAAGTAGTTAAAATATAAACAAATAATATTGTGCGTTATAAATCCCAACAACAATCATCCGATTCATAGCTTCCCTCCGACATATATATATTTTCTTTATCCTTGTATTTATAACTTAGATTTACGATTTCTGTGTCGAATTGTACCTGGCCTATAGTGTCCAAAAGAGGCTCGTTCCAGTCAAGCTATATTTTGGACCTTGATATAAGACCTTGATTCGCCTTTCATGCGCATAAGATACCTTTTTCGGCAATGTCATTAGGTGCATTGATTTCATATTAAGAGTTATTTAAAATTAACCAAAAAGTTACGCAAGAAGACAACAGTATATTGAGTAATGTTTTGCGTAACGGACAAACAAACAAGCAGACGGCTTGTCTGTATAATATTATACATTTCTGTAAGTGTAGTTATTGTTTTTTTTAAATTTAGTTTACGTAAAAACTATTGGGCCGATTTTGTTGCGGTTTTTACTAATCGATATCAAATTACCGAACTTAAAATCTAGTGCTTTATATTCCGGGAATGCTACAGGAATTCACTTGGGAGCGATTTAATGTCGCGTGGTTGAAAAAAACGGAATCCGATGTAATAATATTTTTCCTGGTCGATAGCATATTCTGTCATAAAATCTGTGATATTTTATAACCTGGGAATCCCGTGAAAATTTTCCCAGAAATGGTTTTAAGTTGTTAGGACACGTATAAATTTGCTATTATTCCGTCCAACATGATCGAAATAGCAGGCGAGGATGGGGTAAAGAGAGTGCATGAGTGATGGACAGTTTTGCTGAGCTCGATCCAATTGTTAGGACATATATATATATATATATATATATATATATATATATATATATATATATATATGTAACTTTAAGTGTTTTTGTTTCACATTTATATATTACTGTATTACTATTTCTTACGCTCGGCGGCTTTCTACACGTATAGCATGAAATACCAACTCATAACCCGACCGGGCTCCGGGTTTTGTTTCGAAATATGCGGTCAGATTGCAAAATTAAAAATATACATTGTAATACCTATAAGAAAATTCATCGCGAGTTAGACGTATGTAAGTTTTATAAAAAACAATTCAATCATCAAGTCTTTTGTTGTGCTCTGATACCAGGGCCTTACACTAAATTAAAAAACTAATTTAAAATTATCTTATATACCTAATAATCTGTGTACATACAGGGCGGAACGAAAAAAAAATTACTGAGCGAAACTATGTTAATTTTTTAGGGGACTCAATGACAACGATTCCACATCAAAATAAAGAAGAATCATGTAAATCGGATCATAAATCTCAGCGTGATCGGTGTACATATGAAACGGAATGGATTATTTTTTCATAAAAAATGTTCATAAACTGAATACTACTGGGCCAAAGCATGATAAACATTTAGAAAACCAAATGGAAACTAATCCGCATCGAACTAAAAAAGAATCATGTAAATCGGATCATAAATCTCAGAGTAATCGATGTACATATAGAACGGAATCGACATTTTTTTTATAAAAAATGTTCATAAAATGAAAACTACTGGGCCAAAGTATATTAATTTTCTAGGGGATCAAATGGCAACTATTCCGCGTCGAACTAATAAAGAATCAGGTAAATTTTATCATAAATCACAGACTAATCAATGTAACATACATTAAAAAAACATACCGGCCAAGTTGAGAGACTCCTCCGTTAGGAAGTCGGTTAAAAAAGGGATAATACACTATTGAAGAATACTTAATGACAAAGCTTCATTTTCATAACAGCTCGCCGTACAGCCGGCCACTTGCTGGAAAGCGGTTACTTTCGCCTATTGACATCGCAACACCAAAGGCGTTCCAAAGCGGTGCTGCTCTCTTAATGAAGACTGGAACCGAGCGGTATACTCTATAGGTGGTAGCCACTGTGAGCAATTTTATCGTCCCTTACGACAGGCCAGCCGACCACAGTAAATTATATGCTCTCTCCGTTCCGACACGAATGAAACAACAAAGATTTCAAGTTATTTTTTTAAATAAAATTGAACGGTAAATAAATCAGATAATGATTAAAATCAATTGTGCAAAATACCAAAATATATGCAATTTCTGTACATAAGAAACCCATTATAAACAAGTTCAATAGTAATGCAATTTAATTGAATATCCAATTAAGAAATTGCATCATTAACAAACCAGTGTTTGAAGCTTTTGGCATGCCGTTTCTCACTTCGGCGTCGTTGGAGTGAGACGTGTTTGGTTACGCGATGAAAATAAGAATTATTAAAACAAAAACGATTTTTTCAGTGTAGTGCAAACATGAATTCAGTGATTGGATTGAAGGCTCATACCTGGAATTTAAATAAAAGCAGATGTAAGTACATACATACATACATACATAACTTCACGCCAGGTCCCTTGCGGGGTAGGCACGAACAACAGATGTAAGTATTTTAGCCAAAATCTATATATATATATATATATATATATATATATAAAAGTCATGTTAATTACGCCATTTACAACTCAGAACGGCTGGATATTTTTTTTATGATATTTGTGTTTTTGGAATTTCTTCGTCCGAAATAATAAGTATTGAAAATATGATGATATTCATCAAAAAATAATTAATAAACATTCTCTAGTCTAGGCATTCATTGGTGTTGTATGATCATTCCCGGTCGGTTGCGGCAAAGGTGACTGCATTTAAACTCATTTTGATGTATCTGAATTAGGTGAATTATTTTTATGTGATAGTTTGGATTCACAATTGGACCCGGTAGGTGGCGCCGCTGAACCCCTCCTTAACGATGAGACCTTGATGATTTTGATGTATAATTTTTTTGTGATTTTTCAAGTAGGTTCGAGAATGATTTTGATTAACAATTGGTCGCGGTTGGTGGCTCTGAAATCGGTTTCTAGCTTTCTTTTAAAGGGCAAGATAACGTCTGCCGGGTACAGATAGTATTACTTATAAACTGCTTTTAAACGGTTTTAAGCCATGACATTATAATTGATTATTATTATATTAATGTTAACGTTTCGGACTATTTTTAGTAGATCTTCTTAGATCTCAGATCATGGAAGACAAAGGTATCAAGTGTTAATGAGTAATATTATAGTCATTATTTAGCCTGCACCAGTTTTTTATGGTTCTTATTGACACTACGGGAGGCTAATCTAATTTACCATACTAGTCGCGAAAACTTAGAGAATACGTATATTACGAACTAAAATTTTGCATGTTAGTATTTATTGTAGCCGTGTTAGTTTAGTGATTAATGCAATCGTGTCTCAAATAGAAATGATGTGGCTTCGAATTCTGGCCGAAAAAGTCGAAAAGTTTTCAGAGCTTATGTGGATATTGCTATTCCATTCACAACGGTGAAGGAAAACATCGCGATGAGACCTGCTGCACATCGAGATAGATAGACAGATGATTTTTGTCGCAGCTTCGGTTGCGTTAATGAGAAGAACCCTACAGTTTTTTAGGATAAAAATTAGCCTGTGCTATATATCTTTATATATATTCGTGTTTCTCGAAAAGTACAATACGGGTGAATAGGTACTATCTAGGTAAGCGTGCTTCATCTTCGATCGCATCATGGTCCGGCATTGGACGTGATCTATTTATATAAAAAGACAAGTATTATAAAAATAAATGAAAATCTGCTTTTCTTTTCAGATGAAGAAATCGACGAGCTTCCTCTCATGGCGACGTTGGGGCCAGTTTTGACAATATTAGCCGTATATTTGGTATTTGTATTAAAAATCGGTCCAGCCTTTATGAGGAAAAGAGAAGCATACAGACTTACAAACACATTATTATTATACAATGCTGTGCAAGTTTTGATATCGTTGTATTTAGTGTTAAGGGTAAGTGACGTTATTAATATCTCAGAACTTTTTTCATAAGAATTTGATTACAGATTTGTATGTCGTGATAACTGTAACATTTTCCCGGGATAAAAATATCGTATATCTTCCTGGTTATCTTATAGTTTTTTTAATACGCTTTTATTAGCTTCATACGTATGTTAGTATGTATGTAACGGAATCTTTCAAGTAAAATTTGATTGACTTCCCGGTTTCCGGTTGAGCTGAAATGCACGTATGTGTATATCGCGTGACAATGCAATAATATGGTACCATGGAGCTGATCTGATGATGGAGTAGGAAGGTGGGCATAGGAACTCCTGTACTAAACAAGATAGACCCGTCGTGTTTGGGCTCGTTTTACTTGTCTTGGCTAGCACTCTGCTGCTACATGGTATGCAGGGTCTCAAAAGTTTGTATTTAAAAACCTTTATAAAAATATCAACCAAAAAAAAGAAAAATAAATAATATTTTAAAAAAAGACGCTTTTATAGAAAATCCAACTACAAAAATAGAAAATAAATTTGAATTGAAAATAGTGTAAGAAAAATGATTTTATTGTAAAAAAGGCATGGGGTGCATGGTATCAATGGTCATAAATATTTTATGAACAGATATTGTTAGAAGGTTTATTTTGATAATATTCTGAAAAGCGCCCTAGGCTTTTTTCTTACATTATTTTTAATTCAAATTTATAAAAAAAATATTTTCTATTTTTTAGTTGGATTTTCTATAAAAGCGTATTTTTTTTAGTTTATTTTTAAACTATTATTTATTTTTCATTTTTTAGTTGTTTTTTATAAAAGTTTTTATGTATGTACCTTATATTATAGCTTCTGCCCGCGACCTCGTTCGCGTGTAATAGTTAACTTAACCCGCGACTTTGATTATGTATACGGTGAAAATATTTTTAAATCTCAATAACTGCCCGGTGGCCTTGCACATCATAGCGCGCAGTGTGTTTTTTTAAAGTGCGATATCTCTTAAGATATTCATTGAAATCGAATGATCTAAATGACAATTTCGTTTTAAATTACCCACTCGTGATTAATAACGGATTTATTTGGATAAAGATTAATATTTTATAAAAACACCTTCCTAAATAATGCATTTTTTAGAACAAATTTGGTTAGCGTAATAAATAGACAATAAACATACATATACAATCGCGGACTTATTTTAGAACTTTTAAAGGGGAAAATTTGTGTCACACGTGGTTTTTGCGAAACTTTAACTGTTTACGCATTACACGCAGCGGAAGTTGAATTTGAAACATTCGTCATTGGTGCTCCGCGTCTACTGGTCTTAGGGTGATGATATTGAGCCTCTATCGTCATTTTATTGTAAGCGACATTTGGACCTAAGTATAATTTTGCTTGTACAGATGTTTCAAACTATTATTAAACAAAATAATAATTTGAAACACCTGTACAAGCAAGAATTAGTTCCAAATGTCGCTTACAATAACATGACGGTGAAGGCTCGCTATAGAGCCTATAGCCTTCCTCGATAAATGGGCTATCTAACACTGAAAGAATGTTTTAAACTAGTAGTTCCTGAGATGAGTGCCTTCAAGCAAACAAACAATCTCTTCAGCTTTACGACTATATACTACAGATGTACATACATTATCAAGCGGCGCAAATATGTAACCCTCAGTGAAAAATGTTTGTGCCATTTGCTGTTGAAACACTTGGACCCTGGGATAAGAACTTAACATAGGTATACTACGAGTATGTTCTAACTAGAACTTCATAAGACTATAAATTATGCAGAAGGCTCTCAAAATGCACCTTCTATCAACTCAATAAGAATCATAACGATCTGTCAATTTTTTTACAGAATAAAACATTTTTATCACGAAGTAGCTAACCCACAAAACACCAAGAATATAATAAACTAACAAGATCCATGCCCCGTGGTAATCCAAAAACCCAAATGGTTTACTTGAATAAATAGAACACAATATAATATACAATATTCAACGTTTTTCCAAAATATTCATTTTTTTGTATGCAAAAATTTAATAAAAACGGCTTTTTCTCAAAACTGCCAGAATGTAGGTTGGTTCAATTTTGCATAAGTATGTCCTTAAGTAGAATGCTGAGCCTATGTCACCTTCTTCTATGGGTAAGGTGCCTAAAAAGCTCGCTACGTCACCCTGGATCACCATACCATCCATTAGCCAAGGTATGCACCAGCCCTCGAATCACCTAAAAAGCTGAGAAACCCGTTGTGATAACTATTTGTAGAGACCCATCTCCTCTTCATGGTCCAAGGATCTCCTCATCAAAGGGTACAAATAAATAAATCTCACCGAGGATTATCTATAGAAGACCACGTTTCAGTAAACGTAACATAGCACGCCCTCCAGTCCGGTGGACCGACAACCAGTATCAGGTCGCTGGTAGGGGCTAAATGAGGAAAGTGAGACCGGGATACGTGGTGCAGACTTCAGTGACCTACGTCCAGCAGTGGGCGATTGGCTGAAGAAGAAAGAAGTGGATATTTATATGCGTCAATTGAATGATTGAATCTTTTTAACAAATGCACTATTTGCATTCATGTGGATAAAAATCTTAAATTGCTTTACATGTATTTTTATATTTGTAGTTTATGAATGATTTGTCGGAAATGGGTTTGGTGCCTAAGCAATGTGTGATGAAGGACGACACTTCACGGAGACGGGTGAGATAATTTCATTTTTTTTTTTGACTCCATAGAAAATATTATATTATTACTAGTTTTTGAGGGCGGGTCCAAGGCCAAAAGCTTCAGAACCACAGGCGCGAGGGAGAAAGGTTGCGGCCCGTGTGGGATTCGCCACGTCGGGGTGCAACTAGCACCTCACGTATGAATTACCATGGCCAAGCCGTCGTTGGAGATACCCTGTAAAGCCCCTGTTTGTCCCTCGAACGCCTCATGTCCGGCCTGCTCCCAAGCTCCTAGCCGTGGTTGTCCCACGGCGCTACAATATGGGGTTTATTAAAAAGGGCGTATAAAATTTCTTCAAGACCGGCAGCGTGTTAGTGACATCTCTGGTATTGCAAACGCCCATAGGGGACGGTAACCAGTTTCCATCAGTTGGGCCGTGTGCCTGCCTGCTATACTCCAATTATTTAAAAAAATAAAAAAGTACTGTTTTTGTCCCTGTGATCAGAAAACTCCAAGCGTACTTTAAGAATATGAGAAATAATATTCATCAGATGTTAGAAAACGTCATATCCAATTTCACAATAGCATTTATAATATTAGTCAGGATTATAAACAGCGCGTTCCATTAGTAGCCCAACGCCAAATGCTCCGTTAACCGTTCCACAAGACGACCGCGGTCGTTGTGGTCGTGGCGAAAACGTTACCAATGAGGTCACGACCCATCAAGAGGTAGGTCGAATAACTGTTCCACTTGGGTTTGCGATTGTAACGCCGGCAAGCAAGTGGGACGGGAAAATATCGGCCGTGAACATGATCATTGTGAGTCTCAAATGGAACGTAGCTAACATGATATGTGTAAATTTTTTTGTTCTTTTTTAAGTCTCTAAATTTAAGAATGTATAGTCTATAAAAAATATCGCGAATTTGCTATTTTTTGACTGACGCCAAAAGATGAGTTCTCGTGGCTCTTAAAATGGCAAATTTCATTAATCAGTTGAGCATTCTATTTTATTCTAGAAACCAATAACAGTTTCATACCTTTCTTTCAGGTCCTCATAGGTACCTATTTATACTTATCAGCAAAGCTCACAGAGTTGCTCGACACAGTCTTTTTTGTGCTCCGAAAGAAAGACAACCAGATCACTTTCCTCCATCTCTATCACCATACAGTTATGGTCATCGGAACTTGGGTCCTATTCAAATACTGGCCCTCCCATACACTGGTGTTCATTGGATTTCTAAACTCACTCGTCCACGTATTCATGTACACGTACTATGGTCTAGCTGCTCTGGGACCTAATGTGGCCAAATATCTCTTCTGGAAGAAATACATGACAAAATTCCAGCTGGTAAGTTTGGGTTTATTTCATATGAAGCTTAAGACTGTTCATTTCTCTTAATCTTTCTTTATTATTATTACATAGTATAAAATTGCTCTCTGTGTGTCTCTTTGTCTGTGTCTACCCTCGTAAACCACGCGACAAAACAACAACAAGATGTTTTAGATAATATATATTAATAATAGTTTAGCTATACAAATAAGTTATTTTATACTTTTTAGTTTTTGAAGTCGGTTTTTTTAAACGAAGTTTTTTTTAATTTATTTGTAGTGTCTATTTATGTATGGGTAGACCTACGAAAGGTGCCGCGCTCCTAAAAAAAATATGGGTCCCAAGAAACGGGAACAAAAAATGATCGTAAATTTTTTTTAAAAAGTTGGGCCAAACTAAGTTAAATTTTTAGGGGACGAAATGGCAACTATTCCTCATCAAACTAAATAAGAATCACGTAAATCGAATCATAAATCTCGGAGTAATCGGTGAACATACATAAAAAAAAAACAAAAAAAGGTCTCGACGAAATGAGAACCTCCTCCTTTTTTTAAGTCGGTTAAAAAGAAGAACCACTTCGGAATGTATTGCTTTAAGCAATACATTTCGAAGTGGAAGTGTGAGAAGCACCAAGAAACTCCAGCAGCATGACTAGCTAAAAAAATCTTTCACTCTTAATCGTAAACACAGCTTTTTGAAACCAAAATTACATCTTGTTTTCAGATCCAGTTCGTTTCAATTATTATCCAATACGTGGCTACAGTTCGTGTCTCCGATTGTCCACCAGCAAAGGGAGTAGCAGTCTTCGTTTCTTGCAACACCGCTTTCTTCCTCATTCTTTTTTTAAATTTTTACCGTAAACGTTACAGCAAAAAGAAGAAGGACGTAACCAAAGATTTCCGTGTATGTTTTAAAGAAGATTAAAATAACTGATTGGGTATTTTTTCTTTTTGGGCTGGTGAATAAGCAACTCATGGAAAGTAGTTAAGTTACTGTCGTCTAAATACGTTCGGGACACCAGAGGCGATGCCAACGCGCAATAAGGTAGGATAGAGATAATGGAATGGGGTACTCTGTGGGTGTTGATATAATGGTGTTACTCCATATGATACTAATGTACTTGGAGTATAGAATATTTTCAAGGAATAATATTTGAAGTATAAAATATTGGGGAATATAATAATAGAATTTTGATTTGATTTTTTTATAATAAAATAAAATATTTATTTTTTAACAATTAAGAGACGTTGCTGAATAACTTTACAACAATTAAGATTGGTTTATTTAAAAAAAAACAAGTTTTTATGTTAATTGAATGCCAGAAATAAACACGTCTAATTTTCTGACATAATTTCCGTTTGTGCTTTTGTAATTATTATCCATATTTTACATTAATGATGAAGGTTTGTTATTTGTGATAATTCTGTGTTACCATATAAGAAAATGGTTGTGATAAAATATTATATAAAGAGTGGTCAATTATATTTTAATTTTACCTTCCATTATCTTTCCTGAAACTGTTGATTTGGTGTTTTTAGAACGATATACATTTTTCATTGTATGAGTTCAGCAGACCCGCAAACGGCCCACCAAAGCACCGATGTGCTGCCGCTCTCTAAATGCAGATACAAACCTGGTAATGCTGGAATACAACTCAAGTTTGTAATGGCGGCATATTCTAGACCAGAGGTATCCAACCAGACGGGCATTTATCCTACCACCTGGCTGTGGATTGTATTAAAGCATTTTAAGACAAGCCGGGCCGCAGGATATTATAGTCTTTTTCCGTTCATGCACGTCAAATCTGCATATCTAGCAACACAGATGGCCCAGCTCACAGAGAGTGGTTGCCATCGCCTATAGACCTGTGCAATGCCAGGGTTGAAAGCGTTGTCTAGTCTTTAGATATGTAATTGGAATAATAGGATGATATAAGGGGGGGGGGGTGTAAGTGGACCATTAGAATTCTTACTCATCCAAACCGAAACGGCTCCACAGTTTTTACGTGAAGATAGATAAGTTATATAATAATTTGTTTAAGTTATAATTTTTTTTTTACTATCCCACGGGAACTCTAGTTTTTGGGAGTCAAACTATCCTATGTGTTGACCAGGGATATAAGCTACCACCATACAAATTTTCATTTAAATCGGTTCAGTCGTTTTGGAGATTAGCCCGTACAAACAGACAGACAGGCAAACAGAGAAATAAAAAAAATGAAAAATAAAAATTACTTCTATTTCACTTCTTAGGCTTAGCATTTGACAGAAATTCGACTTCTATAGTTTTAATTATGTATATAGATAATAATAAACATTGTTTCACTATTCAAAAGCTACACTATCCTTTATTAATGTAGGCTATATTTATACTAGAAAAATTGTGGGAACCCTACTAAGACTTCAATAATGTGACCCAAGGTGTAAAAAAATTGTATCAGTGGGTCCGGGGATCGTTTAGATTCACAATTAGGTCCAGTAGGTGGCGCTGGAATTGTGTTCTATTATTTTTTAAAGGGCAGGACAACGTCTGCCAGAACTGCCAGCAAACAATAAAACAACCAGTACCCAGTTCTTTAGATAACATTGTAATATTTTACAATAAAGACCTAGTAACATAGATAATACATATATCATCAACAATAACTATTGTCTTACGACATACTAGTAAAGTATAAACGTTGTACAAGTAAGTAAGTAAATTTGAAATATATACCTTATTAGATATTACATTTACCACCGCCTTCAGAATCACCTAATGACCCTTTAACATTAATTACAATAATAATTTTGTAGCAATAGTAGCTCCCTTATTTATAAAAGTTAAACGAGGTTTATACATTCGTTAAAAATATCTATGATCGACATTATTTTTGCTTATATTAGCGAGCCTATAAACATCGTATAACGCTTATGAATGCTTTAAAGAATTAAATACGCATTTTTATTTGGTATCAGTCAGAAAAAATTAATATGTATTATACATACGGGAAGTTGAGCACACACTTTATATACTTCTAGCTTGTTATGGTTATATAACGGATAGCTCTGTGCCCATAGTAACACTCAGACCAGAGTAAAAAATGAAACGGCTGTTTTTGTGGTTTACGAAAAGTCTAGACCGAGACTCTAAATCCTAATAAGACAATCACAGCAATACCCAGGCCAGAGAGATTGCTATATTTAACTTTACTTTCAACTATTACAATTTACATTTTTTTTATATCTCCGTTATATACCATGGTCTGGGTGTATGGGATCGGCCCCAGAGTTGTCTGTTGTATATTACCCATAACACAAGCGTAACTTGCTTCATTTGGGGATATACAATGTGTACATTTGTCTGCCGATATTATATACAATTTACAAAAAAGAAATCTTTTTAAGGTTTACTAAGAAAAACAAAAAGTTTTTCGCAATAAACTTTTTACAACAATAATGGAAGACGATGAAAATTTCGGTCACAATACACAGCAATCGTACACAAATCGTTTCTTGAAGCGATAATCCAACCGAACTAAAAAGTTTCTCTTGCTAATAACGCTTCATGCATTACAAAAGCACTCTTTCAATTTGATGGATTATCATTTTAACCTTTAACCTTAACGAAGACTTAAAATACCCTGCCGTCATCGGCGGTATACCCATCTTTATGGCCCTCTTAGACGCTCCACTGTAGACTATCGAGTCCGCTGGCCAAACCCCGTGACTTCATAGGCTTGGGGGAGATCTATGCAGAGGTCGGGAACGCCCTAAAGCCATTGAGAGGCCAACAGGCCACTGATGGCCAAGTAAAGCTCGAGATGGCCATCGGACCATGCCGCTGACGCAGCCTACACAAACCCGCGGAAACGACAGACCGACCATCGAGAGCTGTTCTGTAGATTCCAGTTAGGAAGCGTCCAGTAGCTCCAACTCCGCGTTACCGGAGCCCCCGGTACCGATAAGCGGTATTAAAGCCAAATGGAATAGAATATGAAGGAATGACATTTCGTTACGCTAAGTATTAGGTCATTCTATTCATTTAGTGGCCATTTGTCTAGGGAACCTGACCTGACGACGACTTAAAAGGTGAAATGAAGTTTTGATTCATACTTAACAACTAAGTATTTTTACGTAACATTCTATTAAATTGACATTTTTGTACACATTTTGATTGTAAGACGCAATAGTTATCATTTACGACAATACATTTAAATAACTAAAAGATAAACAGTAGCTTATAAGTATAATAGTAGCTTAAGTTCGCGATAAACTTAGAAGAGGAAAGAGAAAAACATGATGTTATTTTTGTCTTACAATATTTTTCTTTGTTAAAACAATCATTTAAACAAACGCGACATCCAATACCCTATAAAGAGTAACACGGAAAGTAATTGCTAAGGTATCTTATTCATACTGAGTTAAAGTAAGTGTGTAGACTTCTTTAAGTTCCTTAAAAAATCCGTATTCATCAATATTTCCAATCAAATTTATCCGTGCGGCCTGTCGTAAAACAACCCATAGCGAGGTGGTAGGGCTTTTGGCCGTCTGGGTGGCTACCATCCCTAGAGTCTAGAGCAGTAGTTCCCAAAGTGGGCGATAACGCCCCCTTGTGGGCGCTGCAGGCCTAAAAGGGGGCGGTACGTAACCCAGAAAAAAATGGGCATTGGCAGGTGTACCCCATAAGAGTTAACTTGAGACCTCAGCGCTTTTGTGTATTACCTACTGCGTTTAGGTCTCAAGTAAACTCTTGCGGGCTATAGTAAAAGTCTCATTTAGAATGAATGTTTAATCTCCGCTAATGTAGCTCTCAATAAACAATTAATTTAATTTGACGTTATAATGTTTTTGAGTAGGTGAAAAAATGGGGCCACTAAAAATAATTTATTCTCAAAGTGGGTGGTATACAAAATAAGTTTGGGAACCACTGGTCTAGAGTATACCGCCTTAACAACCTTAAGTTGTGTTCCGGCATTAGTGGCCAGGTTCCCATCTCCCTTTAGAGAACAGCAGCGCATTTGTAGCACCTTTGGTGTTGCGATGTCCATAGGCGATGGAGACCGCTTTCCACCAGTGGACCACCTGCCTCTCTGTACTCATCCAATAAAAAATCCTACAAACTGACTCTAAGTCAATGAAGAAGATCCTAAAAAGTAGTCCCACTTAATACCATTCTTAAAAATATTATATATACAACTTATTTACTATTGTTATGTCAACTAACTAACTAACTAACTAACTAACTACTACAAACCCACATAGTGCAGACCTTCTAATTCATCACCAGGCTGTTTGGAAGAAATTACTTTAGTGATGAAGCCACAATGTATTGTACTAAAACTTCTTCAACAAAGCCTGATTTACATGTGCATTAGTTAAGTTGTTAGTTAACTTGTGAAACTGGGAAGTTAAATCGACGCGATATACGTACGGTATTTGATTTTTTTATTATAGAATATGTAGCTGAAGTCTGTTTGTTTTCAGTTGTAGGTACCCTAATACTTTGCACCATCTATATTGCCAGATTGGGTTAAATTACTCCTTGAGTTAGGTTGCCTGGAAGAGATTGCTTAAGCGATAAGGCCGCCTATTGTCTATATCATGACAATATTGTAATCGTGCATTTTTGTAATTGTACATTTAGTGAGCAATAAAGTGTTATCTATTCTATAAATAAAATATACACACAATAATATGACAATGGACTTTTTAAAGAATCGTATTATATATTTTAATTATAGAGATTATGAAATATCATTTATTTATTTGCATATATTATACCATCGTTTATTAATTATTATTTTCGGATTAATGAATGTATTCGTATTATTTTGTTTTCATGCCAAAAATTTAGTTGGCACTGAAAATCAGCACAGGAATAAGGTGAGTGTAAACCTTGTTTGTGGACAATGCGATGTACGAGAATTAATATACTTTTAAACTTTTTCATCATAAAATATGACAATATAAGTTCATCGCTATTTCTTCAAATAAAGTCTCTATTTTTTATAGTTTAAATAGACAGTTTGCAGTTTTCAATTCACGTAACTTGTTTGGAGCTTGTGTCTTATTCTAACCAATATTAATGGAAATGAACGTTCGATATATTAACATGAGTAAATGTTTGTCAAAACGATAATAAGGACTTATTCACGAGTTAGCTCTCTACTTAACAAATGCTAATACAAATTAGTCTTTAATGTTATGGAATAAATTATTAATAAGCTGCTTTTGCTTGTGGCTTCACTCTAGTTAATTTCTGTCGGGTTTTATCTATCCCTTAATATAACACTGTTGATGAATACCCGTAATGCCATCTAGCGAAAACGGAACTAAACTAGTTGTTTGTGATTAGGTCCGCTTTCGCTAGATGGCATCGCAAGTATGAACACTGGGGCCATTCACAAATTATGTCATACAAATTTCATGACTTTTCGACACCTCCCCGTCCTTGTAACAGCTGGTCACATATATGACACTCCTCCATCCCTACTAGTATGAAATCAGATATTTGCAATTTTACGTCAAGAGATTATAAAATTAAAACAGCTGATTAATTTTTTAGAATGTAGAACCCCTCCCACCCCTTGACACACAATGTCACACTTCTTTGAGTTCCTAACGTGAGACTTTACTTATGGATAGCCTCCCTCTTATGAGTAAAAGATTAAAATTGTATCATCAGTATCGTTGCCATGACGATGTATTTATATATTGCAACAGTGGCGCCAATAAAACGCAATCACTGTGCCATTTTTCACCGCTATCATCCGTGCAGGAACGGAGAAAGAATACAGTTTCCTGGGGCTGGTCGGCCTGATGTAAGACGCGACAATTAACCCACAGCAAGGTGGTAGAGTATTTGCCTATCTGTATGGCTACTACGCCTGGTCTAGCGTATTCCGCCATAACAACCTTGAGGTGATAGTAGCCAGTCTCCTTTTAGAGACCAGCGGCGTATTTGCAGCACTCTTTCCACGCTTTCTATCAGTTGGGCCTTCTGCCTGTCCGATAAACTCATGCAATAATAATATAAATCCTTTTGGACCAGTCATTATTAGATTTTCTTTTTAGATTTAAGACATTTATTTCTCAAAAGAATTTACAATTCACATACAGAAAAATAACTAGTTACATTTAATTCACATTTACTTAATATTTAAAATATTTTGTTTTCGAGTAAATTTAGTTAATTATTTACGATATTATGAGGGTAGTCTTGAGACAAAAGTCCGAGCAATGCCAGTTGTTTATTAAGGCAACGGGTTTATTAAACGCGTAAAAAGATTTGTAAGTCAAATTACGTGTTTTTGTCATTCAGTCTGTCTATTAGTTAAAATAGTTTTACCATAACAAATGGTACAGTGCAAAGAGATGGATTGATTCATTATTCTGGATGATAAATACCCTGCGTTCTTTTCTTTACCTCTAACAACGTGTATGTAAAGTTTCATGAAAATCAGTAGAACTGTTGTGAAAGCGTAACAAACTCACATTCCTATCTATAATGTTAGTTAGACTTCTATCCACATTTCTTAATCTTCTTTATCTATTTTTGTTACTTTGCCATTAGCGATATTTTTTACTCCATTCACTTTACCGTTTGATGCTTCTTGTATTGACTTCGTCTTAACATCTGCTTTCCCGTAAGCCTTATAGTAGAAGTCGAAGAATAGGTAATAGAAGAAGACAGAGTTAGGGAGAGTGAAGGCAACACTCCACCAAGGGTATCCGCAGTCGTAGAAGAGAAGTTGCGAAGAATGCAGGAACGCGATGCAGAATTGAAGCTGGAAATTAACAAAAGAAAATGTTCTTATAAATGTACTAGGATTCGCCCACGACTCCGTTCACATCGGACGGAATAAGCTAATTTATACGTTCCTAGCAACTTGAAACCACCCCCAAGAAAATGTGTGATTTCCGGGATACAAAATACTGTATATTTTAAGTCAAGGAATTTGCTATCTATCAGCAAAAACCGCAACGAAATCAGCCTGGTAGTTTTTATGTGAATCCCGAACAAACAGACAAACACGAAGAATCTAAAAAACAAAAGACTACACTTTTGAAATTTTATAATATTATAGATATATTTTTTACTCGTGTACAATATATACCAACACTGCATAATATATTTATTTAGATTCTTTCGTATACATGGGGATTCTATAAATGTGTCTGGATTTATGTATGTATTAAATTTATAAATTAGGGTAAGTATTTATATTTAAATTGTACAATCCTATCTTTTTTCTCCTCCACCTACATCGCCAGATTAGTTAAGAATTTCTTTTAAGCTACGTTGCCTGGAAGAGATCGTCTTTAGCGATGAGGCCGATTGTTTGGCCAAGAAGTATTGTAATTATGCATTTTATTTTTGTGTTTGTTTACTTTGTAAGCAATAAAGTGTTATCTATCCATCTACATCTGTATCATAATTCTGTAGTCTTTTTTTCGAGTTCCGTAGACATGTTCTCAAAAGCAAGAAATCTTAAGATTCCTGACTGTCCGACTTTGAACACAGTCATTTTTCTAAGAAGTTACTGCGTCTATATGGACCTAGCAAAGAGATATGACCTGGTCCGCCCTCTAGAACAGCAGAAGCTTCACCAACTTTAAAATCAGCCCTTTCCTGGCTCCATTCAGCTAGAACGAAGGGACAGCCCACAGTACCTAATTCAACTTTAGAGATAACACTTCATAAAAGGCTTTAAGTATGATAAAAGTTCTTGGCACTAATTGGGCCTTTGCCAATTTGGACCATGCCAATTCAACCAGAGGCCGTTAATTAATTAGACTACAGCAATTTCGCTTTTTTTTTAATTTCGGAACTTTAAATAATACTTACCATTTGCAAAGTGGTGATATATTTCTTCCAAAACAAATATTTGCGATACTTAGGTCCTAATGCAGCAAGCATATAATAGCTATACATTATAATGTGTACAAATGAATTGATTACTCCAATAAGAGTCCCGTGGCCTCCAGGGTAATATTTCGTTGCTCCCCACGAAATCATAGGCATCACTGTGTGATGGTACATATGGAGGAACGTTATTTGCTTCTCTTTCTTTCTGATCACAAAGAAGACGGTATCTAAGAGCTCTGATATCTTCGCTAGGAAGTATATGTAGACTCCTCTTGCTACCTAAAAAGTTTAAAAATGATTTTTCGAAATAAATTAATGTTACAAGCGAAGTGTTCTGAGAAGTTAAAATCCCTAGACTCCGTAGCCGACCAGAAGCCCAATTCTTCTATTTAAATATTTTGGAGTTGCAAAATATTCAAAGTATGATTACATTGCGATAGTGTCAGAAATTCGTATGCATAGATTGCTGGTTCATATCAGGCTCGAACGACTAAAGTAAAAAAGAAAGACAGAAAAAACATTAGATGTACAACACAGATGAGAATTCATTCATAAATTAATGAATGTACAATACAACATCCAGTAAATGAAAATAAAGAAGCAAATGTAGCTCTAAATTGGTCCTAGCTCAGCATGTTGGTGGTTGGGTGAACCAGCACTGATCTTCCGCTATAGCCCTTACATGACATACATGGACGCAAATAAATTACAAATTGAAAAGATAGTATTAAAAAAGAAGAAGAAAGTATGAATACCACAACCATTGTAAAAAGATTAAACACATTTATATAGTTTGAAGTACTTATATCAATAAGAGTTGAAAAAGAACAATATAGAAAAGCACATGATATAACACAGACAGGATAGGTCAGGTGCATCCTCCAAATAGGCGTGATTATATAGCACTGGCAACATGAACAAGATCAACTTGGCATACTTGGTGGGCATACAAGAACTTTTTTAATTTTAGTCTAGTCCATGAATACTGAAATGCAAAAAACAGTATAGCTATTGCCTATCTGGAAAGCAACAGACTAGACTGATCGGTTATTCATATAAATTCTTGGATTTGATCAATTAAAAACTGAGAGAATTCAAAATATGTCCATATATTGCCAAACTACGAAAAGAACAATCGACAAAACAAAACACAAAAGATTTCGTTCTTAATTAAATGTTGGAGTTACCAACAATATACATTAAATTTTAAGCGACTAAATGTAAACAATGATTTTAGTAATAAGTTAGTCTTAAAAGTTTGCTAATATAATAAATAACAGCCAGCCTCTCAGGTTCGCAGCCTTGGTTAACTGCTAGGCCGTATCCAGCGATCTTGACACGGGTGATTGAAGGTATTCCTTGTCGCCAGGCAGTTTGTGTTTGTCCTGTGTATAAGATATTTCACCAAGATTTCCAAAAAAATTACTTACTCTCAGAGCTTCTGGTGTATACGAAAAATCAACTGGCTCGCATTTCCAACTGTAAGTTGTCAACCAACCGGCATCAAGACCCTGGAAAATATAATTGTAAAGGATTAGGATTTACGCAGTGTTACTCCTAATTCTGTCTAGGAACTTTACTGTTCCTAACTATTTAGTATTTAAACAATAAGGCACGCTATATTTGTTGTAGTTTTGTTTAGTTACACCTACGGGCCAGAGCACCCGCTTACCAGACTGACCCCCTCGACTCCATCTAGCGTCGAGCCGTTCGTATCGTCGACGATCCCATTCTTACAGGTGGATTAGAATCACTTAGCCTTCGGAGAGACTTTGCGTCCCTCGGCTTATTTTACCGCCTGTATAACGGGAGTGTTCCGAGGAACTGTTTGATCTGGTGCCAACGCCTCACTTTTACAACCGCACCGCTCGCCAGCGACGGGATCGCTCCCATTTCCTTGAGCTCCCACGCTCAATTATGAAACGGTTCTCTAGAACATTTATACCGCGTACAACAAAGATCTGGAGAAAACTTTCCGCCGCGTGTTTTCCCTTTACGCTATGACATGGGGTTCTTTAAGAAGAGCGTTATAACATTCCTTAGAGGTCAGCAACGCGTTGGCGAAACCCCTGATTTTGCAAACGTCTATAGACGACGGTAACCACTTTCCATCGGGTTGGCCATCTGCATGTTTGCCTGCTTCAGGCTATGAAAAAAAGTTTTAACAGATACTCAAAGACGTGTATTTTCCTGCCCCAACTACATCGCCAGACGAGCTAAGAAATTTCTTTAATTTAGGTTGCCTGGAAGAAATCAGTTTGAACGAGAATCAGATCAGATCAGTTTGGCCGCCTATTGTACTGCCTATAAAATATTGTAAATATGGTCTTTGTAATTATATATTTTCGTGTGGAATATATTGTTATTTATCTATCTAAAAGCTAACTAAAGATCAGATGAACGAATAAAAGTATAGACAGAGTCAACGTGAACAAACGTGTGAAACGCAGTGAAGCAATTTTTTTTTAAACTTGTGTGCATAAACATTTGTATTTTAAAGATGTTTACGTCTGTGTGGGTTTTAGTACCTTTATTCGTACTAATATAATACTTTAATACCTAATAAGTTCCTTTAGTTATGTTCCACTCTGAGAGCTCTAGCTCTGTCTACCTGTATTATTCATCTGAGACTTAATCCACTAATACATAATGGATATAATATAAAACCATACATACAAATCTATAAACTAAACAAGATGAAGCGTGCAAGTGGAACGTGACCTGGCGGTGATAATGTAACAAAGAATATTTAGAATTTAAATCTAAACCCACCTCATAAAACAAAAAACAGCTTACTAGCACCTGCAAAAAGTTGTATACCATCAATGTCTTCTGTAGCTGGAAGGGCTTTTTGTCGGCCATGTACCGAGGTCCCCATTTCAACGTGAAGTAAAGGTACAAGCCGATTATCGTCAAGGCTGGCACTGGGCTTTTTATTAGAAACCAGTCGTTTGTTCGTGGGTCTGGAATATAAGAAAAATTCATTAAGTATTGTCTGCTGTCGTTTCATTTTTATAACCGCACCACTCGCCATTGACGGGATGTTTACTCCCACGCTCAAGTGCATAGCGGTTCTCTAGAACCTTTATGCAGCATGTTGTATACTATGTTGTATATAATTATGGATTGAAAAAATATGTATTAGTAAGAATTAAGAGAGGAATGTCAATATGTCTATACATTGAAGCTGGAGAAGTAGAAAGAATTAATTTTGAAAGAAGAAATAAAGAAAAAGAACCACTGAAATCGTCTATTTAAATGGAGAACGCAATGCATTTTTCTTTCTTGTCTGTTTGTCTTATTGTCTGCTTTATAGACCTTAGCTTTGCGCTGCTTTTTATCATGAGAATCCCCTGGGAATTTTCCCGGCATCAGTTTGCAGAACAGCAGAAGTGGTTCGGATGCATAAAAGTTAACTTATTCCGACACAAAGAGATTATTATCACTAGGCATAGCATAAGTACTAAAATCAATTAAAAGGTTTCACATGTCTTAACAATCTTCTTAGACAAGATAAAAAAAAAAATACAACTTTGATCTAAGTAATTTTATATATAACATAATTTTCTGCGAAACAGTCTGTTCTGTGTCTTAGTTTGAAACGATAACATATTGTTACATGCCGACAAAGGAGAATGCACACCTACCTGTCATAAAGCCCGCATTTGGACTTCTCTTGTTCACTTTGTGTTTAAACTTTGTGATTAAGAAAAACATTATATTGTTATTGTATTTGTTTTATGACCGTCATTAGGCAGGTGTGTCAATCAATCAATCAATCAATCAATCTTTATTTGCAAAAACATAGGTACATGAATAGGTGTTACATGATATAAAGTTTCCAGTATGTTTTGTCATTTACATGACGTGCAAATACACTCACATAACTCTAAACTAACGTTACAAATTAATTTAATTAAATATACATCGAAATATATGTCGAATTTATTCTTGTTGTTATTGTTTTGCGTCAAGGCATACTGTACTCGTCTATTTGTACAAAATAAAAGGGATGTCGGAAGGGAGGCTTGAGGCAGTCTATCGAGAACCACGATAAAAAGCAAGACATTCGATAAGCGATACAGTGACGGACTTTGCGCATGTTATTGAATCGTGCAGTTTGTACTGATTGTATCCAGTTATATTTGTACCTGTTTTATACGTCTTTGTACAGTTCTAATTAATTCTATATTAATTCCGATGGCATTTTAATTCAAATCCTGTAGCTCGTAATAATATGCTTGCGAGACGTTAAATGAATCAATTGGAAAACTGACGAATATTTTCATACCACGTTTGTACACACATTACACACACAACATTGTAAAAAGTGCTCCACTTCATGTGTGGCTTTTGTTAACGTAGTATCTATACATTGTTTGTGAATAGGTATCATAAGAGTTAATTATTATTATTGCAGCATTATTTCCGATTGGGTAAATCCATAGATGTCAATATTAGTTATATATAAGGCATTGAAGTATATAATCTGTTTGTTATATATGTGTGAATATTAAGATTTTCCTGGTAATTTACATAATTGTAATAGATAATTTTAATTGTAGTTTGCCATCAACAGGATATGAGGGTCAGCCTGACACTAAATAATATAAAATGTTTATGGTGGAGACGATATTTATATTGTATTTGTTACATTTAAGTTCACTTATCATGACTGACATTTACCGAAAGTCGTCATTATAGTGTGGCGACCGAGGGTAAAACTTTCAGCGTAAGCCAGTTTCAAGAGTTTTAGAAAAAGGTAGAAGATTCTGGAAAGAAAAGACAAGGACAGATACATTTTAGAAAGCGACAGATGATTCTGGAATAGAAGTTTCAGGAAGGAAAATACAAAGATAGATAGATATTTAGAAAACGATAAACAGTAAGTAAAAGAAAAATGAATAGAAGATCGAACTTATAGCAGAAGATTCTTCCGGGTATAATACAAAACAGCGTGATGCGCACCTACCGGGGAGTTCAGTTAAAGACAGCCAAGCGACAAGTACGATACGAGAGAGTTGGGAGAAGAGTTAAGTAGAAGAAAGTGACGAGTTTAATGGAGAGTATAATAGAGAGTTAGTGGTGAGTAAGAGTTTTAGTAGGCAATTCAGTGAAGGAGGAGTTTAGCGTAGTTTAAGAGGAGATCCAGAAGCGAGCTATGCGCGGTAAATTTGGAAGTGAACACTGCAGTAGCAGGAGGTGGTCTACGCGATATCAGCGATGGTGTTATGAGTGAGACATCTCATCGTTGGGGCAGAGCGTTATTAGTTGCGCCTGAAGGAGCAACTCTATAGAGAAGAATCACATACAGTTGTGCAAGTCAATAAAAGCGTTTAGTTAAAATAATATAACTCGAAAAAATAAATTGAGCCGCTATTCTCGAACATAGCAATATTTGCTTTCACAACCCTTCAACTCGATTATTTGAAAAAATCTTAACCACTACATTCCGAATGTTTCTCTACAAAATTCGGTTAAACTGAAATCTGCATAAGTTCTAAACTCTATAACTAGAATTTTTTGGCGTCTCTTCAAGTTCGACATACAGAGGTTTAACTGTATATAAGAGAATGTTTACCTGCCAATTCAACAAATAGATGGTTGTAAGTTTTAGCCCAGGAACTATTTGAGAGCTCCATTGTGTGTTTCTTTTTCGGCCTATTATCACTTCTTGTGTCATGAGAGGCTTTGCGACATTTTATATTTTGGCTGCTAACTTATTATGGCCTGTAACAAAGAAAACAACAAAATATATATCTCACCAATAATTTAAAGCATTAATGAATGTAAATAATTTTATCGGTGCAGGAACGGAAAAAGAATACAATTTCCTGCGGCCGGGTGGCCTATTGTATGAGGCGACAAAACAACCCACAGTCAGGTAGGGTACTTGCCTGACTGGATGGAAACATACTCTATCCCTGGGATAGAGTATGTCGCCATAAAAACCTTGAGTTAAGTTCTGGTATTAGTGACGAGATTCCAGTCTCTCTTAAGAGAGCAAGCAGCAGCGCATTTGTAGCACCTTTAGTTGCAAATGTCTATAGGCGGTGGTAACTGCTTTCCATGAAGTGGGCCGTCTGCCTGTCTACTGAATTCTTGCAATAAATAAATGTCGAGGCCTTCCAGATCCTTCATAATACAAATTCATTAAGAAGACTCAAAAGGACAAAACGATTTGAGTTAGAATGAATGAATATGCTTTATTGTGTTTTAAAGATACAGTTAACAGAAACAAAATTTTACAATACAATAGGCGGTCTTATCGCTATTAGCGATTTCTTCCAGACAACCTTTGGATGGACAAAAAAATTGATAAGAACAGGGGTATGTTGCATTATTCTCACTATCGAATCAGTATCTTATAAATATGCATATCTTATAAATACATACACGATATAATATACATACATTAATAAAAATATAAATATTATACTAACACGATATATGTAAATAAAATATTATAAAATACACTTACATAAATAAATATAAGATAAGAAAAATATGTCAATGACTGCTGCATCTTTAATTTGAGCTATAATAATCCTTCACAAGTTTATTGAAAATGAGTTAGAGTTATAATCTTATACTAGTATATAAAGCTGCAGAGTTTGTTTGTTTATTTGATTGAGCCCGCTAATCTCAAGAACTACTGGTCTCATTTGAAAGATTCTTTCAGTGTTACATATCCCATTTATCGACGAAGGCTATAAGCTATATATCATCACGCTAAGACTAACAGGAGCGGAGCACCAATGTAGAATGTTTCAAAACCGGGGTTTTTTTTAACAAATTCCACGCGGACGACGTCGCGGGCACAGCTAGAATTGAATAGAAAACACTTTATTGTCCACCACATACACATAAAATAAATAATTTACAGTAGACTCATTAAACGGAGCAATGGGCCTTATCGCTTTAGAGCGATCTCTTTCAGACTACCCGGGCTATGGATTCTATGAAGCAACTATAGTAGAATTATTTTGTCCGTGCAGTTTGGGTCATAAATCAAGCTCAGCCTCAGCCCGGCTAAGACGGTGAGCGTGATGCGCGCGCAAAGCCATTATCGATAAAAACTCATTCTTATCAAAGAAAGATTATCAATCTTATAAAAATCATTATTATCTTTTTGGCTATTAATTTTAAACTTAGATATAAGTATTTATATTTATTTTTAATATAACTTGTTACATTCTAAACTTTTGTACTTATTGTTTTTTTACATAGATACCTAATTAATAATTTATTATAAGTCATTATTATTCTTATTTTAATAAATACGTTGTTGTATCTATATTCTTTTTCAATTTTTATAACTAACCCACAAAATGACAAAACTAAATACACTATCGATAACGCTTATCGACAACAATAATGCGCATCACTATGCCCGCCCATAAGGCCCGTGAGTGGAAGAGACAGCGCTCGCTTTATTTTATGACCCAAACTGCACGGACATAATAACTCTACTACAGTACTCTCATAACAATAAAGTGTAGTGCTATGTGCTAAACATTAAAAAAGAACACAGGAACAAAGTGTCTTCTCCTTAATAAAGACAATGAAAAACGTGTTATTGGATAAGTTCTTCGTTTAAGTTATACTTAGTTATATTAATTCAGTTTTAAATTACTCATTAGTCTTATTTCCTAGAGTTGATTATAATTTTAATATTGCATAATTCATCATTTATGGGAAAAAATGATTAAGGACATTTTGTTATTAAATAAATGCTATTACTAATTACTAGACTTTATTATGAGTACTCATGCTTAAGAAATAAATAAACATTTAACTAGAATGAATGTATATGTCAGGAGCCTGAAGAACAGATGAGCGTGCATGACAAGAGCTATGAATGTCAAAGAAGCAAGTGAGGTGTGTAAGAATAAGCCTGAATGACGCTCTGTTATTCGTGCCTACCCCGCAAGGGACCTGGCGTGAAGTTATATATTATCTATTAATGAATGTAAAAGTCATGCAATGTTTTTAAGCTGTTTTGTTTTGAATGTAATGCTATGTGATTTTTTGCTTTTTAGTCTTTTTTTTAATCGGCAGACAAACACACAGACTGTATAGCCCCAAATTAAGCAAGTTACGCTTGCATTATGGGTTATATACAACGGACCACTCTGAGGCTGGTCCCAGACACCCAGACCATAGTAAATAACGGATAAAATTTGTTTCCGAAATTTACCATACTAGGAATAGAACCCGGAGCCTCTGCGTCGCAGTGAGGTAAGCCGGCAAAGGCTTACCCCGCTGAACCACGGAGGCCGTCGTTTGAAGGCAGCTTTGTTCTTATTATTTTAAGTGACTATCAGTACTGGGTATATAGACAGCGAACAACAAAGAACTTTCATTCATTCAACTTGTGAGCGACTTTACTGATTTTGATGAGTTTTTTTATGGAGCGGGTCATCGGATTATTTAGATTTACAATTGAAACCGGTGGCACTGGGATCGGGTTGTAAATTTTTATTTTTTTCAAAGCAGGACGACGTCTGCCGGGCCCTCTAGTAAAATATATATGAAAACTCCTGTTTGTAACGATAAAGTGGATTGAGATCCTAACAAAGACGACCTAGAGTGCAGCAACAAGTCACGCCATGCCATTACCGAAGAGGTTAAGCTACTTTCACCACGATTTGAACTTTGTCCTCTTCCTTTCCGAGAAAACATTAAAGGCGAGTAATCCCTTTGGTATGTATACAGTAGAATCGTGCCGCTATACAGACGCTATATATATTCTAGTGCAGCAACCGCCGCCAATAAAAAAAATGTGTTACTACTGTTACAACCGACAAAGACCAATTCACACCTGCAGTTTATTACCTTTTCAGCATGTGGACTTCTTTTGTTTACTTTGTGTTTAAATTTTGTAATTAGAAAAACAGCCCATTGTGTATTGCAAACTTTTAAGGTAGTCATAGTAAACCTCCCGTAAAATTTCAAGTTAAATTTTTGTCGTCATTCGTTTTTATAATCTGTTTTCATAAATTTTCTTCAGTTGTAGGGACAATGATCAATTTTATAAACAATACTGCGCTTAAAATTATCAGTTGCCTTGATACTAATCAAAACAACTCTTCTACAAAAGGAACAGTGATAGATGCAATTATTATGGTTGTATGGTTCTTATAGTTTTCTTATGGATCCCAGGAACAAAATGTATTTAATAATAATTTTCTAAGTATATTTGCTTTGTGCTTTGTATGACGTCCACTTAGTATTATGACGTGTTTATCATTATAAACGAATTATACTGTTGCTCCTTGAAGATCATGTTTGTACAACACACATACGATTTTTGCAAATAAGGAGTTACTTAAATCTCGCTTAATCACATTTTCAAAAATAATTTAACTAACAGAATTTATTAACGATAAATCCTTACTGGAAATCTCAATAATAAACACATCAACAAATGAACAAAAAATTCTTAACAATAACAACGTTGCGTAAGCGCCGTCGACCTCGCTAATAATAACAAAACAACCATTTTGACTAAATACATTTTTTTTAAACCATTTAATGAACATAAATACTAAATAAATACCCCAAACGCCGCTCACTCACAAAAGTTGATTTTTATTTATAGAAAATGTACACACAACACGCAAGAGTTAACTTGAGACTTCGCCTGTATGACGTAAGCGCGAGGTACTGACTCGATCGTACACATCGATGGCGAGAGCGGTAAGAAGGCGGGAGTTGGGAGGCAATCGCGTATCCCGCTCAGGTCTCAAGTTAACTCTTGCGCATAATAAATTAAAATCAAATTTATTTAAACACTTAATTTGATTGTTGAGATGTGTACAGAATTCTGTCAATTTGCCTCCGATTTCTCAATCAGCAGATAAAATTTATCCACAGAGACACTGGCAAAATTAGAAATATAATTGATTATAACTTTTCGACTGATATCTTTCGTGTTATGGGCGTTAAAGTATTTAATAGCTTACCTCCTGACATTGAGAATGGTCATGTGAATCTCTTGAAGGTTTTTTTTAACTGTGAGAATGATTATTTTAATTGGAAAAACACATCAATTATTAATTTACATGTATATTTGTTTATTTTTTTATGTTTTTAATACATAATTGACACATTAAAATTATAAATAAAATATAAATATCATTAGCATTATGACAAATATGGAATTATTACAATACAAATTAGTTAATCATATTAAACTAAATACGGTTTACACAAAACGTATTTTGATAGTTCTAATTGCTAATTGTATTAAAGGGTGTTAAATACGTTTTGTGTTTTTTAAACAAGTTTAAGGAACGTCATGTAACCAGCCTCAAGAATATTATAAAATCTTATTGTAACTTTTTTAGATTTAATATTTTATTTTTTATTTGTTTTTTATTCCTTTAAATAAATAAAATAAAAAAAATAACGCACAAGAAAAGGAATAAATTCAAGATAGAACTAAAATAATACTTTCAATAATAATTAGTTTCAGCAAGATCCGTTGGCTATTTAAAAAATTGTAGGGGTGAGACTTTCCCCCAGGGGGTGCCGCTCTGGTCTCTTCTCCGACCAGGTAGCGGTACAAGGGGATGCGTCCCCGGGGCCCCGAGCGGCCACTGTCACATTCCCCCCTTCGCTCCGTGACAGTGGTGTCCCACCTTTCCGCCTCCAAATCCCAATGCCTGCCCTTCCTTACCAAACCTCCTCCCCAAACGCCCCTCCTTTCCGATGCGACTGCCAGCGTCGAGGTGTTCTCCGCTGGCTGTCAAGGACGGCGGTGGTGATGTCCACCCCACCACCGCCCTCCTGACAGGCGACCTATCCTCCCCGACCCCGTCTGCCAACGCTGCTGTGTGCGCGAGGCGACGGGAAAAGGGGAGGAAGGAGAGGGGGGAGGGGTGTTGGCGCAGGAGCAATCCTTCGCAGCCTCCCCCTCCCCCCATCGCGAAGCCACTCCCCCCCGCCGCTGACGCTGCTGAGTGCGCGAGGCGGCGAGGGGAGGAGGAAGGAGAGGGAGGGGTGATGGCGCAGGAGTATTCCTTGCAGCCTCCCCCTCCCTGCGGCAGCGGGCGTCGAGGTCTGGGGGATCAACATAGACCTCCGCCCGCACTAATGCCGCGAGAGGGCGCGAGAGGTAGCCGCGCGTCCCTCTCAGGGCCGGGAACCACCATCTCCCCCGGCCCGCACACAGGAGAGGCCGCCTCTGTTTACGAGGCGGCCGGCCGCTGCCGGGGTTGCGGGTTAAGCTCACGCATGTACCGCGACCCCGGCGCTAGGCGGAAGGAAGGCTCCCATGGGGTTTTAGTGGGTATACCGGCAGCCGGTCGTATTGAACCGGCGTCGGGGAGCCCCACACACCGGCCGCGCATGATCCCCCGCGCGGCTGACGGTGCGGCAACGCATTTCCCCATGTAAAAAAAAAAAAAAAAAAGGGGTGAGACTTATTACAAATGAAACATTGATTTCGCTTTTAAAGCCGGGGCCGCACCTGCAATCATGTTACAATTAAATAAGGTTAAACCCCAAAAATTACATTAACGTAAAAATCCTATCACAATATGTGTGGAAATATTTTTTAATAATATTCCGGACGTGTTTAAAAATATTAAAAATGCAGATTAAAATCAAATTATATGACTAGCTTGTTGGTAAATATTTAATAGCCTAAGAGATTCTAAATTATATAATTATATAGAGTTTAGGTTTACATGTAATATTATATTTAATTCAACTATTGCCATATAAATCTTTCTGACAATGTATAATCTTCTTATTTATATAAAAATGAATCGCAAAATGTGTTGATAAGCGCATAACTTGAGAAGGACTTTACCGATTTTGATGAAATGTTGTGTGTGTGTGTGTAAGTGGGTCCCGGGATGGTTTAAATCCACAATTGGATCCGGTAGGTGGCGTTGAGAACGGGTTCTTCAATCCTCCTAATCACCTGGAGCGATTTTGGTGATTTTGTTTTTGGGTGTTTGAGTGGGTTCCCGGATGGTTTAGATTCGCAATTAGAACCGGTAGGTGGCGCTAAGATCGAGTTCTAGAATCCTCCTTACCACCTGGAGCAATTTTGGTGATTTTATTTTTGTGTGTTTGACTGGGTTCCCGGATGGTTTACATTCGCAATCAAAACCGGTAGGTGGCGCTGAGATTAATCACAGGGAGCTATTTTGGTCATTTTGTTTTCGTGTCATGAAACAAACTTTTTTAGGAGTTCAGAAAATATGGCGGTACGAAGTTCGCCGGGTCAGCTAGTTGACATTATGTTAACATTAATGTTGAATGTAATTAGTTGGCATAATGACAATGAGATTATTTCAGCTAATTATGACAGTAATGAATTGACCATAAAGTAAATTTTACATTTATTTCAAATATTTGTATGCCAATGAATGGGTCATTGAAGTTCTCTAATTTATACTAATATTATAAAGAGGAGTGGTTTGTATTTTACATATTTGTAACGATATAATTCAATAACTACAGGACCGATTCCAAAAGTTCTTTCACCATCAGAATACTACGTTACCTCTCAACAATACAAATTATATTTATTGCTATAAAAAAATTAGATATCCTTACTAAAACTTCAATAATGTAAACTATCAATCAAAACAAAACACTTGGCGCAGTAAACGAGTTCTATGATTTTGAGGAAATTTGATGTGTGTTTGAATGGGTCCCGGGGTGGTTTAGATTCACAATCAGACACGTTAGATGGCGTTGGAATCGGTTTCAAGATGTTATTTTTCAAGGGCAAGACAACGTCTGCAGAGACCGCTAGTATATAACAAAAGATCTCATTTATTGTACTGTCATTTACAAATAAATATAAAATTATTACTAGGATACACAACTTCATCCACACTAGAACTGAAATTCCCGAGGGATTCCCGGGACACAAAGCATTTAAAAAAGAATGTAAGTTACCGTTTTAGTGGAAATTGTGTCGTAATAAACTAATTTTTATGCATCCGAACAACTTGAAACGGCACCTGAGCAGATTCCCGCAGAATTCCCGGGATAAAAAATATTACACATTTTATTACATTAAGATTGCTATCTATCCGTAAAAAAATCACATAGAATTCGTTTTTTTATCTGGTCATTTTCAATCTTTCCCAGCATAACTCCCGTGGTTTGTCAGGACAAAAATTAGCGCACACTTTAATTATAATAATTAGCTGTCGATCAGCTAAAACCGCATAGAAATCAGCCCAGTAGTTTTTAAGCGAATCCCGAACAAACAGACAACTAATCTAAAAAAAATGAATCGTGTTCTCCGCCGATTAATAATTTTTAACCGACTTTGAAAAAGGAGGAGGTTCTCAATTCGTCAGAATCTTTTGTTGCTTTTTTTATGTATGTTCGCAAAATAAACTCCGTGGTTCATAAACCAAGGAGTATTTGGATAAATCGGATCATAATCCGATTTACGCGATTCTTTTTTTGTTCGACGCAGAACAGCTTCCAATTGGTCTCCTAATAATTTTATATAATTTGGCCCAGTACTTTTCATTTTATGAAAAAAATATCCTTTTCTTTTCATATGTACATCGATTACTCTGAGATTTATGATTCGATTTACGTGATTCTTTTTTGTTCGAGGCGGAATAGCTGCCATGTGGTCCCCTAAAAATTTGACATAGTTTGGCCCAGTAGTTTTCATTTTACGATCATTTTTTTGTTCCCGTTTCTTGGGACCTATATTTTTAAGGAAGCGCGGCACCAATCGTAGGTCCACCCATACATAGTTAGACACTAAAAAATAACAAATAAAAAACTTCGTTTAAAAAACCGACTTCAAAAACTAAAAAAATAAAATGTATAAAATAACTTATTTGTAAAGCTATTATTATTAATATATATTATCTAAAACATCTCGGTCGGTTTTTATTCTGTAATATAGATATTATGATTTTCAAGACTATATTGGTTTACAATAACCACTTTCACAAATTCGTTTTGCAATTATGGCAAACACCAAAATAACATGGAATTTTAATTCTACAAGTACGACGGCCACTCTATATTGATTTTATCTTTTTCTCAATTCCCCTAAATTGTAACGGAGCAGCAAAAATAAATACACCTAATAAATAGAAGCATAAATACCTAATCGGAAATAAATACATTATTTCACTTTCTGCAAAGTTTTGTGCATAAATAAATGGTAAAATAGAATTCTGATGATAATAAAGATTACGAAAAATTTGTAGCAAAAAAGAAAATCAAGGGTAAATATGTTCCATATCATCCTAAAGTCGGTGCGAAGTAATACATAAACATGACTATATATTTTTACAATATTTAATTACTATATACAAAATAATTATCAAAGTCGGTTCACTAACAAGCAGTTATGCCAGTTTATAAAAAATTATACGACAAATACTCCTCTTTTTGAAGTTGGTTAAAAATACTTGACATATAGACGGAAGGACGATATTAAGATAATTCCGGGGTTTAATATTTACTACACTTGCCTAAGACCCTTAAAATATTAACGATATCAGCTGTTGTCGCATGGTATGTTATGTATGAGGTATAGGGTCCAAATGGTTAGTGATAAAACAATCCTAACCAGCAAACCTTAAAAGAAATATCTTTCTATAATTTCGTTTACTAAGGATTTTCCTTTAACTCCTACAGTTTCTATGCCATCACCTCACTATGTTAGGTCCATATCTGTTGACCTCTATAAAATTACATAATCCAAAAATTACCTTAATGTATTTATAAATCTATTATTCAATGGAAGACACGTGAAGAAGCACTATTTGCACTTAACACATACATTTTTTTAAATAAACAAATAGTCGAAATGCACGGGACATATTCTCTTTCTGAATTTCGTCCAAAAACTGAGCTTTCCAGTATACCAATTTAGTATATGATTGAGCCAGTGGAATGGGGAAGGAGGCTGTGAGAGGGGTGCGAAGTATAGCCTTTATGTATGGAAAGAGGCGACTTCTGTCGGTAACGCGAGTTAACCATAGGAAACGTGTTGTGTTACAGAGGGCAGTGCGACTAACCAATCGATTGAAATGCTTAAAAGCGTGGTAACTATCACGAGGGATTCATATTAGTAATGATAACAGGGTAAGTAACAGCTAAATCAATTGAAATAGATATTTCTTACTGTCTTACGATTTGTATAAAATGAGATATAAAATATTTTCAACGACCTCAATTGTTAAAACAGGTTTCATAAGTGAAATATTAATTTTCAGTTTAATGTGAAACGTTCCAAATGTAGTAATTTTTATTTATATTAGTTATTTATACTCAACAACATTTTATACTTTGAACACAAACTCGATGAAAATACTGCATAATCTAGAAGAAAGACCATTAAATTACAAATATTTTTCTGAAGTGATAACTTCTTACGGGAGGGTAAACCGCGTAACGCGTTGCGGCGCCAGGCTGACTGACTTCCTTTCTCTCACGAATACGGCAGCTGTTGGCAGGCTCCTCCTCTCTCACTAACCCACAGCGCTGGCCGTATTTCGATAATTAGATTAAATAATGATACTTGATGTAGAAACACAAAATTCTAATGTACATATTCAAGAATTGTAAATAAGAATAAAATATATTTTTCATCAATAAAAGGTTTATTAATAATTAAGTTTTCATTGAATTTTAAGTAATTACGTACGCTTTCTCATGTTAAACAATGGGATTGTTCACAAAAATCACCTCTAATTTATATTTTATTACGTAAATAGGTATTTAAGATACTAATTGAATATTTTATATTTAAGCGTTAGTTTTTTATAATTAGAATTTAAAATTATTTATCCGATGACATCATAAGGTACAAGTTTACATTGGTTTCTTTGCCTAGAAAACAAAAATAATAAAAGTAAGTTTTATCTATATATAATCATAGTAATCTGTGCTACTATTTAAATGTCACTGTCTCACACTCTCATTACGTATCGTGATCATTTTAGTGTTTTTTGTCGCTCGGCTTATAATTTTTCGTGTTCAACCATTATTATTTTCTATAGTTATCGTTAAATTTTTTAAAGTGGTCTTTACGGAAAATCCATGTTACAGAACTTAAATCAAATAATGTATAGCTACATTTTTTTTAACACCTGAAGCAGGCAAACAGGCAGACGGGGCCCACCTGATTGGATTTAGTAAGGTCAAATAAAGACCAAACACATTACTTACAAAATACAAGAAGATCTTACGTTTTTTGGAACTTTAACTAGACAGAAATGATAAGGGACACTATTCCTCGAAATGGTTTCTCAAATAGCTAATTTGAAAAAAGTGAACAATCCCAATTGCAATATTAAATAGTTCAACTTAGATTAGTTTAAGTTATCACTTCTGGCGGGCATCCCAAGACGCACACCGTCTGTTTTTTTTATTGCTGCAGTACAGTAGACAGGCTGACGGCCCAACTATGGTGGAAAGTGGTAACCTTCGCATATAAACATTTGCAACACTAAAGGTGCTACCAATGTGCTGGCGGACTTATAGATGATGCTGCAATCTGGCACTATTGCCGGAACACAACTCAAGGTTGTTATGGTGGCATGCTCGACTAGACCAGGGGCGCTAGCCATCCAGACGGACAAATGCCCTACTAACTGGCAAAATAAGTAGTTAATAAAGTCACATATTATGAAACCTTTTAAACAATTAAATTCGTTTGTTTTCTAAAGTTGACAATGCCTCGCTTCTATCAAAATTGATCGACAGAAATAAGGCGTCTACTTTCGGCATTACAAAACCGGTCTCGACGATTTTGTGACAATGTATAAAATTATGAAATTTTGCACAAATTTTTCTTCTATACACATTACAAGATATCGTGATATACATTATAATGTCCACAGTATCATCGCCAGTGTAAATATTAGACTTGACGTATTACCCTAATTAATATTGACTTTTAATATTAGATATGCAGATATAAAAATCACTGCCGTATTTCCGCTTGAGGCGCCACTTGTTATACATTTACGAAACACTGGCCTCTGTGTTATGCCTGTCTGTAAACTGAGCTTGTCGTATTCTATTCTGTGCATCAGTTTTAGGGGGTGTATTACCAATGTTGCCAACTTGAAATTTAAATTAGTAGATAAAAGGTAAAAATATAGTGACTTCATGCTTGTTATAAAATTGAACTACGAATCAGTTTTTAACTGAATTACAAAACAAAAGTTTTCTGCTCGATTAATAATTAAATAGCAGAAGAATAATCATACTGATAATTCCTCAGTAAAAAAGTTAATGTGTAAAGCTCATAAAGGAGACGAATACGTTTTTCATACATTGTTGAGCGCAGATCAAAATTGATTTATTGAAAAGATGATATGATTCATAATTGTAGTGGGTTTTTTTAAATTTTATTAAATTTTTAAAATTTAAATTTTAAATGAATTAATCGTGTTGTATGAGTGTTTTCATATTATTTATTGTTGAATATTTCATGTTGTAATAGAAAATATGACACGTTTGTAAGCCATATCTCAGCTCCATTGTTATAGCTCAAAATCCTTCGTCTCGTTTTACCTTCCTTTTGAATGTCGTAATTTCTATGAATTTCATAAAATTGAAACAGAACTAATTTTATTTTATAATCAACGTCATTCCATTTGTTGTTTGTAAATATCATAATGATGGACTGAATTAACCGAAACTCAAACATGCTAAAGAAGATATTTTGCTATTCGCATTATTTTTATAAATGAACTAAATATAGCGAATATTAACAAATCACTTCCTCACAGTTCAACACAAGGTAATATTATATTCGTGTTTTATAAATCAGATTGAGAATAGGTGCGAATTGCGGCAGGGTGGAGCAGTATGAAATCCTTCCTCTTAAAGAGCAGAGGATATTGTCTTACCTCGCATTTCGCAGGAATTATTATTATTAGATATTTGTATTTATGTTGTGTATACGTGCAAGAAATATCTTGTGGCTTTAATTATTGCACAGCACCATCTATTGTCTTGAAGTGTTCCACTACAGTGTTTGGATTAAACAAGTATCCAAATACGATACCTGGAATGCCATCATAAAAACAGAATACTTGGCAAATCAAGTTCGTGGGGCAATACTAAACGAGACGCCATTTTGGGTAAAAGAGATTGTAGGGGGGACTTTAGTGGACTGAGAATCGCCGAATAATGGTGCGGCTACATCTGAGGAAAATTAAAGGTACAGACCGTTTCACGCAGTTGTGACGATGGGTGTAATGCGCAAATTAATTTAATAATTAATGTTTTAATTTAATTAGAAAGAAAGAAAATATTTTAATTAGAACAATAAAACAAAGTTAATGTAAATAGAGAAAGAAACAAAATAAGTCTAAATTGGACCCAGCCTCAGCATAATGCTAGCCACAAGACTGCACTGTTTTCGTCTGGACATAAAGTGAAGTTACGGTGAACAATACAACACATAACAACAAAATATATAGTGTAATGCATTCATTAATAAAATCACACTAAAAAAATATATGTATACAAAAAGCAATAATTAAAATCGTAACAAAAAAATATAAAATAACTGCAGCTGCAACGAAACAAATAACATATATCTATTTATAAATGACCATATTATAATAAATTAAAATAAATAAATTCACCAAATATATAGCACTCGTGTCATGCTAAGATCACAAATCAATTAATAATTGTAATATGATAATATTTGTATATATTTATTATTAAAATGTAAGTAATCGTACAATTATGTATATCACCATCTCTACTCCTGTTCGGTTTGATATCTTACATAACTTGTAGGAAGTGCATATCGATATCAAACCGAACACGGTGCAAACGACGAACGTTCAGTGCATTTCCGACCCGCACCACTCTCGGGTGCATTCAACATAAACATTTAAAATCGAATAAGAACCAAATAAACATTAATACGTACATACATACATAACTTCACGCCAGGTCCCTTGCGGGGTAGGCACGAACAACAGAGCGCCACACAGGCCCATTCTTACACACCTCACTTGCTTCTTTGACATTCATAGCTCTTGTCATGCACGCTCGTCTGTTCTTAAGGCTCCTAACATCACCTTTTGCTAATACATGATCAATTTGATCATGGAAGGTGTGTCGTGGCCTTCCGCGACTTTTGCATCCATCCACTGTTGCATTGTATATCTGTTTAGTCATTCTTTCATCATACATTCTTTCCACATGCCCGAACCACAGGAGCATTCCTTTCCTTACCTTCACCCCGACACTCTCTTGTAGACCAACTCTCTTTCTTACTTCGGTATTGTGAACGCGGTCCGCGAGCGTCACTCCGCAGATTTTGCGCAGTGCTCGCATCTCGACCGCGTTTACTCTACTTTCATTCTCTCTATTCCATACGTGATCGTAGGTACCAGAACCGCGTTGTGTATGGTAAGCAGGGCCTTCTGGCTGAGGTTCTTATAAATAAACATATTTTACTTAAAAACCCACACTGCAACCTCGGTATCGCTACAACTCCTAATCAGAATATTCTTGCCACGGGTTGTCTGGAAGAGATCGCTTTTTAGCGATAAGACCGCCCTTTGTACCTAATTAGATTAATACTAGTTCGTAAGTTTTCTGTAATGGTGTACAATGAAGTGTTATCTATATTAATATAAACAATAACTGTTCATTTATTTTGTTTTTGTTATACACGTATCTGTGTTATGTTAAATTTGTTTATGTAACGCTTGTAAATGATAATTGTAAATATCAAAAAAAATACAAATTGTGTTAAAACTGTCATTTTATAAACTAACCTACCACACTAAGCAATTTCTCAATACATTATACATTGACCACAGTTGTTTGTTGGAACCATCTAAACTGGTATTTGACTCACAAACAACTTAAAGGCATTCAGCTAATATAGTTCTTATTTGTAACGAAATACGGGTTAAAATAATTCGTTTTAGATGAACTGTTGCTGTGCGGAAAGTGTTGAAATCTCCCCGGTTCATCGCTCGTCCCAAATAATGGTACTTTGAACTTCGAAGATTAGTACACGTGTACACGACCAGCGAAACACGTCCCTGGTGTATTCGTACTAAGCGGACGTTAGGTGGCGCAGCGGTATGGGAGGGCGGACAAAGTTCATATATACACAGAAACTTGCAGAATAGCAGCTAGGAGGCAGCGCTGTGGCAGCATTGTCAGTGTTGCCGTCTACACGAGCGCTTACTGATTTTCGTTTACTTTTAATGTAGTTTCCTGCTAAGAATAACAATCGAAATAGATATAAAATAAGCTTATTTAAAAAGGTTTTAAATAAAAGCTTTTAAGATCCTGAATATCATGTAGCAGCAGAGTGCTAGCCAATACAAGTAAAACGAGCCCAACACGACGGGTCTATCTTGTTTAGTAGAGCAGGTCCTATGGCCACCTTCCATCTCCATCATCAGATCAGCTCCATGGTACCATATTATAGCATTATCACGCGATATACATATGCATGCAAAATTTCAGCTCAATGGGAAACCGGGAAGTTGGTCGAATTTAACTTGTAAGATTACACCCGAACTTACATACATTATTGCAAGTTAGATAAAAGCTTGTAACTTATTAAGCTTGAATTTTGGACAGTTTTGATCAACATGATGAAAATATTTTAACAATCATTAAAACTGAGAGCAACTCTAGTATATTCTGGGCACGTACGACGTATTTTATATATCTTTTCCTAAAGCTATTCAAGTATTATTTACGTAACTAAAAAGTAGAAAATAAAAATTATTTTAAGAAAAATCAAAACTGACCTGAAATTGAAATCCATTTCTTTTTAATTACTGCATTTTGAAAATTTCTTGTTGTTTTTTTATTACTTGACATCGACTTCAAGACATGCCAAAAAAATATGTTTTCTAGTCTCAAGTCAAATTAAAATTTTGTTAAAAAAACTATTTATTGCATTTAGTTACATAAATACCTAAAAATAGCTTTACAAAGAGATATGATTACAAAACACTTAGTACGTATGTATAATATTCAAGGGCTGCTGACTACTTCACTTGGATCCACTTATCAGATTCGAAAGTAAATTTTTAGACTTACAATCTATTGTTATCCCGGGAATCCGCGGTAATATTCTCGGGAGCTGTTTGCACTTGAAAAATTGTATGCATTTATTGGTGCATAAAAATTTACTTATTCTGATAAAGTTTGCACTAAAACGATAGCTTACATTATTTTTGAATTCTATGATACTTTGTGTCCCGGGAATTCCGTGAGAATTTCAAGCTGAGCTTGCACGAAATCGTGAGCATATCCAAAATAGATTCTAAAACGAGAACAGCAGGATTTGTTCATGGCTGATTTATTTCTGATGAATTGACGACTCTATAATGGTTAAAATATGGAACCTTTACAAAATTGAGTCACAGTAATGATGTGTCAAATCGGTAATGAGCTTATTGCATGGAAATAATGCTTCTTTGTTCCCAAGACTAAGTCATTTGACATAAATGTGATTTAGTTCTTGGAACGACTATAATCTATAGATACAAGTTGTAGATTACTATTAGTGCTAGTTGCTTCTTTTTTCAAAATTAAACTCCTTGTAATGGACTGTATGATTATTACTACTAAGTTATCACATAAATTAGAGATATACATAAAGAAAATACGTATTGAATACAGAAATACAGCAAGTACGTATTGAAATGACAAATTATGCCAGAGAGAGTCGAGAGAGAGTGGTAAGTCGTCAATGAATATTATATGAGAATCAACTATTGCCTCCAAAGCCGCTCCTATATCCACGTACCGTCCGACACCTAGCTGCTAATTGTGCGAGCTATGGGCGCCGGCGGTATGCGCGGCGCGGAAAATAGATATTGTATAATAGGTAATTGTATAATCTGTGACGGTAATGTAAAAAACAAATTCATTCTTGACTCACCATATAGGCGACGCCATAGTTGCCTTGCGAGAAGGAGAGGTCAGATCACCGAAATAGATAAGGAGGACTACATCTGTATCAGCAGACTGTTTGTCATCGAAATTTCAATAAGTAGTCTTGGATTATATTCTGCAGAAATAGACCTAGTCGTAAGGCAATATAAGTGTTATATCTCAATCAAAGTAGATTTTAAGCAAAGAAGTAGCTAAACCCGCACTAACGTCTCAACAAGGAATTAACAATTGTGGCCAATAGGCGCTAGAAACCTCTGTCTTCACTATTGCTGTATTAACTAATTATTTTGGTGGTCCAAAAACCAATCGGAGTGTACAAATTGACAGCGCACGATTGAAGATGATTTCTCCAATGCTCTCAAGTCACAAGTATGACGACAACTCTTTAGGTTGACCTCACACGGGGCACGAGAGACAGCTACAAAATGCCGCTATCTATAGCCGGAAGCCGTGATTTAACATCAGAAGCGGAACAAATTGCAACCGTAGCATTTTTACCTATTTCTTACAGTAGTTACAGTATCAATAAAGTCAATGCAGAAAGATTAATTTATTGTCACTGATAAACCGCCGTATAGACGAAAATATTGATGTAAGCAAATACGCCCAGCTTTACGAAACGCATAAAAAATTCTAGTGAGAGAAGGGTAAAGTATCGCGGTAGTGGTGACTTGGAATGACATCTTGTGGCGCTTAGCAACCACATGTATTACTATGGGTGGATATTCTATATTACTAGAGGACAGCAGACAAGCTTACGGTCCACTTGATGGAAAGTAATTACCGTCGAACATACGCTACCAATATACTGCCGCCCTCAAAGAGGGCACTAGAACCTAGCTTCTAATACCGGAACACCACTCAAGGTAGTTTTGGCCGCATACTCTAGACCAGGAGTGTCAACCAGCGGGAAGGAAAAATTCCCTAACACCAGGATGAAGGTTGTTTTTTTCTCTCTTACGAGAAGCCGCTCGATCACAGGAATTAGTATTCATTCTCCATTCCTTCATAAGTTATAATTCATATAAAATATACAAAAAATTAGTCGTCAACAAACATGCGTTGTTTTGTGACTGTAGCGTGTAGGCCGTGTTTGATAATCCTAAGTAACAACAAGTACACCAAATAGAATATCATAACATAGATATGTAATATGTCTTGCGGTTATGTAAACTTAGTACTTTGAGATTGGCATTCGGCTAAATTTGTGGTTGTGTTAAAACGCTTCTGTGGCTTAGACGAAAATGTTTAGTGGTTTTGAATCGTTTGTAATGCACGCGTAATGTGTGCTGTTGACCTAATATTTTGGTAAATTGTCATCTAGAATGGAATGGTTCTTGTATATTATACGACCTTCTAAGTTGGACTTCATGGAGAGAGCTTTTAGAGTGATAAGTTGCTAAAAAGTTTTATTTTTTAAATTTCTTATATAGTTAGAGTTTGTAATTTGAATTTATAAATGAAAAAAGTCAGGGGGAGGAAAGCGAAAGAAATTTTCTATGGCTGTCTATTTGTCTCACGTGAAAAGTACTGTACAGATTTATGTGAAATTAAATCAACTAGCTTATATGACGAATCCACACTTGGCGTATTTTTCTCCCGATAAATAATGTCGTTTCCGAGGGATACATTATCTGTTCTTGATGTAGGTTTTTTTATTGCTGGATCAAAACAGACTGGATGACGACGCACTTGATAGGAAGTAGTTATATTCGCATATAAACATTTTCAACACCAAAAACAGTTACCAATGATCGAAGCCAATAATATCGGAATACATGTCAAATTTGCTGTTGAGGCATACCCTAGTCAAAGAATGGTCCAGGATCCAAATGGGGATTTGCCCTACCGCCTGGATGTGGATTGTTTGATCGCCTATTAGAACAGATCCCCCGGTCCGACCACGGAATTAGTGCTTTCTCTGTTCCTACAATAGCAAAGTTAACTGACATGTTTTAGAATATATTTGACAATTTTATTGATAACTACAGGTCTCCAGACTTTGCCAAAATTACTATTGAATCTAAGAAGTACATGATGGGTGTACTTGTTTATTCTAAGTACGCAGAAAAGACTTGATTTTAACTCAGGCTAATTAATTAATACTAGTTACACGTCTATATCTACTCTAATTATATCTCATATAAACATAGAAGATTTGCATTTTTGTATGTTTTTAACTAATCAAATCAAAATAGTAGTTTTTGATTTTATTGGTTGGACCAATTTCAAATACTCTTTCACTATTCGAATGCTACATTATCGGTGAATAATATAAGTTATATTTATTACTAGAAAAAATTAGTTATCCCTACTAAAACTTCAATAATGTAACTAATGTTTTAAAAAAATCAACTAAATGTAAACGTTCGCAACATGTAAACACAAATAGACTGTACGCAAGCTTACGACAGGTATGTAACAATAAGTATTACTCGAAGCAGTCTTTATATTTTTACAAATAAAAAAAATAACGGCCTTGTGCGAGTTGGATTCACGCATAGCGGTTTATTCTATAATTACAAGGAGTTTTATTCAAAACAATTTGAAAGTATAGTTCACTAGGGTTTTCCCTAGTAATTAATATTAGTTAAATATTCTTCCGTGCGCGAGTCCAACTCGCACAGGGCCACTTGGTTTTAACAAAGCTTTCATACATTGAACGACGTTTGTTTTATATCGTAACAACTAGTTACGTATGAAATTTGAAAGTAAAAGTTTTATCATAATCTTAATATTTTTGCGTGAGGCCAATACGAAAACATGCCTTAAACACACACGCGTTACTTTCACTGCCATTACACTTATTTACCAGTTTACGCCAAAGAGTGTGGCAATTGAGTAGAAAAGCCGTAACGTCACAGCGACATGATAGTATAAAGATAGATATTCTAGAAGAATATTGTTACGACCTGAACTTCGACAAAAGACAAATTCACACCTATATACATGTAGACATTTTATTACCTTTTTGGCATTTGGACTTCTTTTGTTCACTTTGTGTTTAATATTTGTGATTAAAAAAACAGCCCATTGTGTATTGTAATCTTTTATGGTAGTCATTTGCCAGGTGTGATTCTAGGAAATTCAGTACACGCGACCGAGCAGACATGTTGCATTTGTACTGTATAAAGCAATGCCCGAATGGAGAGATGAGGCAGTCGAGCGATAATCACAAGCGAAGCAAGACTTATGTACATTCGGTAATCTTTTTAGTGACGGCCTTTGCGCGTGTTATTGAATCGTGCATTACGTTTGGACTGGTTGTATTCAGTTATATTTGTTTGTACCTGTGTTATACGTGTTCGTGTAGTTCTAATAAAGTCTATAGTAATTCTAACGTTATTTTAATTCGAGTCCTGCAACTCGTAACAATATAAACTGGCTTACAATAATTCGTACAAAAACAAGCGTAAACAAACAGCGAAGACCCCATTCTGAAGTTATTATATCACCAAAATCGCCGAACATTATCGTTTCAATCGTGATAACTTCTTATAGGAGAGTAAAGCGCTTCATTACGTAACGCGTAACGGCGCCAGTCTGTCTGGCTTCCTTTTCCCTCATGCACACAGCAGCGGTAGGCTGGCTCCTCTCTCACTCTAACCCATAGCGGCCATAGAGATTAAAAATGATACTAATAATGTAGATACACAAAATTGTACATATTCAAGAATTGCAACTAAGAATAACATATATTTTATAATTAATTAAAGATTTTGTTAATAAATAACCATTCATTACATTATCATATTAATATATAATACATACATTTAAGTAGTAACTTAAGCTTTTCTCAAGTTAAATAATTTCAATATTAAATAGACTTAGATTAATTTAAGTTATCACTTCTGTCAGGTGTCCCGAGATGCACACGTTTGTTTTTTATTTCATAAGTTCAGCAGACAGGCAGACGGCCCACCTGATGGTAAGCGGTTACCATCGACCATGGACATTTGTAACACCAAAGGCGCTACCAATGTGATCTCTCTAAAGGGAGATTGAAACCTGGCCTGGCAATGTTATTATGGCGTCATCCTCTAGACTATGGTAGGGATCCAAGCGGGCAAATACCCTATCACCTGGCTGTGGGTTGTTTTGTCGCTTACTTCGTAGTACGTACGTCGTATACGAAGTAAGCGTCGTCAAGTTGAATAAAATTATTTATTTATTTTTTATTTATGCAGTATTTTTAAGCTATCACTCATTTTCTTTCACTATTTCTTCATCACTTTCTTCATTAATAAATGCACTTTGTTAATTCATATTTAAAACACTACGCAAATTTTACGCGTACAGCTATTCACTAGCAACTGCTATATATATATATATATATATGTCAGAGGGAAGCTGTGACTATGACGATATGACGATGTATTGTTGACTAGATGTATAACGCACAATATCATTTGTTTACATAATAATTACTTATAAAATTCTTAATGTAATTTAATTAGATTTGTTAAATGTTTCTATAACTTCAAGATCGTTCTAACCTAATAAAAGTTATGAATATTGTAATTTAATAAACAACCAATGAGAGCAGAGCATGTCTAGAGCGGGGTCAGACGCGCCCTCTATACTTTGGTAGTATCTACTTCGGTAGACGGAGGAGTTTTTGTGGCGCATTTGGTTGATGGCAATAGGTCGAGTTGGGCCATGGAGTATTTTAAAGAAAGTATTGTAGTTGGAAGTATGAGCGGGTGCCCTGAACCCGCTGCTCGGTCTAAACTATGTTAAAATGTCTCTTAAATCTAAATTAAAAGTGTATAAGCCGTGGCTATCGTGTTTTATGCTCACATTTTATGACGCCCACTAAACCTGCAATAACTAAAGATGATGTCGTGAGAATGAGGCCGTTCTGCGACATATATATATATATATATATATATATATATATATATATATATACATACACATACTTACGGGGCGCACATGCGGTGAGTGTGGCATTAATAATATGATAGATACCTATACACCTATATACGTTCTCACAAACAGCTGCTTACGTATTCGTCCGATTTCGGAGCAGCTCGTCTCGATCCGTGCGAGCTTCGTACAGTCGTACCATATACATGCACGTTAAGCGAACGCTCGGCCGAGCTACATGGTAAGTGGAGTGGGGGGTGTTAGGTTTTATTTTACGGAATTTCTTGATTCGGTCACCGCGCTCAAAGCCCGCGATAAAAGCTATACAATAGCTTAGAAACTTAATATATTTTAGGTATTTCAAATGACTGATATTACGCAAAACATTATCGTGTATTATATTGGCCAGGTCATGGATTTG
>CM022534.1:19558447-19753447 GCA_012273795.1 Dendrolimus punctatus | reverse complement strand
TTTTTTTTTTTTTTTTTTTTTTTTTTTTTTTTTTTTTTTTTTTTTTTTTTTTATTTATATTTCATATATTGTCTCTAAACGAATCTAAATAGAATGAAAATATATCGGAATGACATAATAATTACGGTGATGATATACCATTCCCATACATTTTTTTTCATTAGTTTAGCGCAAGTGCCACTTATTACACAGGCTGAAGTCGTCTACATTAATTTTGTTATATAAATGATTTTAAAATAATTAATTTATTAGGTTAGTAATATAATTTTAAATTTTAAAAGCTTATGATACACTAATTAGTTAGTAAACAAGTATTTCATTGAAAACAATAGTAGGACAAATTATCAATTTAGCTTATTAATTAAAAAATATAATTGGTAATATTATTATTAATTAACATCCCACCATTCATCAGGCAACAAGTATATCTATAAAATATTTAAAAACACTGAATGAATTTAGTGCCAATTATTTCCAAGATAAAGGTTTACAAAAAAAACCTGTGCGTCTCGGGACGCCCAACAGAAGTGATAACTAAGGGAAGCCAGGCAGACTGAAGTCGTGACGCGTTACGTAACGAAGCGGTTTACCCTCCCATAAGAAATTGTCACTTCAAAAAAGTCTTAAGTATGACAGATTATAACTACACTTCTTTCAACATGAACAGTGCTTTAAAAGTATTAATAAAAAGAAAGAAGTATTTCTAACTTTATATATTTGAAGCGTTATGAAATGTAGACCAGCCTTATCAGTGTCTTGGCAGAGTATAACGGGGGGAGCGCGGGTCGCACGCGCCTTGCGGCCTCGCACGCCGTGCGAAACGTGACCGGCCCCACGCACACACGCACACCTGTCTGCTGGCTCGTCGCACACATGCACATCAAGTTCGTGGCACCGTAATCGCAGTCTATGCGACGGGCTGCACTATGGATAATGGTTTATCTTCTATACATATAATAAAATTGTAGAGGTCAAATTTCGTACAGTAAAAGAAAATGCTAAAAACCGAGTCAGGGGGATGTAAGAAGTGAAATAAAGCTAATTTAGATTTTTTTCAAATTTCTTGTTTGTTTGTTTGTCTGTCTGTTTGTAACGGCTAATCTCCGAAACGGCTGGACCGATTTACATGAAATTTTGTATGGTGATAGCTTATATCCCTGGTCAACATATAGGATACTTTTGATCCCGAAAAATTAAAGAGTTCCTGTGGGATAGTTAAAAACCTTTAATTTCTTAAACAGCGTAAAACATACTGAATGTAATTTATCTGCAACGTAACATAATAGAAGCAGAGAATTTGAAAAAGTGTGGTGTCGGTGAGAGAGTTTTATCTTATATATATTAATATATAAAGCTGATAAGTTTGTTTCTTTGTTTGTTTGCTTGAACGCGCTAATCTCAGTAACTACTGGTCGGATTTGAATTTTTTTTCTGCATTAGATAGCCCATTTATCGAGGAAGGTTATAGGCTATACACCATCACGCTAAGAGCAATAGGAGCGGCGCACCAATTAATGAATGTGTGTTTAAGTGGGTTCCCGGATGGTTTAGATTTGCAATTCGAACCGGTAGGTGGCGCTGAGATCGGGTTCTAGAATCCTCCTAATCACCAGGAGCGATTCTGGTGATTTTGTTTTTGTGTCATGAAACAAAGTCTTTTGGGAATTCAGAAAATATGGCGGTACAAAGTTCGCCGGGTCAGCTAGTTTCGAATATAATTAACTGAGATCTATTTTCACCACGTTTGTTTTATCGCGTTGCAATCACTGCACTTGCCGTGTTCTATTTTAATTAAATTGAACTTGCTTCGTATATGAGGTGTAGTCACCTAGTTATAAGGTGACCAATTGTACTCATTTACTGAGTTTTGTACTCTTTTTTCGCAAACCATACTCTTGTCAAATCCTGTACTCTGAAAGTACTCATTTGTATATTAATTAAATATTTAAAATTATTTTGACAGTGATTTGAATTCACGCGCGCATATTGCTTGCCGTTTCTTCAGCAGTCGAATTTGTAATGAAGGAAGTAAAAGATATTGTTATTAATGACAATTTTCTCTTTGAAAAAATTGAAAAAGTGAATTTATATTTAATTGAAGAAAAATTCAAGAAATGGGACGATGAGAAAATAATCTTAACAAAAATGGGTAGAAATTTCGGCATTTTAGAGTAGAACATATCCCACATGAAAATTTAAAAGTTTTAATAGAAATTTCCTTATGTTGTCCAGGGACTAATGCTGCTGTTGAAAGGGTATTTTCTCTAGGGAATGATTATTGGAGCAGTAAGAAGTCGCAACTTTCTGTAAAAACATTATCTGCCGTCTTAACAGTCAAATTTAATATGAAAAATGAAAGTTGTTCGGATGTGGCTACATTATTAGATGAACATCCTCATTTAGCAAAAAAAATCCACTCGAAGAAAAGTATGTTTTTAAAAGAAAATAAAGTTTTTATCGTTTTTTCTCCTTTTTTTCACTTATGAAATACTTGCAAAGTGTACTCTTTTTGAACAAAAATAGTTGGTCACCTTACGTAGTTAGTATCTATTTTTATATCATAGCTACTAGTGTATTCGTTTACGACTTTACGAATTGGTTTCAATATTTTTAAATTTTGCGGTTTATTCTCTATGCAGACCGAGACGTTCACACAGAGTTCCCCCGTACCTCACGAGGCTGTTGGGCGTATACCTCCAGGACAGGTAGGTAGGTACCTACATCCTTTGAGATGGTGTCCAGACTGGTAGGAGACGCGTAGTGTGCAGCGCTCTGCAAGGGTCGCTCGCCGGACCGATTCTGTGGAACGTTGGTTACGACTCGATCTTAGAAGAGTCGGTCACGCTCGGGATAGGGTTAATCTGCTTTGTGTAAGACATCCTGCACGTGCCGCGTTATTCGTGGAAACCGTGAACCTGCCAACGCCGGGTTGGCGACAATTTTGTAGCGAGGTAGGCTGGGCTTGAGGGTCTCCCCCGCGAAAACGGAAGCACTTATGTTCCATAGGCGTTTTCGGAATCCCCCCGCGGACTTGTCCGTTACAGTCCAATGGGTCTCCATTCTCGTTAGCACCAGATGAGATATCTAGGGCTCGTTCTTGATGGGAAGTAGCTGTTCCAAAGACATTTTTAACAAGTATGGTGTCGCTTGCATTAAATATTATATCAACAACTAATCGTAGAATCTGTCTTAGACACGTGTTAGTTATCCATTCAGTTAAATGTGTAACGCAATTATTGATGTCAGCAGTTAAATATCCTTGAGGGGCCGTTGTCCTATACAATATAATACAATGTTGCTACGATTGCACACTTGTCATTATTTCCATACACGTGCGTAGGCGCAGCGTTTATGTATTACACGTGTGGTGTTGCCAATTTCTTGCACTACGTTTTCCCAAAGTTTTAGGTCTTTATTATTAAGGTGATGTTGAATAGTTTTATTTTTAAAAAAGTATATTTATTATTTATATCATTAATTGTGGTGATAGTATCTTGCCTATTTTTTTTTACTTGATATTGATTTTGATTGTATTGGTGTTGCAAACATCTGGGGACAGTAATCGTTTACTATTAGGTACAATTAACTAAACTTAAAAATGTATCTGTCCTCGTATTTTAACCTTATTAGAATTCTACAGTAAACTGCGACATCTATCGTCTAAAATCAATACTTTATACATGCCTATTTATAGTTCAATTATGTTTTCCCAAAAGCGATTTCGACCTTATTACATAGCAGGCCAAACCGTTTAAATTGTTGCACGGTATTGACACATTGCATTAAGAAACACAACGTATTTGTTATCTTTAATACTTATGACTTGGTGTAGATTTAATTAATAGTTTTCAAACCAAAGTTTGTATTTTAGATTAAGTAAGACTCGTATTGTAGAGCAACACATGCACGTTTGAGATGATAAATAAATCCTGCAAATTAAATCACTTCTCGAATGTATGAAGCCACATAGGTCTGCTTTACTTTTTAATATAGAGAAATTATTATAATAAATTATGTTAGAATTTATAACCTAAAGCAATCCATACATATAAAATTTTAGGGGTCGAATTTCTGTACAATGAAAAAACTGCTAAAAACCGAGTCAGGGGCATCCCCCTGACTCGGTTTTTAAGTAGTGAAATACAACTAATTTAGATTTTTTTAAATTGTTTGGTTTGTCTGTTTGTACGGGCTAATCTCCGAAACGACTAGACCGATTTAAATGATTTTTTTTACGGTGGTTGGTCAACATATAGGATTAAAGAGTTCCCATGGGAGAATTAAAAAACCGCACCACGTGGACGAAGTCGCGGGGGTATCAGCTAGTACATAATAATTATGTTGGTCCTAAAATTACTTCTGAAACTTATATTATGTTATGCCTAGTGTACTCACTGTGCACGCTGAATTTAAGAAAATAGTAGCTTGAGTGTTGTGGGACGAGATTCTGACCATTGACAGTTGTTGCGAGACCACTGTTATGCTAGAAGGCTCCAACGGCCCTAAACGTAGCCACGGATCCCGCCCGCTGATTTGAAGCCGGGGCAAAAAGGTTAACCTCTAGACCCCCCCTTCGCAAACTCAGGAACAGAGAAAGAATACAATTTCCTACGGCGGGGTGGCCTGTCGCAAGAGGCGACAAAACAACCCACGGCCAGGTGGTAGGGCATTTGCCCGACTGGATGGCTACCACCCCTGGTCTAGAGTATGTCGTCATAGCAACCTTGATGTCCCGGCATTAGTGACCAGGTTCCAGTTTCCCTTAAGAGAGCAGCAGCACATTTGTAGCACCTATGGTGTTGCAAATGTACATAGGCGATGGTAGCCGCTTTCCATGAAGTGGGCCGTCTGCCTGTCTGCTGAACTCCTGCAATAATTTAAAAACTCCCCTTCGCGTCCAAGGGCCATAGAGAGAAGGAGCACCGGAGAGTATTTTTCTTAAATAAAACATTCAGTTCAAAGCTGCTTTTTCTGTAATGGTTTCTCAAGATTTAGTTACGTAAACAATTTTCTCAAAGATAACAATGATTCACAAGTTGTTGCTATTTTTATCAGATATTTTTATATTTGTACGCTTTGGCAACACCTTAGCAATGGCCAGCTGATACTGACGTATATTTTTGACCGACTCCAAAAGGAGGAGGTTCTGAATTTGTCTTGTTTTTGTATGTGTGTTACGCGATTACACCGACTTTTATTTACTCGTAAGTGTATACTTCGAAGGTAATCCCATGATCTCCAATTCAGGATCTGATGAGTGAATCCAAGGGAATCGAGAGTAACCTTTATCAAAGACTGCCGAGAGCCAATATTCTTAAAAAAAAATCTTGTATATGCGACCCAGTATTACATTTTCAACAGACACTTCATTTTTTGTGTGCATGTTACACGATTTCTCCGTCAATTATGGACCGATTTTCAAATTCTTTTTTTTTAAGTATTAACTCTTGAGGTGGATCCCAGGAAAATCGTGAAAAACCATCGAATGTTTTTAAACTCTAAAAATCAAAATTTTGATATTACAATATTTAAGCAATATATTATAGTTACTTTTAATTGAATTAAAAATGAAATCTGAGGCAATAGCTAATACCCATACTATGAAAGTGGAATAAGTGTTAAAGAGACTTAACAATAAAACTTCATTTCTAGAATTTTCGTATTTATCAGATTGGAGCTAAGCACGTTAAAGGACGATTACCGGAAATTCAATAACACCAAAGAAATCTATTATACATTCAATCGTTCGACAAAACGCACACATTGACCCAATGAAGGCTGGCCCCCTTCAATGGCGTGCATTTGGCTCCATCTGTACCCTGCATTGCACGCTATTATATAAAAATGCTTGCAGGCCCAAAAGAAGTATACGTGCAGGAACGGAGAAAGAATACAATTTTTTCTTATGACAGGCCCGGCGGCCTGTCAGAAAATTGCGACAAAACAACCCATAGCCAGATGGTAGGGTATTAGCTCGACTGTATGGCGACCACCCCTGGTCTAGAGTATGTCGCCATAACAACCTTGTGTTGTGTTCCGGCATTAGTGACCAGCTTCCAGTCTCCTTAAGAAAGCAGTAGCGCATTTGTAGCACCTTTGGTGTTGCAAATGTCCATAAGCGATGGTAACCACTTTCCATCAAGTAGGCCGTCTGTCTGTCTGCTGAACTCCTGCAATAAAAAATTTTAAAAGGCGGCAGGAAGGCAGGAGCCCTAAAAGAAATTCGAACCCCATTGCAGCGTCACCTACCGGGTCCCATTGTGAATGTAAATCGTCACAGGACCTACTTTCAAACACACAAAAAATCATTTAAATCGATCCAAACTTTCCGAAGTGATTTACAAACGAAAGAAGGATCTTTATTTACATGCTATATATACATGTGTGTGTACTAGCTCTCGCCTACGGCGTCGCTCGCGATATATAAAAAGTCTAATTAAGTTTTTAGCTAAAAAAATTAGAGCTACTTACTGTAATTTGCAAACTAGTTTTATAGATAAAGACTTTAAAGACTACTTATATCAATATTTTGATACTAAAAGAAAGCCAATTTATTAAGATGGTTATCAATTATTACTATAGCTCACGTAACAAGAGTACACGTGACACTCCCTTTTACAGTACAAAAAATAACTGTTACTCAGTGAGATAGCAAACTACATGCATTACACCTTTATCGTATAGTCATATGACTGTGATAAAGGTTCACGTTTTATGATCGGCTTTCAGGTGCATTGAGTACTAAATGTAGGCGTGCGTGGTCTGTGTGGTCGAACGTCTAATCTTGGTTTTATTTTAAAAGATAATGCAAAAGCTATAATAAGGCGGGGTAAATTAGCCATTTTCGTAGTCGTATTATGAATATCTTTACATATATTTTTTTTATAATATTTGCCAAAATAAAGGTTTGCACTGAAAATCAGCGTTGTGTCGGGTATAATTCCGGCATAGCAATATGCTGAGTGCAAACCTTGTTTGGTGAAAATGCGGCGTACAAATTCTCTAAATATGCTCTGTGTATAATAATGTATAAGGAAAGTAAATACGTGGCTATTTCGTCAAATAAAGTTTTTCTTTCTTTCCTATATAAAACAAAGTCACTTTCGGCCATGTCTGTCTGTTCGAATATATCCGCAACTCCTAAAAACAACCGATTTTAAAACCGTTTTCATATTTATATATACGTTGGTTTTTGTTTTACTTGGCACCGCCTTCAAAACGTAGAAAGTACTTTTTTTAAAGTTACGTATGTAACGATATCCAATAACAATGTAATTTTATGAAATTTATACGAAACTGTCACGAAGCTGTACTGAATCCAACGTAAAAAGTATTCAAATTCAATTCAAGTAAGTGAAAATCGGTTCAACAACCAACCCGTTACACAACACAACTACAGCTGTAACATAAAAAATGCACGACGAATTACAGGTCGGTTAAGGAAAATGATTGAATTTTAATATTTTTATGATTTTATAATTTATTTATAAAAGTAGAAAAATGGTTGCAGTTCACACGCAGTAGAAGTGAAACTTCAGAGAATAAACTCATAGATAATGTTCTTTAACTTTTATTAATATAAGTAGATATAATTCTTTTGGCTTACATCCGTCAACATATTATATTTTAAAATAAATTTCTTAAGTATCATTTTTAATTTTTCACTATTTTAGTCTAAAAATAATATTGCCAATTTTGTTTCGGTCCAAATTGGACTTTGTTTAATTACAATCGATCTTGTTAACTCTAATCTGTGCAACACAATGTAAAACTCGTATCTCGTTCTCTGACATGCTTAGTCCTATAGATTTATGTTTGTCTCTTTTGAGTGTCGCTTTTTCGTTTCATCAAGTTTCAAATCACAACAATTCTAAAGGAGTTTTATTTAAAAAGGAAAAATAAGATATAATTAAAAATAGCTTTAGAAATAAGTTATTTTATGCTTTAAAGTTTTTGAAGTCGGTTTTTTTTAAAGAATTTCCTCCTTTTGGAAGTCGGTTAATAAAATGAGAATTTATTATCGCTATTTGTCTCTAATAGGACATAAGACTGTTCGTGTAGAAAAAATGATCAATAACCTCTATCACCCATAGACGTGAAGAAAGTACGCATTCTTATGGCCTTTTTTGCCCACTCACACCAAACGTCAGTATGCGAACTTTCACAGGAAAAATAAAAAACAACTAACCGACTTTTTAAAAGTAACTAAAAAGCAAAAAATAATTTCTTTTACAACATGTTAGAGAAGATGCGAAGTTAAGTAAGATATTTTGCAGGGTGGTTGTTTTTTTATTTATTTAGGTACTTAGCACCGATTTCAAGGCGTTGTAGAAAATATTTATTTTTGGTTAAGTTGGTTTTGTTTTTGTATTTTTTTTAATTTTTTTTTTATTTGAATACATTTATAAAATAAAATGAAACACGTCCGTGTCTCTTTCGAAAAAATGTACGGAGAAATCGCGTAACAAACATGTAAAAAAAAACAGTGTAATTGAGAATCTTTTTTTTAAACTCGGTTACAAATCTCGTCGAGCCATTCTATGCGTACTTCCAGGCTTGCCTTTTAAACACACTTTTATTAGCATCACCTGTGTGTTTTTAACGCAAACTTTATACGTCATTTTCAACCACTTCGAGACGTCTGATTTTGAAATTATGCACACGCAAAAAGGACAATGGCAATACAATAATCTTACGACTTTGTCCTGATATTTTGACTAGGATCATCAGATTGACACTGGAATTTGATATACTCCTCCGATCTTCGCGATTGCTTCGTCGGTTGGCTTTTAATTGGTTTGGAGACTAAAAAATAAGAAAATAAAAAAAAACGCTTTAAAAACTATATATGAAATAAATTTTAAGCATGAAGACGTTGTTGCCAGTGTTTTTTTTTTAATTTATTGTAAATGTGATAATAATATTAGTATCACGCACCCTACGTTTTGCTTTTCAAGTATTTATTCATTACCAAAATTTTTATATTTATTTAAAAACACAAACAAAATTTTCTAAAAAATGCTAGTATTACGTTATTATGTTCATAATAACTCTACTTTTATGAATAGTTATTAGTTAAAAAATCACAGAATCTGATGTCAAATACCCCACGCTTTTTACCATAAGACTATATTGTAGAACGAAGTCTTCATGTATTAAAAAAATCATAATGTATAAAAATATTTTTTAGTTTGAGTTTGTTTAAAGCGTGTTTTGTAATTTTTTTACAAATATAAATTTTAAGAAGTTAAATATATTTTAAGCACTTTAGACGCTTTTCAGATAGCGAATAAGCGTGACCTTCACGCACATATTGAAGTATTCACTTCTGACGTGCACTCTTACGATTGTCAGCGTTTTTAATTACAATATCAAAGTTCTTTTTTATTTTATTTAGGTTTATAGCTTGGCAGCTACTCCTTTAAGCCAGATCTTAATTATAATATAGTTTCTTCATTGTCTTAAGCCTATGTGTAGCACAACTGAACTGTAGGTAATCAGCTAGTGCAATTCCACCGAGTTTTTGTGACAACTCAAAAGGCCACATTTGACTATACAGTTCATATTTCTCACAAAACACATAACTACTACTCAAAAACTGTCAATATGCTACAACTATTATTCATTTTAGAGTAATTTTTACACTATTTTAGAAAATAAAACTGCACAGCACATCTTTCAGTTCCCGCCAAAAACTCATTATCAAAGTTCGAATTTTACTTGACCATGAAACGAGAGGGAAAACTGTAGTTCAGTTAGTGTCCTCGTCATTCGAATGCGCTGCGCGTTACGTCACTAGTCGTTGTTTAGTATCACTTCGTCCGCTGTCAGGTTTGCGCAACCGCCTCGTGGTAGGCAACGTGACCGCTGTACACGTGCCGGCCCATGCTGGTCCGGCCGCCCGTGTTATTCATCCCATTAAGATTTTTACTGCCTCAATTTAATTTGTTAATTTTATTTTTAGAACTATCATAAGTTAGGTCAGTAGCGCAGTAGTATGCTCGTTAGATGTGTCAAGTGGCCCTGTAGACAAGTGGCATTAGTGCTAAATGCGCTAAATATGCACTGTTTGCTACAACTCCATTAATTCTTCAAAAGTCATTCTGTAACATACTTCTGTATAAAGCTTATAAAAAAAGAACTTGAGATATCAATACAATAAGAAATATAAAGAAAAACAATATTTAGCTAGACGTGTTGCTGGGGAGTTTCTTGCCGCTTCTTCTCCTTAACAGCAATAACACGTTGCGAAGCGGTGTACAATAAAAGGATTAATTACAATTAGTTCAAATGCCGATAGGTAATAAAATGTGGCTCTACAGATCTGTACGTGGATATTCATCTTTGTCGGCGCCTAGGCTGGAAGAATATTAATCAAAACAATGATTCAGTCGTTAATGGATGCAATGCATACGTATAAAACAACCATGCGAATTATTTCACAGTTTACACGCTGTGATCATAAATGCCTGGAATATTCCATTTGATAACACTTAAAGGAGTGTTTAAACGACATGATTTTGAACGTGACCTGCTAATCTAGGCCTCTAGGGTTGTCGACCTGAAAATTGCAAAGAGAGAAAGAAGTATTATAGAGCCACAAAAGACGTGTGAAAACAAAATCATTATTGACAAGTGGCTCGAGTGCAAGTACCCGACTTTGCACATTATTTAATTGCATTGTATTATACTTACATATTATGCATTATTGCTATTAGTGTGTTATTGTTCTCGCCTTGACTTGCTGGTCCCAGGCGGAAGAACTTGCTTCTGCCAGCATAGCTGAATTATTCCGTTTCTACTGTTTAATAATCTTTTGTATTTTTTTTGTCCCGAATAAAATATTTCTTTCACATTGAGGATTTCTCTGTTTTTTTTGTTTAGTTTTATGGCTTGGCAGCTAGGCCTTTAAGCTAGATCGTATTTTACAATATAGTTTCTTCATTTTTTTAAGCCTATGTGTAGCACAGCTGAACTGGTTTAGCTAGTGCCATTCAAAGGAGTTCTTGTGACAACTCAAAAGGCCACATTTGACTATACAGTTCAGACTTCTCACAAAACACATAATTACTACTCAAAAACTATCAATATCCTACAACTATTGTTCATTTTAGAGTAATTTTACATATAATGAAACTGCACAACACAACATCTCCTTTCAGTTCCCGCCAAAAACTCCGGATTTCTCTGTATTTAAAACTAGTAATGAGAGATGTACCGACTAGTCGGTACCTCCGTTTCTTAGGGAAATCCTCGTTTTAGACTTCAACCACAAAAGACCTAACTAATAACTCACTCCGTAGCTCGTTTTTGTGAAATAGAAGTCAGAGTCTACGGTTGGAATCATCGTGCTTAGCAATCCATGGATTGGCATCCAAACTAGGGTTGCCAGATTTTTTTTCAGCCTATAAGGAGCAAATGCTTAAATAGGCAAAACAATACGGGAATTTCGTTTTTTACCCGGGACAAATAAAAAACAAAATTATATAGTAATGAGAAGGTAGTTTGCAATAGTGAGACCCACACACGTATTTCTAATTATTTAAAGATTTAATAGGAAAATAGTATTATTGTGATATTATTTTGCTGTAAAAAGTGATATTAATCTAATATACAGTACATACAGTGTTATCCAGTGTTTTAAACTCTGATTAAATACCGAATTCCATGAAAGACACTACATACAAGAATAATAATAACCTATACTCCTGCATTCAAAAACAGTGAAATTTAACATAATTGCTAGTGATTTATTTTCCATCTGTTGTTATATTACATTTGATCAACTAAAAAATGCCATCTGAGAGATGTGGTAGTTGCCGCAAATTTATTTCCCCCGTAGAAGGTATTAGATGTCCCAAATGTAATTTATTGCAACATAGGAGCTGTGTTGCGATTCCGGCCAAAGGCAATGTAGCTGCTACTTGGAAGTGCCCCGATTGTAGAAGGGGGGAGTCAAGGGATAACAGAGACGATACTCCAGTGCAGAACAGATCGCTAATAACAAACAAAGATATGTCTGAGTCTGACTCTAGCTTGTTTGTAAACAATCCCACTCAAACCGCGCAGCTTGAAAATATCGCTCCGGACTGTACTAATAGGGAAATAATGGAAGAGATACGAGCTATGCGCCGCGATATGCGTAATTTACAACACGATATTTCTGATATGAAAATCGAAATACGCACTTGTTTAATTCGCGTCGATGGATTTGAAGCTCGGTTGGAAGCTCTGGAGAAGCGTGTCTCTATACAAAATGAATCACCTACTGAGATTTGTACAGTAATTACTCAGCTCAGGTCAGACTTAAATGATCGCGACCAAGACATACTAGCTAATGATGTGGAGATAAGGAACATTCCCGAGGAGAAGGATGAAAACCCCACACAAGTAGTCATAGCAGTTGCAGCGGGATTAGGCATAAACTTATAAAATATATTTTAATTAAATTTCATTAAGTACAACTAGAAATAATCTTCAAATATACATTCAATAGCTTCTAATTTTACATATTATAATTTTATATATTTTTAATACTTATTAAAACATTATAACATATACATACTTTAACTTTAATTACTAATATTATTTTTGGTAAGTAACTAAGGAAAAATTAACTAACTTCTAGTTAAGGATTAAAATAATTTTTATTTAATAGGTAGGCTCAATAAAATAAATCTGTTAATCATTATTTCATATAAATGTCAATCTGTAGTCTAAAGTTCTGTAAGTTATTTTTTCTCAGTATTATTATTGCCCTATACATTTCATATTAAATTGTATTATGTGTATATGTAAGCACATAACTTTAATTAATTAGTTGCATATACAATTATAGATGTACCTATATATATGAAAACACTGTGCGTACTATATCTATATTCATTGTCATCAATGAGAATATTTTTATCTATTTTTATATTGAAATTTTTTCTAGTACTTATTGCTGTGACTAAATTAAATATTTTTTTATACGGGTCTCTAGATTATATGTGTAGACTCCGGGGTGGGCACTGAAAATCAGTGCTGTGGCGGAATATCTTCCGACACAGCAATATACTGAGTGCCAACCTCATTTGCCGAATTGCGGCATAACATATAACTGTAAAAATTATTTTGTTAAGTCTATTTTTTATTTTGTCTGTGTCGCATTTAGCAAATAAACGTTATATAATTTTCTTTCTTTTTTTTTTCTTTTCTATAGTGACATTCCTTTTTTTTTTCTCCGAGGAGCTAGTGAGTTTTAACATATTTTTATCGGCTTTAACATATTTCAAAAATCAATTCAAATAGAATCGTAATTAAAAACGGGACGTCCCGGGAAATACGGGACGTCTGGCAACCCTAATCCTAACTAAGATGAAATGTAAATTTCAGCTCAATCGGTTGAGTATAACTGCTTTAAAATTCAGTTTGCAAAAATACGACCTGAACATACTCGTTAACTCGTACAAACATTGCAAGTTAAATAAAAGAAACTTATGAAAGAAGCTTATAAAAAAGTGACGAATTAATAATGATAATGATGAAGCCTCAAACACAAGACTATTATTATAAACAGGAGAAGTTTATATTTTTGTATGTTTGAAACAAATAAACTCAAAACAAATACTGGACCTAATTCAAAAATCCTTTCACCATTTGAATGTTTTTTTTGAGGCGGGGTAAATGCATTTCGCACACTACCGGGTCGTTTGCTAGGAATTGGACCAATGCGATGTGAGGAAGGCACACAAGTAGCCACCAGAGTCAATCGCCGGCATGTGTGGAGACTCGAATACTCAATACTCCACTAAAACCCTCCTCCCAGGTGCCCCGCGCTTATTAGGAAGAGCGTGAGACTTAGAACCTAGTGTGACACTTGGAACAGCTCAGAAGGGTTTAGGGCAAAAAAAGAACAACTTGTTATTAAAATTTTAATAATCCAAAACGAACAACTCCAAAACAGTAAACATAATGGGCTGATGCATATTTTTTTAACACAAGTTTTTCTAACATTCTATCACGATTTTCCGCCAACTATTTTACAGCTCAGGAAACCCAGGTATTCTCTTTGTGATTGGCAAACCGACAGTAGATTGAAATCATTGATAAACTATTTTAATAAAGAAAGATTATAAGTGACAAAGGATTTGTTACATTACTGTTTGAGAAATTTAGATAATATTTTAAATGATATTATATAAAATACCATATTTAAATTATTTTTCTAAATAAATTGATAGATAGATAGATAGATAACACTTTATTGTACACGAATACAATCATGAACTTAAAGACTAAAATTATATCTACTTATGTACAAAGGGCGGTCTTATCGCTAAAAAGCGATCTCTTCCAGACAACCCCAAATTGAACACATTAAGAAAAAGTCTAGCGGTTCTGCCAACATGAAACTAAAATGTAGCAAGCTTTCTATGGTTACAATTATTATTGTCTACAGTCAATTATCAGACTGAGTTATAATCCACATAATATTTGAAATAATTACTGTTATATATAGTTATGATAAATTATCGAAAATTACTCCATATGACATTAACGTTAAAATTGAATAAATGAAATATAGCAAAATTACTATTCAATTAAGGAAATAGCTGAATGCATCGTTCAGAAATAAACGTTGGAAAATATACCTGTACTGTTCGGAAATAAAGAAGTACTGACAAAAATAATTACAAATGTTGAAAAAAATACACTGCTTAGCATAGTCAATGCTGCTTAGTAATTAAATTGAATGTAACCGTAGTTACGCCCACGCTGATCCTAGCGCATCAGTCCTTGAGAAGCCCCGGGAAGCAGAGCAAACTCACTTCGTCAACAGGGGAACGACTCCTCCGCTCCACATGCTGGAGAGACCATTAGAATGCTACATTATCCCTTAGTAAGTATATAAGGCTATATTTAATTTAAATGATTGGGTTCTAATTTTTTTTCAAGGCAGGACACCGTCTGCCTTGACCTCTAGCCTCTAGTACAGTATATCGCGTCAATATAAATAAATATAAAATATGACTACTATATATTGCGGCCATTTATTAATTGCATAATGACAACAATATCAGCAATATCCTTAATTATCGTTCATCGATAAAATGAAGCATGAAATATTATATATTATCGTTGTTTCAACAAATGTTTTTGTATAAACCTGTAACGACGCGAAGGAATTATTTGTCACGCGGAAAGTTTATCAATTGCATGCGTGTTGACATGTCTCGTGTTGTTGTCAACAATTGATAATTTGCCGAAAATAGAAGTTTCATTTCTGTTTTCAATTTGCATAGATATGGAAAAAAAGACTTCTAAAAAAGGAAATAACGTAATCCATTAGATTTTAGATATGAAAAAATAGGTAATTTCAAAAAATATTTCTTTAAAAATAAAAAAATATGCGTGTGGAGCTCACACGCAGTAGAAGTTAAACTACAGAGATTTTTTTAATTTACAGGCGAATGTGATTATATGTACAACGCTTAGTAGACAAGAGTGAGGAGGCTAAGAAAACTATAAAACCTAGCAAAACTACCAAAATTACTGAAATGAACAAAATTACCAACATGAATAAAATAACCAAAATAACAAAAAAATGCCTACGAATTTACTGTCGCTTTTTCGTTTCGAGTTTCAAATCACAACGATACTAAAGAAGTTTCACTTCAATGAGGGTTTTAATTTGACCCGACCGATTCCGAAACAACCACGTAGAATTTTTATCTGTCATTTATAGTAGCATCACTCGAAAACTGCGAAACGGGTCCAAATGAAACTCATATCATAACATATCATCCCATATGGGGTTGTCAGGAAGAGATCGTTTTTTAGCTATAAGACCGCCCTTTGTACATAACTAGATATAATTTTAGTCTTAAGTTCATGTCTGTATTGGTGTACAATAAAGAGTTATCTATCTATCTAAATTACGCATGCCGCCCTCGGGCGCGGGTGCGTCCTCCGTTAGCGGGAGCGGAGCAAGGATGTCCGCTCTCGCTCCGGTTCTTCGTTTCCCTTCCCCGTCTGTCTAGTCCTTTTCTCCTGTCTTACCCCTTTTTCTCACTCCAAGAGGCTGGCAACGCGTTGTCTTCGCTTTAGTGTTGCAAGCATTTGTAAGCGACGGTATCCATTTTCCACTAGGTGAGCCGTCTGCCTATTTACCTACTTCGCAATACAAAAAGGTATAAGAGAAAAGATTATGAAATCAGTTCTTGATCAGTCAGAAGTACATATTTTCTCATGTCCCCACACGTGGATAGAAACCCTTCTTAATTAAAGAGCTATAAGGGACAATATCAAGCGACAATTAAAACTGAAACTTACCTATTTACATAATATAAATACCTATAAATTTGATTATTTAACTAATATTACGTGACGTATCGCGGGGATGTCACGTGTTCAATCATGTTCCTTCTGCTACGGTACCAGAAATGCTATGGTTTTATTGTGTACTTAATTAAGATTTGCTTGTGGAGTCCTCTTTTGAGACTTGATTATATATTATGAAGTCCTTGACGCGGCAATCTATTTTCGCTGTGGCATGGTGTGGGTGACGACTATCAATATTTTACTAGGCAAGTGACATTATATAATTCCGGAGTTTTTGGGTTGGGTTGGTGGGTTCAATTATTCTAAAATTAATAGTTGTAGGATATTGTTACATGCCGATAAAGTAAATGCACACCGGGTTTAATACCTTTCCCGGATATGGAATTACGTACCCTACACACATTTAGTACACTCTGCGATTTAGTCGGCTAACTTGAAATTGTAAATCTGCGGTCACCCTTATACATCACAAACGCAAATGTGCGCTCCCAGCAACGTCGACACAATTTCCTAGAATTAGCTTGTAATTGTAATCCGCAATACCTGGCTAAAGAGGCAGCCTGCAAGCGGCCGTAAACGAGTACAATAGACTGTTCTTCACAATAACTCAGAAACGTATGCCAATAAATAAGTGAACACAAGAAGACGATCATAATAGGATTACTATTAGTTCAAATGCTGACAGGTAAAAATGTGCTTCTACAGATCTGTACGCGGAATTTGTCTTTGTCGGGGCCTAGGTTGTAACAATAAAATTACATTAAAAATTACTGAATAAGTATTTTTATGATTACATTGAGCAATATTTTTAAAAGAAGATTAAACTCAGCTCACGTGTCGAACCACGATGTTGTGATTACGTATTGTATGACATTTAAATTAAAAACAGATTTAAATTTCAGATGGTCCTGTTTTACATATACCGAAATAAATACACAGAGCAAGTTGCGTCATGCATTTTCAATGTCATGGTCTAATCGACAAAAAAAAATGTCTGTCATATGTTGTGGTTGAGTGCTGGTTTGTACGCAGAGTTAGTTTGCATTCCTTGCATGGTGAATTTTGTAAACAAACTTCCGGTTATTTACTTCTGTCTGGGTGTCTGGAAACAGTCCCAATCTGGTCCGTTGTTTAATAGCCGTAATACAATCTTAACTTACTTATTATTACATGTTTTGGAAATAACTAACTAGCTAACCACTGCAACACTACTTTTTGCTCGTGAAAAGCACCCGGAACGTCGGAATAACCAAAATCACATAGTTAACTTATTCAACTAAGTTTAACGTTTAATTTGTTTCATCACAAATCGAAATCACGTGTCTCACCACGATTTATTTATATTATATTAATTTTATATCATCATTTCGACCGGTTTTTTCTTGTTTACATATTACTCAAACTAATACCTATCTAATTAAATTTATTCATGAAACATACAATGGTTAATATTTTTAAAACAATACCAATTAAAACCTATATCAATCAAGTTTCAAAATGAATAACCCGCATCAATCATGATTTGCTAAAAATAATTTATTTATTTATGGAAAACCTACAGCTAAAACATTTGGTTAGATATCTAAAATTAAAACAAGAAAGCCAATGACAGGTTTTCACGGATAATATATATCTTAAAGTAACATGCAAATATAAAAAAAAAAACATTAAAAACATTAAAAAGGCACCGAGAAGTCTAATCACTGATGAAAAATTTCAGGCTTAGACACCGCTTGGCTCCTGAAATACTGATTGAAAATGGGTCGATATCATCGTATTTAGTCACATTATTTAAATAGTTACTTGCTCGCACTAAAAATGAATTTTGTCTATAATTAGTAGAACTTAAAGGTACATTTTATGGGTTGATTGAAACGTATAGATTTCGAAGGAATATTAAAATGGATTTTACTAAGGAGATCTGGACAATCAATATCAGAGGAGATAATTTTTTGAAGTAGTAAAAAGTCAGCAATATCACGTCGGTCTTTCAGTGGCAATAGGTGAAACTTTTTACAGAGATCAAGATACATATCACCAGTGTACTGGATAATGATTGATATAAAAACATTTATATAACTTAAACAATTACAATAATAAAATAAATGTTAATAAATTATGTGTATATTTGTATATACAGTATAGTTATATATTTATTATTAAAATGTATATAAGTAATCGTACAATAATTATATATACCACTATCGCCACTCCTAATCAAAATATTCTTGCCACGGGTTGTCTGGAAGAGATCGCTTTTTAGCGATAAGACCGCCCTTTGTACCCAATTAGATTATTCTAGTTAGTAAGTTTTCTGTAATGGTGTACAATAAAGTGTTATCCATCTATCTATAAATGGTAATAGTTATAATATATTTTTTGATACTATTATTAAACGAATGACTTATTATAAAGTCATTTATTAAACTACTAACCATTTCGAACCAATAATAGATATAGGTATAAACATTTTCACAAATAAAAGATGCAGTCCAGATCGCTGTCGGTGGGGGGCGTTCCCAAAATGCTGGCCGCATTCCCCCATTCTATGGCAACGTTTATTCGTTGCCCTAAATATAGACCAGCCCTTTGATCACATATATTAAAATACTTCATATTTTTTTATCTCACTATTCGATAAAGGACATTATGACACATATGCTCAACAAGCTTGAAAAAAATATCCCAATAATTGACGGAGATATCGCAAATTTAGTGAAATGCTAAGATTTTTTTTTTAAATATTCACTATATAAACGTACGTACGTAAGTTTTGTTTATACTAGGTCATTTATGAAATTTTCGCTGTCAATAAAAGCTTATTATTACTTATACGCCATAGAATTGAAATATACGTGCATAAACTTACTTACATACTTTTGTCACGATGTTTGTTAAATAGATAAACGCGCAAGTCTAATTACGTTTTTCTTCTACTAAGTTTTTTTTTTTAAGGAAACATAATGATGTGTTTACTTAATTAATTAATCTGGTCGGAAGAATACGTGAGTAAAATTACGATGCTGTGATCCGTGTGAATACTGTAGCAACAAAGTGGTTACTTTACTTTTTCTTAAAAGCCATAATACCATGACGGGGATTAAAGACGTAAAGGATTAATTTTAAATTATCTCGAAAGCTATTCAAAATTATTTTAAATCAAATCGACAGGTATCTGCAGATTAATTTTGTCTATGATTTACCATTTCTCAACAAAACAGTTTTTTCACTTGCGTCCTTTTTCTACAAATGGTGCGATATATAAAAAATAATTGTAAGAGAAAAAATATACTGCATTAGGTCACAAGTTTTGTCTGCTAAAGAGAATGCTGTAAAAATACAAAAAACTAACTCCTGCGCGCGGCTTAGCTCGCATTTACATTATCGCATCGCACGGGATCTGTACATCACATATTTTGCAATTTACATCAAGAAATTATTAAATTAGAACAGCAGCTCCGAAATTAGTATTATTACCATTTAAGATATTATTATAATAATTTAAACACTATGTTCATACATATAGAGTTGGAAATATTAAGTTTTTCGTTAATAGTTCAAATTTCGTCTTTAAAAGCTTTTAAATTTTGAAACGTCACGAAATTTAGGATTTAAAGTAAGTTTAGTGCTTCCAAGTCTGATCGCCTTTAATATTCCCCATTTAATATTTCGAAGTCAGCTTGCTACCCAAGTCAATAACTGCAATATAATTTCATGCGGCCGGGACAGCCTGTCGTATGAGGCGATAAAGCAACCCACAGCCAACTGCTACAGTATTTGTCCGTCGAGATGGCCTCATCTAGAGTATGCCGTCATAACAACCTTGAGTTGTGTTCCGACATTAGTCGCCAGGTTCCAGTCACTCTTGAGAGAGCGGAAGCCCATTGATGGCGCCTTGAGTGTTACAATTTTATGTCCATAGGCGACGGTAACCGCTTTCCATCAGCTGGACCATTTGCCTCTCTGATGAACTTATGCCATGAAAAAGAAAAAAACTGCGTCTATATCAAAAAGATGCTTTTATTCTTCGACGACAATGCCGACCCCCTATTCAGCTATTAAAACTTCGTTTTGTTATTTGCAATTGTCACCCCTAATATTCTTCCTGTTTGTTTTATCGCAACCAACTTCTGTCTGTCCTATTTGGTTAAAATCAATACTTTTTCTAAGAATAAACATTGTCATTATGTTATAGAATCAATATGTTAAAGAATAGAATTATATCCGTGCAGGAACGGAGAAAGAATACAATTTCCTGAAAACTTTAACAATTTTAGTCCTGAATGCTTTCGTAATCATCTGGGACTTTTACATAATGTTTATCAACACCTCTATAATTGTTTTTAAAGTCCAGGCGTGGAAGGTCACTAGACGGCAACAGCCGATAGCCAAATCTCATTAATTTATAGGGGCACGTGTTTGCCCACGCTAGACCGGCGACTGGCGCACCACACAAACACTCGAGCCTCGTTCACACACAGCGAATATTCGCAGCGAGAAGTCGCTATGTAGTGTAGTAGTGACAGGTTATTCACTGCGAATAACTCATTCGCCGCGATTTGCACATTCAATTTTGCTTTCCACGAGTACACAGTCACCGCGACAATTCGCTACGTGTGACAGGGTACTCGCGGTGAATAGCCATTCCTCTCAGCGCACCGCTTCTGTAGTTATGCGTAGTAAGTTTCTGAAATCTCCTGGTACCTCTGCAACCAATTCTTTTAAAAGGGTATTAAAAGCTTCAAACTGTTAAATACCAACCGAATACATTGTTTTAGACATGTGCGACGAAGGTTTCTTCCTACCAACCACCGTTTCCGAGATATAAAGATTCAAAACGTTGTAAAACATATAACAACTCTAGAGATGTATATACGTGGCGTACTCATGCATGTTATGTTGATAACAATTTTTACAACTTTTTGAAGCTCGTAGGAAAAAATATGGATACATTTTATATAGATAATTTTTAGTCTGGGGTACTTTTATGATAAAACTTACCGTTTTGCTGAAAATTTCATACCTTAAATTAGAGAACTTATTTTTTTTTTTGAACGATTTTACTGATTTTTAGCTTGTTGTGATTTTATGCTTTTGTGGTAGATAGAGCGGACTATATTTATATTAGAAGCACTAACAAACTCTAAATTCTCGTGTCGAACTCGCTGTGTGTAACAGGCAGGTAGTGAATTGTCGCTGCGAGTATTATTCGCAGCGAAAATACACTGGCAGTAGCTATTCACTGTATGTGACCGAAGCTTTAATGCTTATACATATACGCAGGGTTGGCAAAAAGTTTACGAATCGTTGAATAATTACTTATTATTTCTGTCACGTTGAAGTCAGCTTCTGGCTGTAACTCTTTTGTCAGGTTCGACCGAAATACTTCACCTTGAGTTAGTCATGTTTTGTAACTTACCCTTTTTCAATTAACTCTAGCAAAATTACCCCAAAAAATATTTTAATTAATTCTCGTTATTTATAGTTGTGAGCAGTAATAGTTCACCACTATAGTTTTCGCTAAGGCCATACTATCTCGCCTGTTTCCCATAGGGGTAGGCCGAGACGCTGCATCTTTTTTTTATATTGAATAGGCTTGCGTTTGACCACGATCACGTCCAATGCCGGATAATGATGCGGTCGAAGATGGAGCACGCTTACCTAGATAGTACCTATTCACACGAGACTTGAAGACCCGTATTGTACTTTTCGGAAAACACGGACTCTGCACTTCTCAAAGCTCTCTTTTAATTTTGTTTATTCTATTATGTCTAAAGCTGGTGTGTACAGACTTTTAACCGATTGTTAAAATAAAATATCACTGTTAAACAGTCGGTTAAATGTGGGTGCACACCAGCATAAGTGGCATCTGACTATGTGAGATTGATGGTGAAGTGATTTGATTGTGAATTATTAAAGATTTTTAAATGCTATCTATCAACCCTAATCTATTTTTAAATACGGCTTTTCCAAAGAACACACGATAATTGCACACAGGTTTTTGCTTGCGATGATTAGTTAAATTTTGTGCACGTTTATTCCCACGTTTTTGATATTTAGTTATTAATTTAATTATTTACTGAATTTTGTAGGTAGACTACTGATTTTATTACGGTAATAACTGTTTATACTTTTGTATGAACATTATTGTAATGAAATTTAGTTTCATATTTATAACATAGATGGTAAAGTTAAGATATCAATGAATTTATAAAATGAACTTTTATATACACTTCGAAACGTTATAGGTATAAATCCCTCAATATATAGAGTATGCTCGGGACTTTTCCACACTGACTTAAGATTCCCGGGAAAAAGAATAATATTCTTACGATAGGTTATATTATAACCTATCGTTCTAGTGAAGATTTTGTCCCGAAAACGACCCATTTCAAACCGCACCCGGAAAAATTCTCACAGGATTTCCGGGATAAACAATGTCAAGGATCTGTTGTCAAAGACTTATACTTCCATAATCACAGATTTCGCCCAGGCTACACTGAATTTGACTTAAACAATAAACAAAAGATTAAATATGCATATACATGGTTTGGTTTTTTTTTTGGGATTTAATTTGTATTTTTATGCATAATTTTGGAAAATGTTAGCATCTGCACTCCTTTTATATATACTATAAGTGTGCGAGATTTCATACTCTTCCTTCCGCGCAATTTTCGTAAAAGTGGGTACAAAGTTTTTGCTTCACGTATTAATATAACGATAAAATTTACAATCGATCAGTGAAAAAATCATATTGGAATTCGAAATTTGTTTTGTATCTGGATGTTTTGAATTTGAGCTTAGGTCTAAGAATTAGCTATTGATCAGCGAAAACCGCGTCGAAATCGACTCTGTAGTTTTTGCGTGAATCCAAAACTAACAGACAAACCGGCTAACAGATAACCAGACAAGCAATACATAAGGTTCGAAGTCAAATAATTTGGAAACATTCAATTCGTGTTTAGGTAGTTGAAAGGCTTATTGAGATAGATGATGCAGAAAAATGCTATTTATATAAAAAAGTATAAATAATTCTTTTTTCAATTGTTTTTATTTTTAAAACATAAATATTATTAAGTTCGCAAGTTGTACACAAGGGGTAATGAAGACGCTTTTCCGCGCATACTGTCAGTCCTTCTACAAGTGCAGCCTGTGGGTCAAGTATACCCAGCGGTCATACAGCGACCGACGTGTCCTGTATAATAATGGGCTGAGGGTGTTGTGGTTGGGGCGTCAGGGATGTTCACAGAAGCGCGAATCGATGGCTTTGCGGCCAACATTAGAAAGAGGTGCGCATCCCTACTGGCCCGCGTCCGCGGCAGCACCAACAGCATGCTCAGTCTTTTGTAGATCGATGGGACTCGCCACTGTTACATAAATGGGTGGAACTGCACACCCAGTTAAATGTATAAGTTTGTTTGTTGTCTGCCGCCTCGCGGCCCAGTAGCAGAGTCCGTTATTGAAATAATTTGGAATACATGTCCTTTGACCGCCGTAGAGTAGAAACATTTATAATAATTATTATGACGCGAGTGTAATGCCCTAGTACTTTTTAATTAATTAATTGTTATGCCGTGAAATAATTTGAAATTTAAAATTTGTTAACAGTTAAATAATTTACAATATAAAACTGTAAAATATGGAAATACTGAATTTCTGCAACAAATGAATTATTATATTTGTATGGCTTTCAAGACCACGGGCCATAAAGATGGCCCGGACTTTTGGACTTGCGTGGGGCCATGGGAAGGCCAACACGTAAAGGCTCTTTAACAAATTTTAATCAAATTAATTAATTTTAATCTAATTGTGGCGTGACACTGACCGGCGATTATCACTGTCTACACTATATACTAATGCATCCAAGCACAAGCCCCGGCCAGTCTGGAAATATGGGGACTATGGCGTCTGCCCGTCACAATGTTCTGGGAACATGGAAAATTATTAAAATGAAGCCTTAGGAAGGGGTTACAGTCATATTTGTGTATGGATTTAAACCGTTCGTCTGTAGGGTCCAACTCTAGAGTTAAATAAAAAATATTGCAAGAAACTCTTTGATGCCACACGCGATCCGGCTGGTTCATATTTCGCCCAACAAGTCAGCACTGCCGTACGGCGTGGCATGCAGCCAGCCGACTGAGCAGGCTTCCCTCTGGCAGCGAGTTTGGTATATTGGTGTACCAGTGTGAGTCAGTTCAGTTATGATTTCGTCTATTTTTAGCTGTGCGTCGCATATCCAAGGCCGTGTGTTCAAATTCTGACTGGAAAACATGCACATTCCTTGATGAAACCTGCATGCACAGCGCGATATCCGATGTACCAAAGCCTTGTCTGTTGCCTTAAAAATAGGACACTCGAGCCCAGTAGTAAGCCGTTTACGGGCTATTATTATGACGTATTTAAAAAATATTGAAATATATAGAAATTTATACAACATATAATATTATAAATTATATATATACATATATGACTATGTGTATATGTATATATTTGTGTATTTATTTCTTAAATTAGTTTGAGTATTTATGTATCTATTGCCTTTAACCTGCACCAAATATTTCGCCTGATACCATTTCTTTCATGTAGGTTGGCTGGAAGAGATCGCTTTGAGCGATAAGACCGCCTCAATAGGTACAATTATCTAGAAACTATTGTAAATATGGTCTGTTTTTGTAATTGTATATTTTGGTGTGCAACAAAGTGTTATCTGTCTCTCTCCCTTTAATATTACATTTCTTTTATTGTATTGTATAATTCAATGTTGGTAAAGCAATGCTTAATATCTAAACTATATATGTAAATGACCCTGAAACGTTGACTATAGTAAAACGCCACAGATGATTAGCAAGGTCGTTAGTTCTTTGAACTCATTTTCAGAGTCCGAACTATATACTTTTACGAATTTATTTTCAATTATTAATATATACTATATTAATAGTTGTGATATTAGTATAATAATAATTTAAAATGCAGAAATGGGTGAGCGTTGCATGTTGGCATTTTGTTTTATGATATTTTGAAGGACTGATCTACGACAAAATCAGACAATATACCTCGTTGGCTTCAGTTGTTTGTAGATTTCAATAATAGTTCTTGAAAATGAAATAAATATATATTATTATATAATAGTTGGTGAGGAGTACAATACCTTAAATAATATTATGAAACTACGTTATAACAGTTTTAAGCGCGGTAATTTATTTGATTTTGGTTATTCCAACGTTTCGGCCGCTTTTCAGTGGCCGTGGTCACGAACGACAAAGATGACAATTGTCCAACGAGTATTGTTAATTTTATTTAGCCTCCGGCCTACCGCCAACTTGTTCATTTTAATTATTTAGTTTTAATTTTGTTTATGGTTATTATTTGCCCTATGGGAGGGAGCCTTATTTAATTCACCACCGCTTCAAAACATGTTGTGACTTGAAGAGAATAAGCGGTGCAAAAAACCCTTCAGTAAACATGCCTACCTCTAAAATGTTTATATAATATTAAAATGGGTGGAAGGAAAAATAAAAGAAATTATCAGTCAAGTTAGTTTGTGTTCCGTTGCACGCAGAAAGAGTTCACAGTGTCTTGAGGTCTGGCAGTTGGCTTTTGATGGAATTGGGTCTTAATCACGAACACGTGATACTTGCCAAACATCTTCTTTTGAAATTTGGGTGCTTTTTGATTTCAATAGCCCAACAAAAACACTAACGCTTCTAATTTCAAAACATCGTATGTTACTCTGATGGATATTATTTTAGATCTTATTTCATTGTATTAAATTTCAAAATCGTATAATAAAAATTACGTTTAAGGTCGACTGGAAAAAAATAAATATGGCATTGAATCAATTAATTAAAAAATAATAACGTCGACATTACTCCAAAGCACTATATTTGTACAAGATATAAATCAATTCCTAAAATATAACTAGCTGACACGGCAAACTTCGTTCTGTTATTATGTTAGTGCAATATGCTCCTGGAAAATTCACTTCATTTTATATAATATTTCTAATTTTGCTATTAAAACTACATTAAAACAAAACTACGATCCATTACTCCTAGTAGTTTTTCTGTGAAAGCTTATCATATACAGATGGAGATACTATCGCTTTTTTAAAAGACGGTAAATTTATATATCTATAAAGTTGAGAAATTACTGGTCCCAAACAAATATTTATACGTGTGTGTAGTTCTAATAAATCTATAATTATTCCAACGGCATTTTAATTCCAGTCCTGCAACTCGTAACAATATGTATTATAAACAAGAGGCACGCACTAGAGGTGGACCCGAGGCGCACCCGCGGGGTAAACTCTAGTACTTAATAAGCACGTTTGATTATAAGAATGACCTTCAACATTCAACTAAGCTAATTAATTTAATTTTACGAGCAAGTTTTTCTTTCCTATCACGTTCCTAAAGGTCACGTGGAAGAAAACAAGGCGTTTGAACTCCAACACGCAAAAATATTTTTAAGGTCATTTTTTGTATGGTTTCGCAATTCTATAGCAGGTTTTGAATAATCAAGAAGTACAGTTATTCTGGTAAAATTTCGAATTACGGCGTAATTCTTTAGTAAGTATTTATTTTTATACACAAGGAAATTGTTTTCGGTTTGTTATTTATTAGGTGTATAATTTTGCTCCCACCGTTTCTCGACAAGTAGACGTCGAGGACATAGATACATTGTAGACACTACTTACTCTCTAGTCTTCCTCTTTAGTATCTTGTGAACTTTACCTGATAGCACCAGTAGTTGATTTGTGTTCACATCATAATAATGTGCCTGGTTTCTGAGGTATTTAATACGCTTTTATTAGCTTTATGCCATACATATTATAATATATATAACATATATGTATATATGTTAGTATGTAACGGAATCTTTCAAGTTAAAGTTGATCTACTTCCCGGTTTCCGATTGAGCTGAAATTTTGCACGTATGTGTATATCACGTGACAATGCAATAATATGGTACCATGGAGCTGATCTGATGATGGAGTCGGAAGGTGGCCATAGGAACTCCTGTACTAAACAAGATAGACCCGTCGTGTTTGGGCTCGTTTTACCTGTCTTGGGTAGTACTCTGCTGCTACATGATATGGAGGATCTCAAAAGCTTGTATTTGAAAATCTTTTTAAAAAAGCTTATTTTTACATAACGTTCCATTTTATCATAAGAGTGTATTTAATTCTTTTTTCGAAGTTTCCACGGAATTAAATCACTAAATAATCATAAAAAAATTAAAAATAAGTAATAGTAAAAAAAAAGAATATTACGCTTTTATAGAAAATCCAACTAAAAAATAGAAAATAAATTTGAATTGAAAATAGTGTAAGAAAAAATTATTTTATTGTAAAAAAAAGCGTTTGATGCTTTTCAGGATATTATCAAAATAACCATTCTACTCATGTCTGTTCATAAAATATTTATAACTAATGATACCATGCACCCCACGCTTTTTTTAACAACAAAACAATTTTTTTTAACTGTAGTTTATCTGTTCGCTAGCGCCATCGGTTCAATAACTTATAAAATTGCGTTTTTGAACACACCATCGTACGATAGTTAAACTAGGTTCAACTTAACTGTCCAATATTAAGAGTTTATCTGTTCCATATCTTTTGCTTGACGTTTTGTTGTTGACGTTTTTGTTTGATGTAAATAAATATTAGATATTCCTTTTTAAATAGATTCATCTAGTGGCGAGTTTTGGTACTAGTTGTAGGTAAACAGTTAACCTTAGTTTATCTATTACATAACTTTATGGAATTAATTGTTATTAAACTCGTAACTGGTAACCTCAGAAACCGGGCAATAGTTTTTCTCGAATAAAAGTGTCAACTTATGAGCAGAATTCTCGTCATTTACGGGAAGTATTAATTTATGTTTTAATATTTTAAAAAAATAGGTTGTCTGGAAGAGCTCGCTTCTTAGCGATAAGACCGCCCATTGTGCACATATAGAATATTTTTAGGCTATAAGTTCATCTGCGTTTTCTGTAATGGTGTACAATAAAGTTTTATCTATCTATCTACCTATCTATTAAAAAATCTGCGACTGACGCTCACCGACTGCTCTCAGACGCTTTTGGTGAAGCTGCTATGAGTGACAAAACATGTGAGTGGTTTCAACGCTTGAGCGGTGATTTTTGCCTAGAAAACCGGCATACTGGTGGAAGATCAAAAGAGTTTGAAGATGAAGAATTAGAGCATTTGCTCAATGAAGGCTCATGTCAAAGTCAAAATTTGATAAGATAATTGTAAAAGTGATTATAATCAGTTTTTGAAGTGAAACTTCTTTATCGGCGTTGGAAAAAAAAAACACCGTCACATTTTTCGGTTACGCGTCACGCCACATTTTTCGGTTACGCGTCACTTTATTTTGCAAAATGGCCAAGTGTTGGATGGTGGTTGCGTAGCAACGAGTTGTTGATAGATGGACTGTGAGACGAGCATTGTTATGTTTCTTTACTTTATTGTGTTTTAATTAATATACGTTTTTCGGTTACGCGCCTTTTTTTTCTTGGTCGAATCGACCATGGTAGGGGCTTTATTTATTTAACCAATTTCTGTAAAGTTGCATATAGTATATCATTTTTCGAAAAATAAGGTCATAAAGAAGTACGTGTGTACGCTAGTACACGCACACATTTTTTTACAATAAAGCTTTCAATTTTGAAAAAAAAAATCGAAGCAAAGTTGTATCACTTAATACACAAAGGACTTGAACAAGTCTTCGTATTGCTGTTTTAATAGCCTTCCCATTTTTTGTTAATTTTGAAATTAGTTTTTCAGGTCATCGTAACATTGTAAGGGCCGTCATAAATCTAGTGAGATTGTAAACTGTCGAAAGATTGTGAGCGGATATAATAATTTGAATTGCTTCATGCTGATTTTGAAATTTATTGACTGACGCTGAAAAATAATTTATAACTACGTGACATTGTTTTGTGCTTCTATAGTGATATTATTTTATATAAATGTAATTGGGTAACTCGATTACTTAATGGCTGTATTGTACGATCGAAAGGACAAACTATCGTTCCAACAGAGAACTCAATACCTTCTCTGCAATTTTATGTTTGTGACAATTTATACAATACATGTTATTCTATTCTATCCAATTTTCGTGAGTTTCTAAACTATGGACGTCTAGCTGTTTTTTTTACTGCATGAGTTTATCCATCTGATGGCAAGTGATTACTGTTGTCTATGGACATTTGTAATACCAAAGGTGCTACCAAAGTGCTGCCTCTCTCTAATGGAAGACTGGAACCTGGCCACTAATGCCGGAACACAACTCAAGATTGTTACAGCGGCATACTATAGACCAGTCGGGCAAATGCCCACCTGGCTGTGGGTTGTTTTGTCGCCCCTTATGACAGGCCGCCCGGCCGCAGAAAATTGTATCAATAACTACGCATTCTTACAATTATCGCTCGTGAAATTTGAATCTACACCTGATTAATCATGTCATGGATGGCACGTGTTTGTACTTTGCCTTTATTTCTTTCTCTTTGATGGGAGAGCTTAATTATTATGCCATTAATTTATAACAATACAAAAATCACAGTACACGTGGATGTGAAATCAGTACTATAAGATATATAAGAGTTTTGTTAAGTTGATCTTAATTTGGTATTAGTTAGTATCAAAAATGTAATTAATATAAGTACCGTATATACTTTCATATTTTAGCATTTAGTAAATAGCTGTTATTTTGACATATCATAACATACAGACTTCAATTTTATTTAATTGCAATAGACAAATGTACTATATTTTATTTTTAATACGAGGCAACAGCCGTAAAGGTCGGATAATTTTTAAATTATAAAATCTCATTTTTATATAATATGGTTTGTCACGATTTGTGCGTCTAGCCAACGTTAAGTAAGTATTCATAAATATTCAAGTTTTAATATAATCTTCAATCGAATAGCACCAGGCGAAAATCGGACCAATGTAACAGAAGCCTCGACCAAATATCTCTCGCATATCTTTGAATGAAGCCAGAGTCCCTATAACAGCTCGAAAACGCACAGTTTTGGTTTTCGACAAAAACACAGTTATCGGTAAAAAAAAACTTACAACTATTCTAATATTTACTTAATACTATAATTAGTAATATATTTTTATGAAATTAAAATAGCATAGCAAAACATCACTTACTCACCAAAAGCTCCTTCAATTTTTAAAGATTTACCGATATGAATAAATATGATTAGTGACACAAGTTTAAATTGCGTTTGTGAAATAAAAACCGTTGCGTTCCATTTCTATATTACCGAATTCGTATTGCGCATAGTAACTCGATTTGATATTTTCGATTTGAACTTTTCTCCGTCCTGTTAAAGTTTAAAATCCCATGTTCTTTTGATTAGTATTCGAGTATTCTTATTTCAAACAATGTTATAATACACCGTACACGTGACACATTAATTAGCAATTAAAGTTTGCAGGAGTTGTTACAGTAGAAAATAGACTTGAAATGCAAATCTTTAAAATATTTTTTCTGTGTTCTATTATTAGAATTCAAATCTCGTCCTCTTCGACTATCAAATAAATTATGGACAAGATAATAATGTACAGAACACACTAAACACATTTAATCGTGATTCTGTTGAACTTATTTCACATTGATTCGTAATCTTTGACTTACTACCCAGTTAGTAAGTCAATGGTCGTAATGCATTCATATTAGTTCCCCGTTCAAAAGGGATACACAATAAACTTCCAATGTAAAATGTGTAGAACATATTATTATTACATAGTTTACATTTACTTATTTATGACTTAGTTTTATTTTTAGTATATAATCGTATTTAAAAAAAATACAAGTCTTTATTGTAAAAAAATATACCTCGAAAAGTAATGTGTATATATGTTACGGCTAATACCCCAAGTGCGGCTACACCTAGTTCTAGCCGGCTAAAACTAGGTGTAGCCGCACTTCCGTTTTTAAACCTAGGTGTAAAAGATTTGTTCACGGCTAATCCGGGGCCGAATCCGGGGGCCTTGCCTTGGCCCCCGGATTCGGGTCCTAGGTGTCGCTACTCACCTAAGGCTTCGCCACAAAGCCCCCTTGCGGGTAAAAATGTTATTATTATGAATATTGGTCATAATATATACATTAGAAATTGTTATAAATTATTCCGCACCCTATTTTGGCAGTCATGATTAAATATGGTAATTAGGTATGTTTCACATAGTCATAGTGACGTGAACTGACGTGTAACTCATCAATACTTGAGTCCAGGCTGCAAACCGACTAATAGATCAGCTTAATTTATACATGCAATGCAATGATTTTATCAGTGAGTTAAACGCCCGCCACAGACAAGAAATTCAGGCATAGGTATGTATGTACATTACGTATATATTCGTGAGCTGTCATTTTTCATTGAGTCACAGTTCTGTAGCTCTACTTGGGTTTGTGCGATTTGATAATCTTTAACCAGACGCGTTGCTGGGGAGTTTCTTGCCGCTTCTTTTTCTTCTTAGCAGCAATAACACGTTGCGAAGCATTGTACATAGAGAAGGAAGTAATATTAAATCTTAAGTTATATGTGACCTTCAAAAAGTGATCTCCAGTGGAACTTATTTTTAATAAAACATTTGAATTTGCATCTTTGTACCGGTTCGGAGCATAGTTAGACACCTATACATACGTAGTCATGCCTCATCCTGCGGCTGCGTCACGGTTGCATGGCTAAAATTTCTGAAATTTGTGTGCAAAATATTTTTTGAGTTTAGAATGTGTAAAATATAATAAAACTAAGTTTTAACGGTTTTAATAACGGTTTTAAGCGCGGTAATTGCATCCATTTTAATAAAGTAACGTCGGACAAACCAAAACCTAATAAATTACCGCGCTTAAAACCGTTAAAACGTGGTTTTATTCTATATACAAGTCGCGAAACCTTAAGAAAATATTATGTGTAAAATAGACAAAATATTATCTTTGTATCTAATGTATGAAAATGTATCGTAGAAATGTATGTACGCGCATAATTTGGCGATTTTTGTGCGTGTTGGAGTGGCTCCTTGGATGGTTTATATTTACAATTGGTACCGGCAGGTGGCGCTGGAATCAAGTCCTAGGACCCTCCTAAACCCGATTCCAGTGCCACCTACCGGTTCCAATTGTGAATCTAAACCATCCGAGGAGCCACCTAAATACCCAAAAAAATAGCACCAAAATCGGTAAATACGTTTTCAAGTTTGCGCATACTTTAATCTGTACGATTCATTTATATATATTAAAATATTTATAGGTGTAAGTTGCGTCTAAAATTCTAAATAAATAGTTGTTGTTGTGTTCTTGGACACACTGAATACGCGAAATTATAAGCGTTTTTTTAATTTTCAAAAACGAAAGAGCTTTTCTATCTGATTCAAAGTACGTTACTTAGTAAACGATAAAAATCCCCTCCCTTCGCCGGCTTCCATCGGTTATTTTGTTCTATTGTTTTTTAACTACCACCAAAAATCCAAAAAGTATCAAATAAACCTTAGCGCGTAATTAAAACATAATTTTATGTTGTTTATGTCAAATCCCGAAAGAACTGGGAATACTACTTTCGAGACCGGGATTTCCCAGTTCTGAACACTACTCGATAGGCTTTGTTGAATATCGAATGCACTAATCTATAATAATACGCGAAGCGAATACTTTGTACCCCTTCTTACGATAATTGCGCGGACGGAGGAGTATGATATCTCGCACACTTATAATTTATATAGAGAAGCGACAAATGCTAATATTTTTTTTTACTTATACATAAAAAAATGCATTAAATCAATAAAAAACACATTAAACTCTACCATGTATTTGACACACAGACGCATATATACTCTTTTGTTTATTGTTCAAGTCGAATTAACAGTGTAGTCTTGGCGAAATCTGTGATTATAGAAGATAGATAGATAACACTTTATTGCTCACCAAATACACAATCTCAAAATATTGTCACGTTTTATCTTAAAATAAATAAAACGCGATCAAATAAGGTTAAGAAAATGAGTATATTTAAACTATCGTTTTTTTTAAAAGAAAATAAGAGGGTTCTTGCCAAACAAAAAAAATCAGCTTTCCTGGCTAGTCCTGGAATAAGTACCGCACTCCCCTGAGATTCCTTGCAGTATGCTGGACGGCACGGCACTCCTTATTCGCAACTTCTAATACATGAATCTCAGGCACGTCGACGGAGTCGTTTCTGGAGAGCGTGGGAGGAGATTACTCCCAACCATATTCTTGGAACCGCAATGTAGTCGAGCTCAGCGAATGTTTTACTATGCTCCTTTTAGCCACTTGGATTGTCAGCAATAAAGCCAGGTCATCTACAAGAAGAGATTGGGACCTACTCACTAAGTGGCTTTTCTAGGCGTTGAGACAATCCAAGCATACAATATAAGGAAAGTAATAGTACAGAATTATCTAATGTAATGGTTAAAATATCATGCTAAAATTTATAACTGTTTTCTGCATTATATGAAACAAGAAAGAAGAAATTACGTAACAAATAAGTTATTAAGGGTTTAAAGAAACATTAGTACATACACTACATTACATATAAAACTACATAGGCTATTTAAACTAAATATTTTAATACAATTTCAAATCACTGCTAACAACCGTTCTTTAATCCCCTATAAAGAGAAAAAATACCTATTTACACAACTTACCTAGTATGGAAATATTGAGCACTTATTTTAAAAACAAATTATAATATATTTAGTTTGGCTTATTAATACTAAGATATTAGAATAAAATAAAATAGAACAGTTTTCAAAATATGTAACAGTTAAAATACGCAATCTAATCTATGAGCCAATCCAAAATGTCTTTTTTCTCTCCACCGTCATACAGTCGTATTTTTTTTGTTCACCTTGCGACGTTCCTTTACGTGTATCGAATTATAGTAAAACATTATGGTAGTTGACTTTTAAATTATATTATATATTATATTTAATTGATAATAATATATTTTATTAATTATATGTATTATTTTAATTTAAATATTTATAGTTTTAATTATATGTAATAAGTAAACAACGACTGTGAATAGTTGTTACAATATACAATTACAATATTGCCATGGTAGAAACAAAAGGCGGCCTTATCGCTGAAAGCACTCTCTTCCAGGCAACCTAACTTAAGGAATAATTTAATTTAATCTGGCGATGTAGGTGGTGCAGATCATTAATATCAAATATTGTAAATAAACATACTTAAACTAAATAATTTATAAATAAATAAAAAATACACATACTTAAACTACTTTATAAATTAAATACATACATACATATTAAATAGTCTATAATATAAGAATTAGGCATAATTATTTAAGGAAAAGTGGTGTTTTATGAGTGCGTTCTGAAATGTAGGCGATGTTTTGGCCTCTCTGACAGTAAGAGGCAGCGCATTCCAAAGTTTGACAGCCTGCACTGTGAAAGAATTATCATAAAAGGACGAAGTGTGTGCAGGTGTAGTGAGTTTACGATACGTATAAGTGCGCAAATTGTGGGAAGTAGAAAGGCGAAGGAATTCAAAACGTTCCTTAAAGTAGGGAGGACTACTAGGGGTAAATAATATGTTATAAAGTAATGTGAGAATGTGAGTATTCCGGCGAAAGCGAATAGGGAGCCACTTGAGTTTTTCACGAAATTCAGAAACATGGTCATATTTTCGCAAGCCAAATAGTCATATTTGGCTTGCGATAATACAAAAATTCTGAAGTCGCTCAAGTTTACTTAACTGTTCTATAGAAATATAGTCTTTGACATTAATTACTATGGTCGAACTTCAACCAAGGGCGACCACTAGTATTATATTAATTCATATCGGAGTAAATTTAATCAATGTTGATTAAACCACCTTAATACTAATATGCTTTGTCAAACTAGCTTTCGCAACACAAGTGCTGCTATAGAACTTAGGTTGTCGATATGCAAGGCATTGCCTCGTGTTGGTTGGCCCCACACACGTGTGGTGCTGCAAGTCTGTCGAGTAAGGTTTCCTAACACAAATACCGTTATTTGTATGCATCGTACCAGGTAATTAAGGTATTTTAAGTTTGTTTCTCATTTTCTTGACCTATACATGCAAGTACATACATATGTATTAATGTAACCGAATTTTTTCGCTTAATTTTCACCGATTTCCAGACTTCTGATTGATTTGAAAATTTACAGACGTATTAAGCATGGTTTAAAATACACGATTTATTCGCAATGACAAGAAACTTATAAAATGTGATGTGAAAAAAAATGATTTTTACTGTATTATTATTAGAGATACATATAATATACTCCGCTTTTAAAAGCTCCTGACGATGAACCTGACTAAACGCGTAACCCAAGTCTCGGTTATCTATTAGTTAACAATACTTCTTTGATTTTTTTAATATGCACCAGCGTGACAAGACGTTGCCCTGTCCAACAACAAAATTGAACCCGATTGCAGTGCCACCTATCGGGTCCATTTGTGGTTCTAACCCATTTCAGGGCCAACTTGAGTTGGTACATACAACAATTTCATCAAAATCGACCACGAATAGAAGAATTTTATATATAAGGATATAAAAAACCTTCAGTCAAAAATTACTTGAAAACCGCTTGAAATATGTTGCGTTTTTCGAGGATTTAGCGGATATACAGACAGACTGAAAGACGCGGAAAGCGACATTATAAACTATGCAAAGATAAAAACACCCTAACAAAGTGATGATTCCTATTTTTTTGACAAAGTAACGGTAAGCTGCTTTACATTCGATTGGCTTTTTCCTTTTGTTTACGGTTGGAGTAAATTAGTTATTCTGCAGGTATATTATGTATAACTTATATGTATATCTGTATATATAGTATAGTTATATATTTATTAATAAAATGTGAGTAATCGTACAATAATTATGTATACCATCATCGCCAGTCCTAATCGGAATATTCTTGCCACGGCTTGTCTGGAAGAGATTGCTTTTTAGCGATAAGACCGCCCTTTGTACCCTACTAGAATAATACAAGTTCAAAGTTTTTCTGTAATTGTGTACAATAAAATGTTATCTATCTATTATATTAGGCATTATCAATTTTTCCAGGTGGTAGGGAATTTGCCGCCTCTAGTCTAAATTATACCGCCATAACAACCTTAGGTTGTGTTTCGACGTTATTGGCCAGATTCTATTCTCCCTTTAGAGAGCACCAATGCATTTGTAACGCCTTTGGTGTAGCGAATGTCCATAGAGGACGTAACCGCTTTCAACCAGTGTGCCATTTGCCTGTCTGCTGAACTTATGCAATCAAAAAAGCCTCATTCTTTGGTGCAGTATAGATATTACTGGAGATATTTACTTGAGCATACAACAATATCAGCAATTGTATTCTTCATGCCTCAGTAAATAAGCCACTTGATTTTATCCTTGTCACCAATAATGTATATAAAGATGCTTGACCCTTGATTGTAGCCGCGTCGCGTGTAGTCACGTATCAAGACGGCTGGTCGTAGTCGCGCGATCGCAGGTCATTCGCTGCGATTAAAATGACGCGCTAGTCACGTGCACCGCTCACGTGTGTAGGGACGGACGAAAGATCGATATTTTCCGCGGTTTATTTATGGTATCGTTCAATATATTTTATTTTTTTATACATATCATTAGCGTGATTTTGTTTGCATAGAATAATGCAATAAAGAAGAATATAAGCTTTTTCAAATACAGGCTTTTGAGATCCTACATATCATGTAGCAGCAGAGTGCTAGACAAGACAAGTAAAACGAGCCCAAACACGACGGCTCTATTTTGTTTAGTACAGGAGTTCCTGTGGCCACCATTCGAGTCCACCATCAGATCAGCTCCGTGGTCCATATTATTGCATTGTCACACGATATACATATGTGTGCAAAATTTCAGCTCAATCGGAAACCGAGAAGTTGGTCAAATTTAACTTGCAAGATTCCACCGGAACTTAAATACATACATACATCGATTGCAAGTTAAATAAAAGCTTGTAATTAAGGTCGCTTCCTGATAACATGTCGGTGCAGCAGCGGTGTTCGGTATAATCCGTGTACACAGTACCGAAACCTTATGCCTCCTCTTCACAATGGGCCATGATCGTTACTCGTTGATTGTCTGTCATCGGCAAGGTGATCATCGTACAAGCATCCACACGATCACCCGTGTGCGCACGTGCACGCAACTACACGCGAATTATCTTTGATGCGTGCCCGAAAAACCGACAAGTCACCGAGCGCCGCGATCACGATGGCGATTAAGGACGATGATGGGCGACTATAGATGAGTAGCCCTCTACACCAGTGGCTCCCAAACTTATTTTGTGTACTACCCACTTTGAGATAAAAAGTTTGTTGATATCAGGTTTCAATTTACTCAAGAACAGCCGCAAGTCGTTACGTTTGGTAACGATTTCTCTTTTTAGTAAGCAGCGTTGCCACAGCACTAAATCCAGGTTCACATTCTTTTTCTGAGTCTCTTACCGTCACCCTTTAGGCCTGCAGCGCCCACAAGGGGCTTTATCGCCCACTTTGGCCCACTTGGCTTACAAAGGGTGCTGTAAAGTAAGAACGTACATATAAATAGCTTTAAAATAATATAGCTTGAATTTCACAATAATATAACTAATTAATCTAATTAATTGTGCAAAATAAGAATTAATTCACAATTTATATTAGATTATATTATATTTTATGCGTAATAATGAAACATTGAATTGCCGAGGTCGTACTCATAATTTGAACAAGACTGCATAAAAAGTGGAAAAATACTGGCCGTGCCAACGCAGTCACATGTATGTATTTGTGTCGCGTTCACACGTTTGTAGATATTGTTACAAATCACCCGCCTTCGTTCACTTCAATATCCGTATCGGAAAACGGCAAACAGACATACGGGCCCGCATGATGGAAAGCGGTTACCGCCGCCGATGCACGTTTGTAAGACTAGGGGCCCAATTTTTAACCGATTCAAAAAAGGAAGAGGTTCTCAATTCGTCGGAATCTTTTTTTGTATGAATGTTCACCGATTACTCCGAGATTTATGATCCGATTTACGTGATTTTTTTTGTTCGAGGCGGAATAGCTGCCATTTGGTCCCCTAAAAATTTGATATAGTTTGGCCCAGTAGTTTTCATTTTATGAATATTTTTTATGAAAAAATTTCCATTCCGCGCGGCACCTTTCGTAGGTGTACCCATAGCAAGACATTAAAAAGTAACAAATAAATAAAAAAAACTTCGTTTAAAAAATCGTCTTCAAAAACCAAAAAGTATAAAATTCTAAAGCTATTATTATTAATATATCGTTTCTTTGCTTCAATAACGTGGTATCTTGAAAAACCCAAATTTACAGTACGCACTTTTAAAGTTAAAAGTTAAAAGTAAAGTTAAGTTTAAAGTTAAGTTTTAAAGTTTCAAAAAAAGATTTTACCCAAACATATTATACATGTTTTAATATTTTTTACAATTAAATTTAGTGTCAATTTACTAAGCTTTTTGAAATACATGAGAAAGTTGTGATAATATGATAAATTTAGCAAAATATAGTGAGTGGGTGAAATAAGTGACTATTGGGATATGTCACGTTATTGAAGCAAAGAAGCGATATATTATCTAAAACATCTTGAAGTCGGTGCAAAGTAGAACACAAAAATTACTATATTTTGAAAATTACTAAGCACCGACTTTTGCTATGCTAAGATATTCAAAGTACCATCAAAAGTGATTCCATTGCGACAGTGTCAAAAAATAATCTACCAAATCCACAGTGTCTTCTCGACATCGTCGCGGCGGAATAATGGTTCAAAAAAAATGATATTACCATCTATATATTAATACGTGAAGCAAAAGCTTTGTAACCCTTTTTTCGAAATCTGCATAGACGGAGGAGTAATGTATCCGAAAAACGACTGCCTCTGTAGAATCCCCGCTTTCGCCCGAAAAATTATTACTGAAAATTCCTCAAGGAAGTTTAAGTTGCAACCAGCATTACATTTTTTAATTACGTGTTCAGTCTTCCCAAGGGAAGGGTCTTCCCCCAGTCTTCCCCCACACAAGCCCTCCAAAAGTCCGGGCCATTTTTGTGGCCCGTAGTCATAGATATATAGACATACATGCATACGATCGCCTACAATCGGCAGACAAACACATATGGTCTTACTTATAAACGTTGGTTAAATTTTAAGCAACTGTTTAGCAGCTGATTAGTGAAAATCATACCCATAAACTCCTTTTAAGGATAAAAGATGGTAAAGCAACTCACAAATAACTGTCAAATTTAACCAACCTCGAGAGGTAGTTTAAATGACTGCTAAAAGGCAAAATGGCTATTCACATTTGAAACAGCTGATTCTCACGGAGTGCGGAAATAAGGGAATCGAATCTGTGTATAAAAATATATCAGTAAAAAAAAGCATTGAATTGGTGTCGCCACCTACCGTAGCTAAAGGGATATTTATTGAAGAAAGTGCTAAAAAGTTTTATACAAGCAAGAATGTAAAATCACTAGGGTATTATGTATTCAAAAAGGAATAACAATTAAAATAACTAAAAAAACATTGTTACGTGGGAGCGGGAGTACGTAGGATTGGAAGAAAACACCAGTTTTTAACTAAACGCTTTTATTGACTTACACAGCCGCGATTCCTCTTCGCAGAGTTGGCCCCACATGCACAACTAACTACGCTCTGTCCTGACAATTATATCTTACTCACAATACCGTCGCCGATATTGCGTAGACCACTTTCTGCTGCTGCAGTGCCCACATTCGAATTTACCCCATGTAGCTCGTTTCTGGATCTTCTCTTAAACTACGCTACACTCCTCCTTCACTGAACTGTCCACTTAACTTTTCACAAAATTCACCACTAAACTTGTAAGTCTTCTATTAAACTTCTCTTCCAACTCTTTCATATCGCATTTGTCGCTTCACTGTCTTCAATTGAACTCTTTGAACTACCGGTAGGCGCGCCTTACGCTGGTTATATATCCGCAAGGAATCTTCTAGAACCCATACTTTCAATGTTCTTTTCATTATTCTTTTATTTACTATCTATCCCTTTCTAAAGTATCTTTATCTTTAACTTCCTATCTATCTATCTCTGTCTTTTCCTTCCCAAACCTTCTATTCTATAACTTTCGCTCATCATCTATTCCGTTCTAAAATGTTGTGTATTCCTTCACAATCTTCTACCTTTTTCTAAAAGTCTTGAGAACGGCTTATGCTGCCAGAAAGTTCTACCCTCGGTCGCCACAATATTAAATATTTTCACTCGGCACATAATTTAATAACTTCATTATTGTACCCTTTACCGACACTAGCGCTATTGTCTCTTGTGGTTATTTCTTGGACTATTACTGCTCTCTCAGTCAGTTCTAACTTCTAAGTTCTAACCCGACAAGCTTTGTTTAGTATGTATTACAGTTAATACTGGTGTGTGCTGTTGTTTTCTTGTTTCTTGGTATAAAACATGGAATTCAACAATCTCTACGATTTTATACATGATATCGAGGAGCTGCATACTTTTGCTGCGACAAGAAGACGGATAAAGACATACAGAGCTCGTTTCAATCTGTTGCATAATTTAACAGATGATGAGTTCAGGCTATGATACAGATTCAGTAAGACGAATATGTGCAAAGTAATAGAAATAAGAGCTGATCTGCAAGTGGATACCCCAGGTGGACATACGGAGTAAGGTAGCAATCGCGTTCGCTTCGAAAAGTTGGCGGTACATAAAAATGCCATCAAATTTAACAAAAGAAGTCAATGCAATCTTATTCAAAACACACAGGTCGTTGGAAACGCAGATTTTAGCGAAAATTGTGGTCATTGTAGAGGCAGCACACATGATGCAAGGATATAGTGAGAAAGCTCAGTCAAGAGGAAATTGAAGAAAATGAGTTTGTTGAACGGCTAATTGGTGATAGTGGTTATGCAAGAACTTCTCACCTTGTAACACCACTGCTGAGGCCCCACACTGCAGAAGAGCAGCATTACAATCACTGTCATATCCAAACTTGTAATGTTATTCAAAGATGTTTTGGTGTATGGAAACAATGGTTCTGAATTATATTAGAAGCCGTGATAGGCTCATACACCTCAATACAGGCAACTATTATTGTTTGTACAGTATTGCATAATTTAGTGATCGAGCTGAATGAAGAACAAGGTGCATATTCATATTAATTTAATAATATTTTTCATATAATAATAAAATATGACCTTTGGCCAGTTCCTATATCTGACTAATAGTTACTTCTAGCCCTATATCTTATTAATATATGCCTTATTACTGATTTTTTGTTTGTTTTCAGATAGAGAAAATCTTCAACCTGAAGTGCCTGTATGAAGATTTTAATAATGATTTAATTTTATCATTCTTATTTAGCTATAATGGACAAAATAAAGAATAGCCCTTTCTATGACATGATACTGTTCAACATTATCACTGACCTTCCTTAATGTTATTGAGTGCAGTCTATTATAATATTAATTCTACAGAAACCACTAAACCTAAGCAAATTACCAATCTCATGGCGACCCCAATATCTGAGGACTGCCATTACTTGCAGCTCAGATTATTGATATTATTGATGATGTAGAACAAATAAAAAGGAACATTTTTAAACAATTAAAACACCTCAAAAAATTTAAATGCACAATTTTAATAAAAAATTATACACAATTATGTATTTTTTATTATTTTTGATAGCCAGTCGTCTTCCAGATACATTATTTTCCATCACTTTTCATGCAACTCTTATCACACCTCATCTTGCACTCAAGGGCTTCTCTTTTACACTTCACTCCTTCTTCCTATGCTGCTTTGGCCAACACAAACAATGCTTGTTTATGGCTTCCCTTGTAGTAGTTTCCCGTATGTCTGTGAAAACAAAAGCTATAATAATAACAACCTATAAACATACCAATATTGGGCTTAAATGTCCCATTCAGTAAGCGAAGGGACTGACAGTATACACAATATGCTTTTCCAAAGCCGATTGGCGGGTTTAACACATTGGTTATACCGACTTGCAGTATTCATCTCAATGTTTTCCTACATTGTTATTCACCTGAGTGATGTATGTTTTCCAATCAGAATTCGAACCTGAGCACTTTGCGTTTAGGACACATGTACTAACCTTTTTATTTAAATGGCCCATATGGCCATGTATCCCCCTATGTACTATCCATTAATCTACTACGGCTTTGTGTGGCAATAAAAACGAAAGCAATACGAAAATATATATCATAGAGACAGTGACTCTTTGTTGTTGAATGTACTAAATAAAAACTTGTAGTTACCTATTTAATATGAATAATATCACTGTCAAAATTGTTGGAATCCACAGTAAACTCATGGGATATGGTCTCCATCAAAATATGAATTTCAACAGGCCGGCTACCTAGGCGGAAAATCTCCACCAGTCATTGTTCTCGCTCTTTTAAAAGCCAACTCAGATTTTTAGCCTTGTTTTTCATATTAGCCAAGCGAGCTTTTTGGCGACTTCCGCGTTTGTGCTCGTTTCTTTTTCAATAATATCCGCACACTCAAGTACCAGCATTTCGAGAATTTGCTAAAAAAGCATAAAATATTATGTTAGCGTGCATTAGGCATTTGTTAGTAGAGTATTCAAAGAAAAATAAGGATTAATATAGTTATTTTACATATTGTGCTGGAGGATGGAGGATGCTACGTATGCTATGCCCTATAACGCTTACACTTGCTGTTCACTCGAGTTTTTTTGTATTCTTTTCACATGGCGTTCCGCTGTGATGTATTTAAAGATTATTTTATCAATTTCTATTATTTTCTATTTACACACGACAAACATAAACAACTCAGCTGTCAGTGTCAGCTAGTTAGTGTCAACAAAGTCACTGAATACAGACTAAAAAACGTAGTACTGACAAGAATTTCGCTCTTTTCCGGTCTTTAGTCGAATATTTCGTTACAACGCTACGTCAATCATTCAAATTTCGTTTGTCTGTGCTCCTCTGCGGTAAGCAACAGGTAATACACGTTTATAAGTGAAAAAAAGATATTCATTGATTAGGGGCTTAAGAATCTCTTATTTAAAGGATGGCTAAACCTTTCTTAACGAGATTTTTATAAGTAAGACCAATATTGTATATGTCCAAATTAAGCAGATTACGCTTGTGTTATGGGTAACCATAGACATGGCACAGACCATAGTAAATAACGGAGACAAATCCTTTCCAAAATTACACTGAAAACAGTGTTGTATCGGATATAATTCCGGCTTATTTTGCTGAAAATGCGGCGTAAAAATTCTCAAAATATGCTCTGTGTATAATAATGTATAAGGAATGTAATGATGTACGTAGTTTTTTTTCAAATTAACCATATACATACAAGTAAATTTTGGCAGCTGTTCGTATTCTACTACATACATAACTTCACGCCAGGTCCCTTGCGGGGTAGGCACGAACAACAGAGCGCCATTCAGGCTTATTCTTACACACCTCACTTGCTTCTTTGATATATACCTGTGTTATACCTACACTATCCAATGTAATTTGTCCGGAATAAAATGATTTTCTTTCCACCACAAACGTCTCCACTCAGCTGGGATGAGAATGTTGAGAAGGATGTGTGGTCTGGTGTTACAAGAATGGATAAGGTGAGAAATTGAGTACATAAGAGGACCTTCGAGATATGGTGAAAGAAAAGAGAGAGAAAATATTTTTCTTTCTTCCTTTCAATAGTAGAAAAAAAGATTACCATTAGCAGAAATGGCGTTAGCTGAAATTAATCTTAGGAAGCTATCAAAATTCAAGTATTTATGTCGTGCGTTTTCAATTATTAATATTTATAGAGTTGCGTGCCACGGGCTCGCCAGTGGAATTTACAGAATACCAAAATGAAGCAAACCTACGATAGAGACGATAGTGTCCGCCGATTTTAACGGGGGGGGGGTTTGATCCCGTGGTGACGCAGGTGGTCATGTTTGTTATAATAAAACGCAACCAGGTAGGTCACGTGGTATCTTCCGTACTTCGTGATTCATTTATAAGCTTCTCCTGAAATACCAATTCTATTACAGTGTTCAACGGATCATAAATAGAATTAATCGCTGAGGGAATCCGATATTTGTAGACTCGCCCGGTGAGCGTATCACGTATGGACTAATAAAACAACACGTGCGGCGTGTAGGGTGACCACGCTCATCTAATATTAATGAGTCTTTTTGTCAAAGTCAAATTGTTTTGTACTTTGACATTGACATTTATAATTTGACAATTGTTATATAAAATTTACTTTTTTAATTGTGTCAACGGGGAAGCGGAGTGTCAAATCAATTGAGATACTTTCTATGAGCTTACAGAAGATCGCAGCCTTACAGATTTCATTCGAGAATACTTATTTATGACGTCATAAGTAGGTACATGAAGAGTCACATAGATATTGTTGTTTGGAAAGTAATTGAAATTATTTTTATTATAATACTAGCTGATACTCGCCCGCTTCGCTTGCCGTAAAATCCGTTCTTAACTGACCTCTACCACATTTCAAGAGCCACATTTCAAGTCTATAGGTATTATAATATTTTCTGAGATATTGTGATGTGTCAATATATGCGTGGATTTCAATTATAGTTATAATATAATATAAAAGCTAAATGTTAAATTTAATTTTAACAACTGTCCTTTATATAACAATATTAGAAGTTATTGTTACATGTTTCCACACGCCTATTGGTGATTCAGATGCACATTATCCCCCGATGATGAACATTCATTTCACGAAAATACAAAAAAAAACTGCGTGTTTCAAATGACCCGTATTGTCATTAATTTTCCACATACTTCGTGTTTTTAAATGTTGATCTGCACGATTTTTATATGTAGTCAATACGTCACGAATTTAACAGGTTATAATGATCAATTCGGCTGTGAATAATCGGCCTTTATTATTGTAGACATACTTATATATAAAGCTGAAGAGTTTGTTTGTTTGAACGCGCTAATCTCAGGAACTACTGGTCTGATTTAAAAAAATCGGTTGTCTGTAAAGTCGGTTTACTGACGATAGTTGAACGTGACAACGTTCAACACTCAAGTCGGAGAGAGACAGATGTCGAACGCTGCCGAACGCGGAGGCCGATTGTGCCTCTTTGTCGCTCGTTCCGCGCTCTCGCTTGCACTTCAAGCCTTAAATGGAACGCCTAAGAGCGAGATAACGCCGCATGAGTCATGTTTTTTCGTGCGTGCAGCCGAATTATAAGACGTTGTCACGTCAAAAATATTTCAGTGTTAGATACCCCATTTATCGAGGAAGGCTATATACAGGCTATTATATATTATTACGCTAAACCCATTAGGAGTGGAGCACCAATGAAGAATGTTTCAAAATCAGGAGGTTTTGAAAACAAATTCTACGCAGACGACTTTGCGGGCATAGCTAGTTAGAAATAAAATCTCCGTATTTTAGGAACAGAAAATGTATCTGTAAATGTAAAATCTTTAAAGCTGCCAGAATATTTTTATTTCTTTGATATTATTTAAAGTCTACGATATTGAAGAATGTTATGTAATCTTGCCTAAGGAAACTATCATTTAGACATATTTAAAACATTGCATTACGGTTTAATAAAAACTAAACAAAGTTAATTAATTGAAAATGAAAATGAAAATGAATTTATTTATTTCAAAATGGAATCTTACAGATTACTTATTGAAAGTCATGACTCTACCACCGCTTTCAAGGCAATTTTAGTTACTGTTAAAGGAGAAGAAGCGGCGCAATAAACTCCCCAGTAACACATCTTTACTTTGTAATTATCATGTTTAATCACTCGTCTTTTTAATTTTTATTATGTAGTTTATAATAATTACATTCTTGAAACTCGTTTTTAAATAGCAAGTTGACCTTACGCAATATCCTAATCGGGACACTCTAATCTGATGATTATTCAAAAAATAACAAGTCTCCATCGTTGATCAAAACAAGATTATTTACCACAATTGCATTATTTTATTGACATCTCACATCCATTATATTACGTTGAAGATAACAATCGATAACGCAGGTTTTTGAATGTTATGCTTTTCTACTATCATGCAACGAAATACATTATCATTAGTCTGTACTGCTGCCAAGTTTAATTGCAGATACTATCTGGCACAAAACGTGTTCGCCACACGCGCTTTCGTTTAATACCTACATATTCTTGCGAGTTAGTGCAATCGTTGCGCAAAGTATATTTGTAGGACCAATCTTTACGTTTTAAATATCAATTTACTTATGGGTTTTGTATAGTTAATTATTACTAGCTACTGCCCGCGACTTCAACCGCGTGGAATAGTTAAAAAAGTGAGTTAAACCCCCCAACCCCCCCCATTTTAATACATTCTTCATTGGGGCTCCGCTCCTATTGGTTTTAGCGTGATGAAATATAGCCTATAGCTTTCCTCGATAAATGGGCTATCTAACACTAAAAGAATTTTTCAAATCAGACTTGTAGTTCAAACAAACTTTTAGCTTTATAAATTAGTATAAGATACACCATTATATGTTTATTTTGCCTATAAATTTTTTATACACATATGTAGGACATAAACTCAGGGTTGTTTTAAGACGATTTGAAACCAATAAAGACAATTATTCTGTACTAAAATTGTACGGTGCGGTGCTGTGTGTGACTGCTTATAACGTATCGCATTACGTTACCTACCTTTATAGTTACATTGTAAATATTTTCGTCTTTTATTCGTTTATGTACCTTAAATTTACAAATACACAATACTTCTACTAAGCCTTTATAAAACAGCCTTGCAAATCCGCATCTTAAAACATCACAGGTATCTTTGTTTTGTTGTTGCGCTTAACTATTATTATATATACCTCTATGAAAAAGTAAATTAAATACCTACTCTTATTGGTCTATACTTTAATATGAATATGAATGTATGACTTTGTTAGTTTTTTCTTCAAAGCCTTGGAAATGAATTGATTAACGTTTGGTAAATAAGTTATTGAATATACTGTTGATAACGGATATGACCTGAGATAATTTATATCTCAGAAAACAGGTTACTTTTTGTTGGATTTTAAAGCCTTAGTTTATTTTTAAAAGTAATTACTTGAACATTATCATATCAAGTTTTGTAATGACTAAATATTTAAAAATAAATAATGCATATTTCTATTGCATATATATGCATATTTGAAGTTATTACGAAAACATACTATAATATTTTTATTCCGGTCTGGAAACGTAATTATAAAAGTACGTGAGGATATTAATTTCTCTTGTGTTTTTTAAACCCGGTTTTAAAATTCTAGCTAAGTAAAAATATTAAAAGTAATTACATAAAAAATGTCTCGAGTAAGAAGTTAATTAAAATTAAAGTCGTATTATATGGCGTTATTTAAATGTGTCCACTGTGTATTTTTTTATTCGAAATACAAAATGCTTGAAGAGAAAATCTTGTTTATGTTATTATTTTTCCCTATAATATTTTATAACACCCGTTCCTTACAGAGGTAGGTAAGTGTAGGCAAAAACAATAAACCTTCACTTATTCCAAATTTGTAATACACTTCAAGCTTGAATTTAATTAAATCATAAGGGATTTATACACGTCATTTAAAGCGCTTTTGACTTGGCTATTTTGCTTAAAAACGTCGGCACACTTTATACGTCACTAGCTTCTGCTCGCGACTTTGTCCGCGTGAATTTATTTTTCATAAGAAGTATCCTATGTTACTTCTAATACCTCCAAGAATATGTGTACAAAGTTTCATGATGATCGGTTGAGTAGTTTTCGCGTGAAAGCGTAACAAACAAACTTACATTCACATTTATAATATTAGTAGGGATAAGTGCGCTCCAGCGTTCAATCACACTTGTGATATTTTTTTAATTTAATCAATTTGTTATCGTCAATAAGCTCGCCTATTAATTAAAGGGAAGAAAAGTAGAAAGAAATTGATTATTTAAGTAAGAATTGTGTTTTTTGTTGAAAATCTGAATTGTATATTGAAATTTATCTATTCGAGCTCGTCACAAAATCTCGTTTGGGGGCAGAAAAAGACCAACAATTCGGCTGATGCTTTTGTTGTCACAATTGCTGCGTGTTGACGGTAAAGAAAACTTTCTGATGCAACCTATATATTGTCATAACCGATATCAAACCCGCCTTGGACAAGCGTGGCATGTATACTGTCTGTTCCTCTATAATTGGGAGACCCGAGGCTAGCAGTGGAACATTTATGGGCTGCTGTTATTATTATTATATTATTTTGTTTGAAGCTTATTTTAAAACTTGAATATCCATGGATTCTTTTTTTCTATGTATACTGATTAGATACACAAACCGTACGGAGCCATATTTAAATAGAGTAAATAGACGAAGAACTAGTGACAAAAACATGTTGGTTATCCTGCCTTATAATTTTATATTAACAATTGCCCACAAAAGTACTTATCTCGACGACTAAAATTATCTGTGTATTGTTAGAATGCCTAGTAATAAAACGTGACCAATTGTCCTATAAACCTCTCAAATCACAGACACAATATACCCACGTGCGAAGGTACACAATATCATGTTACGGTCGCAGGATAATATGCGAGACTCGCTCGGCTATCGGTCGTCTCTGTCAGAACATACCAAAATTTTAAAATTATACCGGTAAAGTGGCTCGTGTGGAGTATTTCGAGTCGTGTGAATCGGATAGTGGATTTATACTGGATAGTGTTTGTATTTGTTTGTAATGAATGTGCTTTTGACGCCGTTTTCGAGGTCGTTAGATGTACGGGGTGACGATCAGCTGTTTGTAGGATTAAATTACAAAAGGTTAGTAGACGTCGCTTGTAGATTTTCTTTTACTGTCACGTGCTTATGTTTCCCGAATCCTTCTAATAAGATATATTCTATTAATCTGTTATTATAATATTCGAAACATAATCAATCGTTATTTTTTTCTACTTCTAGGGTTTTGTAGTACTTTTGACGAATCAGAATCCTTATTAGTGTAGTCGACAAGTTGAAAATGGTACAAAATAGAGATACTGCTCTTAAAATTATGTGCGCGCGCATTCTAAAAATGTCACGCGCAGACCTATTTTCAGCGTTAAATTAAAATTATAAATAATGGAGATAGAGTTCCGAGAGTTAGAAGTTTTTTATTGGAAATTTCCTCTTCTTTCAGAATCTTTTTTTGAAATTTCTTAAACATTAATAGTTTATTAAATATTGGCAAAAAACGAAATGCCATTTTTTTTCACCTTTAATTGTTTATAACTTTTGCAATTTTTTATGTGCTAATACACGCTTTTGGCACATTTTTCTAGACGTCATTCCGGATCCAATGAGCTATCGCACATAATTTTAAGAGCAGTATCTCTATTTTGTACCATTTTCAACTTGTCGACTAGACTATATGTTGGGCACGCTTCCCTCTTTTGCAGTGATTTGTTACATACTCTGTAATGATTTTAATTAATTATTTATCGGAGTATAGGTTAGCGTTTGGCAATGATCGCGTCTGATACAAGGTGAAGATAATTATGGTTTAATGTGGAGTACGGTAACCTAGAAAGAACATATTCACACGGAACTTGAAGTCTACTCATTGGCAGTCCTCATAATAAAGGTAGACGCGAAGCCCTTCGTTCGTTTTGGTGGTATGTCCACCATATACCGATGCCGCATGTCGGTACGTCTAGTTGTCCGATTGTGGGAGACGGCGAGATCAGATCAAAAAGCTAAAAAGCCAACTGGCTATCCTGCGTCGATGTTCTTTCAGTTGGTTTTTTTTTAATTATAGCAGGAGTACAGCAGACAGGTTGACGGCCCACTTGATAGTACGAGGTTACCGTCGCCTATGGACGTTTGCGACACCAGATATATCACTAACGGGCTGCCGGCGTCGAAGAAATTTTACGATACCCTTATAGAAAAACTCGATATCGTAGTGCTGTAGGACAACCTCAGCTGGGAGCTCATTCACGCAACAAGCGAAGTGGCTTGAGGAAATGCTGTATCTTTGGCCCATGCACATCAGTTTCATTTTAGTTTTTAACTGTATTTGTGGGCTGTGCGATAGTCATGTAGAAGGGTTGACTTAAATTGCCATGTTGATATTTCCGATTTAACCTTTAGAGCCCGCGTTCGGATTACCGGTCAGGTTGCAACAATAGTCCGTAATACATGTGCAACATGTGAGGTTTATTTCAGTATAATTCTCTAGACGTACAACAATTTCGGCACGTGTATAGCTTTTTGTGATCAGTATGACAGTATGTATATTTGGATTGTTCAGGCCTACCTTTTTTCTGTTCCATCTATATCGCCAGCTTAATTAAGAAAGAATAAATTAATTAATTTTTATGCATCCGAATAACTTTGAACCGCTCCCGGGAAAATTACCGCGGGATTCCCGAGATAAAAAGTATCAAACATTTTACCACATAAAATTTTCTAGGGATATAAAAATCGTATTGTAATTTCAAATTTATTTTTTATGTGGCCATTAAAATGCCCAAGATAAAAAGTAGCTCAGTTTTTAAAGTTTATATTTGGATTGTTCAGGCCTACCTTTTTTCTGTTCCATCTATATCGCCAGCTTAATTAAGAAAGAATAAATTAATTAATTTTTATGCATCCGAATAACTTTGAACCGCTCCCGGGAAAATTACCGCGGGATTCCCGAGATAAAAAGTATCAAACATTTTACCACATAAAATTTTCTAGGGATATAAAAATCGTATTGTAATTTCAAATTTATTTTTTATGTGGCCATTAAAATGCCCAAGATAAAAAGTAGCTCAGTTTTTAAAGTTTTAAAAATTTGCTAAAAAAACAGCGAAAACTGCATCGAAATAAAATTTCCTCCTGTTTGTCTAATTAATCATTCTAGTTTTTTTTAAAATAGATTTATTTTTGCATTTTATTGACTTATGTATTTTAATATTTTCTTAAGTTTTCGTGAGTTGTATACATAATAAAACTACGTTTTAACGGTTTCAAGCGCGATAATTTATTTGATTTTGGTTATTCCGACGTTTCGGCCGCTTTCCAGTGGCCTTGGTCACAGACGACAAAGATGACATTTGTCCAACGAGTATTGTTAAAGTTTGATTTAGCCCAGTTGTTCATTTTCCGGACTTTATAAAAGCTGAAGACTGACCCTCATCTAGCCCAGACCTCAACCCTTCAGACTTCAAATTATGATCAGTTTTAGTGAACAAGGCCTGCTCTAAACGACACGGCGACATTGAGTCTCTTAAAAAATCTTTGAAGCAAGCAGTGGCGAAATTTTCCTTGCAAACAGTGCCTAAATACATAGATTCGTGGCCAAACAGATTAAAGGCCTGTCTGTATAAACGCCAAACGTGGCCATTTCGAATAGAATATTTTTTATATATTGCTGAGACTTTAATAAATATGTAGGTATAAATGTTAAAAATATTACATTACTTCATTTAAAAAAATGCATTTTCATTTGTAACAGAACTTATGGCTGGACTAGGTATAATATACCATGTTATTATTTTGAATTGACAAAAAAAAGATATTCGCTTCAGTATATTTATTTTTTGAAGGTTAAAAAGTCTTATCTAAAATTTAAATTCACAAGATACATTATTGAATCAGAGGCGATATGTATGGTATCATAAAAAAATCCATATCTTCAATATTTGCGTATTTCCAAAGAATCAAACATGCAATATATTCGACGGAATAAATAACTGGTAATGTAACATGTGCCTTGTTTTTTCGTGTCCGTTACTCACGTGTTGCGTTCTCATGCTGTTTGCCATATTTGTTATTTCGATTTGGTTTGGATTTAAGTAGTTTCGTAAGAAATATTAATTAACTAGCATCTGTTACCGGAAATTCATTCGCGTTACGCTTTTATACTATTTTTTGTTTATTGGTTATAATCTGTCAGTTTTCGAGCTTGTGTTTTAAAACATTGTGAATCGTGCCCAGTCTTCAGGCGTTGAACGGACTCGTGAAGGATTATTACCTCGAACTCGAACTCTAAAGTCAATCATAATCACATCTCTATCTCTCCCATATTTACGTAATTCTATACAATATTACTATGATAGGTTTTTGTTTAAAAATGTAGGATAAATCAACACAAAGCATAAAATTTAAGAGGGAATAAAATATATCCTTGTTAATAATAAATGTGGATTTATTACTTACAAGGATTTAATTAAAAACAAACTAAGCTATAATAGACATAACATATATATATATATATATATATAAAACATAAAAAAAGCGTGGGGTTTATTCAAAGCGCTTTTTCTTCTTTACATACATACATAACTTCACGCCAGGTCCCTTACGGGGTAGGCACGAACAACAGAGCGCCATTTAGGCTTATTCTTACACACCTCACTTGCTTCTTTGACATTCATAGTTCTTGTCATGCACGCTCGTCTGTTCTTAAGGCTCCTGACATCACCTTCTGCTAGTACACGATCAATTTGATCATGGAAGGTGTGTCGTGGCCTTCCGCGACTTCTGCATCCATCCACTTTTGCATTGTATATCTGTTTAGTCATTCTTTCATCATACATTCTTTCCACATGCCCGAACCACCGGAGCATTCCTTTCCTTACCTTCACCCCGACACTCTCTTTCAGACCAACTCTCTTTCTTACTTCGGTATTACGAACACGGTCCGCGAGCGTCACTCCGCATATTTTGCGCAGTGCTCGCATCTCGACCGCGTTTACTCTACTTTCGTGCTCTCTATTCCATACCCAACTCTCGCTTCCATACGTGAGCGTAGGTACCAGCACCGCGTTGTGTATGGCAAGCTGGGCCTTCTGGCTGAGGTTCTTAGCGCCTAGAAGTTTACCTAACGCTCCATTCACACTATTCCCCAAATTCACTCTTCTTTCTATATCAGCGGTGTACCTTCCATCTCTGCTAAAAGCACATCCGAGATATACAAACTCATTCACTTGTTCCAGCATAACATCATCGACCATTATCCTTGCATTCGTTCTGGTTGTTTCTCTTTCAAACACCATCACCTTTGTTTTCTTCGCATTCAAAAGTAAGCCTCTCGCCTGACAGTCATCTTTCATCATTGTGACTAGTGTTTGCAGTTCTGATGGCGATTCGGCTAAAAGCACGGCATCATCCGCATAAAGCAAGCTGCTAACAACTAGATCACCCATCCGCACCCCAACATCCATCAATCTTAATCTCTGGAGACAATTGTCCAGATATAGTACAAACAGCAAAGCCGACAGCACGCAGCCCTGCCGGACGCCAATATTGACGTCAAACCAGGGCGACAGACTGCCGTCCACCCGCACGCATGCCATACAGTCCTCGTAAGTGGACTGTACAGCACGCAGCAAATGGCCATCAATCCCATATCCGGGCAATATGTCCCAGAGGTCCTTCCGCACAACCCTGTCAAATGCTTTCTCTAGATCCACAAAACCGCAGAAAACCTTCCGGCCCGTAGCCAGCTGCTTCTCCACGATATTGCGGAGCGAGAAAACTTGATCCATACATCCCCTTCCATTTCTGAAGCCTCCTTGTGCATCCCACAGTAATCCATCGGATAACACTCTCATTCTCCTTTCAACAATTTTCGCATACACTTTAGATGCTGTGCTGATCAAACTGATGGCCCTGTAGCTGGCGCACTCCATACGTGACCCCTTGCCTTTATACAAGGGCACGATGACAGCGCGCCTCCAGTCGTTGGGAACCTTTCCTGTCCTCCAGCACAAGTTGCATAAGGACAGGAAGGCGTCCCGGACGCAGGTGCCACCATATTTGATCATCTCAGCAGACACACTATCGATTCCTGCTGCCTTTCCATTTTTCAGACTTCTTATCGACCATTCGATCTCTTCCAAGGTGATCTCGGATGCTGACTCCTCGAAGTCAGTCACAGACTCAGTCGTGGTGCCAGCATCCGGGATAGTATCATACATTTCTCTAAAATATTCACTCCATCGCGCTAAAACCTCTTGTGGGTTAGCAAGAATGTCCCCTGCTTTAGATTTAATTCTTTCCATTCTGTAAGCTGACGAACATCCCCGAGACTTCTTAACCTCTCTCCAAAAGAGTTTGGTATTTGCCTCGAAGTTCTCCGTCAGCTTCTCTTCTTCTTTCAATTTTATTCTTTCACGCTTCTCTTTCACTAAAGCTTTGGTTTCATTCTTGCAGAGGCGATACATTTCTTTCTTCATCTCTTTCATGCTGTCATTCTGATGCAAAGATGCAATATAATCCAGCCAGGCTTTTCTCTTTCTCTCTACGCTAGATTTAACATCCGCGTCCCACCATTCGTCACCTTTCGTTGTTATATGCCTCTTTGCGCATCCACATGCTTCTTTTGCGCTTTCCAATATACTTTCTTTCATACTATCCCAGTCATTATCCACATCTAAGTCGGAGAAGTCCGCTTTTGCAAGCCTTTCTTCGACTAGGCGCGCATACATACTCCTTACACTAACATCTTCCAATTTTTCACATCTTATTCTTTCAAGCTCCCCGAAATTGGTACGCTCTCGCCAGTGCCTCCACTTCTTGAAAAGACCCACAAACCGGCTTATCACCAGGTAGTGGTCCGTTCCAAGAGTGGGGCCTCTGTAGGCTCTTGTATCCATTATTGTGTTTCGGAGGCGACTATCTATTAAAATCAGATCAATCATACTTTTCTGTTCATTCATTCTCCATGTATACGTGTGGATATCCTTATGATGGAATAAGGTGTTCGACACAAGCAAGTTTCTTTCCATGCATACGTCTATGATTGGCTTACCAGCATCGTTCGCTCTCTTGTCGCCATAGGGTCCAAGGACAGCCTCAAAGCCGTCTCGTTTGGTCCCCACCCAGCCATTAAGATCACCACACATAATTAGTCTTTCGTTCCCTTCAGCCAGATCCAGAATTTCTCTTACAGATTCCCAAAACTTCTCGAGGTCTTGGGGATCCGCTGAGCTTACGGGAGCATAAGCTGCGACCAGAAAAACTCGCGTGATCCCCAGTTTTAGACGGACCCAAAGAAGTCTCGGGTTCACCAGACAATAGTCTTTCACTCCAGACACAAAGCGGGATGAGAGTACGACGCCTACCCCCCCACTTGCACGCTTGTCCCGGTCCACGCCGGACCACAGAGCAAGCATGCCATTGGGGAGGTCATCGACGTCACACCCCTTCCGCTTTGTCTCTGTCAGACATAAGCCATCCAGGCTTCTCTCATTCATTATATCAATCATTTCGTCCATCTTATCTTTCATTCCACCTCTCACATTCCACGTGCCTATACGGCACTCTGCTCCTCTCGACCCGCCAGGTTTGGCGCTGCGTGAAGGGTGGCGGCCCCCTTCGCCGCATGCGCAAGAGTCCACACCGACGGGGGCGCATCGGTGAGCGTCGCCTGCGGGGGACGCCCTATCATGCTCTGCAGTCAGGTGAATCTCGGTCAGAATTGTGGCCCTCTGGGCCAGCGGGGATCGCGACGAGCACGCTTCTGAATATCTTAAAAATATCTGAATATCTGAATATCTTAAAAAGCGCTTTGAATACACCCCACGCTTTTTTTTAAGACCTCATTCATCAGAAACCAAATTTATTAATTATTATTTTCTGTTTTTAGTTGGATTTTTTATGAAAGCGTGTTGTTTAGTTTTTTAAAAACTATTATTTTATGTTATGAGGTAGTACAGTATGAGTTCCAAAGCCTTAGAGCTTGCGCAGTAAACGATTTGTCATAAAACTGTGCAGTATGTGTAGGCATTCTTGGTCGGTGATTCAAAGATGGTCTCAGAATCCACGATTGACCACCTTGAAGAAAGTGAAAAAGGCTTTTAAAGAAACCAGCATTTGTATTACGCATTGCATTACGATGTTTTCCTTCACCGTTATTAGCACGTGGAATTGTAACAATATCCACTTTAGGTCAGAAAAGAGCCTAAGTGGTGCTTGCGTTCCGGCCAGAATCGAACCCGCGCCCTGTGAATTTGGGACGCGTGCGCTAACTATTGCGCTACCGCGACTGTCTGAAAATATATCAACAGAAATAATAGTGACTTGTCAAAGCAGAATAAATGGTCATGCCTTGAAAAGTAGTTTAACAGAAAAACAATGTATAATTCATATCGGAATCCTGTTTGTATCTTTCGGGCACACATGTCTGCCACGTGCCCAAATAAAATTCACCACGTTACACATTTGTATCCATGTGCAATATAAAAATATATTGTCTGCGCTATTTGAGCTACTGGTCATTTCCATATGGAAGTTCGCTCGCGGTGTCAACTGCGAGATGTTATTACCTACTTTTGTAGTCGGTAAAGTGAGATGCAATGGTTTTAATAATAAATATCCTGCCTTTTGTGTTATTTAATCGTTATACAGCTAATAAACATAGTAATGAACAGTTAAGCTATGTATTTCTGACATTAATTTTTAATTAACATAAAAAAACAGCCTGTACGTAAATAGGTTTCAAACTAATGAGTCTGTAACACCTACCTTTATACACTACGAGAGCCCTCTCCACTGGCTTGTGTTCATACACAGGCTACCAATCTTGCATTAAATATGATGAAAATGCAAACACCAATCTCTGGTTCTGTGACAGCTTTTATAATGGATTTTATAAACATGGCGTCTATTGTAATGAAATTAAATATATGTGAAAGTAATTAATTACTTTTGTACTGTTTTTGTGAACGCTAAAGCTAAGCTAAATAAGTTTTCTTTATTCAATTTTAACAACCGTTGGATAAATCAAATTTGATGATATTTTCGAGTGGTTTAAGAGATTTAAAAGTATTTTATTATTTTTATTTTAGTATCATATAGACCAGCGTTTTTCAACCAATTTTTCAATAAAAATTACTATTGCCGAAAGTTTGATTTTACTAGCGGCTTTAGATATGGTGGCAAACAAGAGGTCAAAAAACTCAAAAGTATACCTCTGTCTGACAGTACCATTCAACGCAGGATAAGCGATATGGTGACCGATGTTCGTGATCAAGTCATAGAAAAAATAAAAGAACGTACTTTTGTGTCCTTGCAATTTGATGAATCTACGGATATTGCAGACTTTACTGCAGTAGCTTTTCCAACCTTTTGCAACTCCACTACAGAAGCTTCGCGACCCCCTAGGGGGTCGCGACCCACGCGTTGAAAATCACTGATATAGACTAAAGACGATTCTATTTATTTTGAAAAATGTTCCTTACAATCCCAAGCGGAAAATAATAGTTGCAGTTAAAAGATTCTGCTTCATTTATCGCGTGAAAGTCATAATTGCTTACACAAAAAATATTTCTCTTCTGGAAGATTATCTTTATAGAATAACAATAGCGGAATTACCAACAGGTTGAGTAGAGTGCCTAGGGCGGCAAATGTTAGGAGCGGCAATTATTGGGGCAAAACGAATATTAGGCACAAAAACACATGTAGTATATTTCACTACTTACATATTTTGTCTACAATTTGCGTAATCGCAACAATCGTGCTAATTATGGAAATTGATGGTGTAATTGTAAGTGCAAAAATCTTTAAGTTAAAAATATATAATTTTGAAGTAAGGTATCGAATTTTGGAGGTGGCAGGAGCGGCAAAATTAGAATAACCTATAAGCTTCAAATCTGTTAATTCGCTACTGTACAATAATCATACAATCTTTAAAGTGCGTCTAACTTAAATTTAAAACTACCGGAAATAGATGGTATTATCTACTCTATTGAACTCCTAAACTTTAAAGTTAGGTATATACAATACGAAAATATGAAATTATTGTTTTCGTATACCTGTCGACCTTGTAACGTCGGCGTCAGCCATGTTTTGCCGTCACATGTCACATAAATATCCTTGGCTTTATTCAATAGATTCAAATTCAATATTAACATTAGTCCCCTTATTATATTACAGCTCACGTGGTGGACGCGATATTGTATATTTATTCAACATCCTTTACGACATTGACGAACACAATAAACATAAATAACAAAATCAAAGGGAGGTTTTAACATCTCTATGTTATGTAATTATTTTTAGAAGGCATTATTATTAAAATTGAATGGTGTAAATGGGCAGTTAGTGACCCAATCTAGTGCTATTGTATTGTTAACGAGCTACAGGACTCCAATTAAAATGCCGTTGGAATTACTATAGAATTTATTAGAACTGTACAAACACTTATAAAACAGGTACAAACATAACTAGACACTACTAGTACAAACTGCACGATTCAATAACACGCGCAAAGTCCGTCACTAAATAGATTACCGAATGTAAGTCTTGCTCGTATCGTAATCCTAGCTTGACTGCCTCACCGCCCCATTCGGGCATCGTTTTATACTAAACTGTACAATACCACAAAAGAACCGCGTTGACTGAAGTTTCCGAGAAACCGTAATCTGCACACCTGCGACGGTTAAACAAGTACAATAACAATAGGATAGGCTATTGTCTAATTGCAAATTTTAAACACGAAGTAAAGAAAAGAATTCCGAATGCGGGAAAGGTAATAAACCAGGTTCGCATTTCTTTGTCGGTACGTAACAGTATGAACTCTACCAAGCTTGCTCATCTAGTGCACTCGGTAGCGCACCAGATTTAGCGCTCTGTCTCGTAATGTCCGATTCTAGTCTTTAGAACTAGGTTTTTGAAATTTAATTGATACTTATTTAAATTAGTTTGATCGGGTTATTTTGGTATCACGACAAAAAGAAAGTTTGCACTGAAAATCAGGTTTATGTTGAATAAAATTCCGGCACAGCAATATGCGCAAATCTTATCTGCTGAAAATGCGGCATACAAATTCTCAAACCTTGCTGTTATCCTACATCGTATTTCGTGTAAGTACGTCGGTAGTCCTTAAAATCAAATGAATATAAAAATATGAAAATTTTCTTTATTTTTACTTTTCATGAGTAAACCGGCAAGTTATTTAAGAGTTGTTATATAGCTTAAAAATATAGTTATAAAAATATTTTTTTAGCTTTGTTCTTACTTTTTATCATTATTTTGACAGGGTCCCGGGTCTGTAACTCAAATTGAAAATTGAATTTTGAATTGGAATCTTAACTTTTTACTGTTTTTGTAGTCTCTAAACAATCTCGGTTCAATGTCGATCTTGATTTGACCGAGACTGATTTAATACGAATTTTAGAGATTGACAATATTTGACCATCGTCAGTTGAATGGATCTTGACTCACACTGGCATGGTTTTTTTTGTGAAAGTTACAGACTTGGGCGACCCTAGAGATACGGTTGCACTGTGTGAAACAGTTCAATTTGGAAGTTTGTGTTTTTATACTACTGTACTAAATGCTAAAACAAGTATATCTTTGTTCTAGCTATAACTCGAACGACGGATTCGGGCGCGTGGGGGGCGACCAGCTCAACTTCGCGGCGCCCTCGGAGGACGAAGCGGAGTACCCTACCGGCGCTTATCTCAAGAAGGGGAAGGTCTCGAGGGCAAGTCACACTGAATATGCCCGATTTACTTCTACTTATATCCTTATCAAACTATTACAATTTTAACAAGCTTTTTACTGAAGGTTCTTGATCACAATAAATCACACATAAAATATTAAATGTCTGGACACCCCTATCAAATATAATTATAATTTACATTTATTCTATTTATTAATTTTATGATTCTCTTTTTCTTACTATTTCTTCTTTAAATTATCCGTATATAAATGATACATAGTTTATTAATAATGTATTTTTCAGTATATTAAATTGAAAATCATCTGCTGAAAATATTTTTGAATTTCGCTTAGATCAAGTACCTTTTCATAATTAAGATTTAAAAAAAAGTTTTTATACGAACTTCCATTGGAAAATATTTTATAAAGGTCATACATATAATTTATGAATGAAATCTACTTGCTATTCTATGTATATGTCACCGTCAACTTGTAAATACTTTTAGATTATAATCTATCTCGCGAGATTGTAAACTGTCGAAATATTGGGAACTACGGTTCATACATGTAATAATATGTTAAATTGTACATGTATACAATTTAACATATTATTTTTGGGTAGATTATAATGTATCGACTTGAAATCGTCAAATTGTGAAATGGCATGCGATGGAACGAACCTCGCGTGGTGATTAGTCGGTCTTACGGTAGATCGTTTTGTGTCTCTAGAGTTAAAAATAAAATACAAGTATCAATCAAATAAACTAAATGCAATTCAAAAATTGTGACATTGAGTATGTATTTATTATTTAGTAGACAATTAATAAATCTGATATAAAGGTAAGAAAAATAACGAAATTAACCGATCTACTGAAAATGATGTGCTAAATTACAAGTAGTATGTTACGGTTCACAATGATCCGTTATTTTACAATCTCGCGAGATAGATTATAATTTAACGGTATTTAGAATTTGACAGTGACTGTGATACTCCGTTTCGCAACTGTTATCACTGTTGAAATTTAAATACCGTGGGTAAAAAACCCCTGATCGGTTACAGATTATAAAGGTTTTTGCATTCAGATTTTAGTTGTGGCATAATGATAGCTTAGTGACAAATTAATGCAAGTAATAATTTCATAGAAAAAGCTATATCTTAAATTTCCCCAACAGCAAGATCCGATGTCGCATCGCATCATAGAGAAACGGCGAAGAGACCGAATGAACAACTGCCTCGCTGACCTGTCCAGGCTGATACCCCCCGAGTACTTGAAAAAGGGCCGCGGAAGGGTTGAGAAGACTGAAATAATCGAAATGGCCATCAGACATCTAAAGTTCTTGCAAGATCGCATCAATGGTTTGTACAAGGGAAAGTTATATGGTAAAGTCTCAGAAATAATTGGAATAATCTAATTGTTTAAATGTAATATGTACTAGAAAGAGTTTCAGGTTTTGAGCTTTGCTGCTTTTTATTAAATTTCGTTTTTTAAATGGACGTAATGCTTTAATGTTGAAACACAAAATCTTTAATAAAATTTAGGCGCTTGTGTAGATAGCGTCGCCACCACGCTTTTTCTGTGATTTTGATGTATTATGTGTATTCAGTGTGCAGTATCCACGCTCACAAACTTGGATTGCCAACTGTTTTTGAAAAAAATAACATATCAAATTTTTAAGTAGGGAGAAAATAAAGTATATGAAAGAAAAAAAGTCTTTTTAATAATTGTATTTATGTCTTCTCTTGTAGACACTATTTTTGTGTGCTTCTAGCACACACCAATAACTTTCATTATCTCAAAATTTTTGGAAGCTATCTTTACATTTCCATTTTTAATTAATGAACAATTCCTTTTTTAAAAATTTAATATATGGAGGTCCTGTTCCTTTCTTCTCGCCCTTTTAGATTCATTACTGAATAAACTCTTTCCGTCAAAGCTCGTATTGTTGTTACGATAATAGTTCAGTAATTATCTATTTCATTCCATCATCCAAGTCTTTCATTTTACCCATCAGGGTTAATATTGGAAATAGAGTATTTTCACATACTTTATTTTTTTTCAAAAGTATAAAGTATATGTTATTATAAATTATGGTTGGCAACCCTATCTCAAACCACCGCCTCAGTATTAACGCCCGCTTAACAGCGAAAGTAAAGCGGCGACGCGGCACTGGCGTGGTGGTAGTTCGATGTTGGTGCGGCGGCGGTGTCATGTACACGAGACGATATAACCATATAGTTTGGTAAAATAATATTATTAGGAATTGCTGTTTATACATAAAATTATTCTTAATACTTTTAATAAACTTAATTATAAATAATACGGGTGGATGAATTCAAATTACAAATTCAAACTCAAGTCTTTATTAAGTTCCACTGGAGAACACAATCACATAAATAAATAACAAACTAATGTGAATTAATCTTATTAGAGGTTTTATTTAAGTTCCATAATCATAAACATTAATGAATATTAAACCTGGTACTTCGCTTAGATTTTTGCAATTATTTCCAATACGAAGGCAATCTTTAATATCACTTTTTGGGTTCAACATGTTGCGCCTTCAGAACCATTTCCTTGTCAGTAAACAACTGATTTTTTTGTTTATCTTTGGCCTTGCATTGGCTTCATATCTCCATATTCTCACAGAAGTTTAAGACACTTCTCTTCCCTGTAGTTTAGGAATAGTATAGACTTCTTTAGGACTTCAACTGTATTAGTTTTCTTCAGATTTTCACAAGTATTTTTAGATTTTTGACGGAAATACTCAAAACTCTTCTTTTGTTTAACATTGTCAAGACTTTTTGTATTTTCACCATAATCTCAGAATATGTTCAATGTAAACGTAAAATGCACCCTTAGTTGTTATGAGCAAATTATGTAAACTTAGTGATAGAGTAATTCGCGAAAATAGAAAACTTAGGGGGACTAAGTATTTATTGCAATTATTAAGCATTTTTTATTTACTACAAACTCGCAATCTCGAGAAATAGGGTAAAATTTAATGAAAATTTACAAAAATATAGGAATTTTATTACGTAATACCGAAGTAAGAAAGAGAGTTAGTCTGAAAGAGAGTGTCGGGGTGAAGGTAAGGAAAGGAAAAGAATGAATGATGGAAGAATGACTAAACAGATATACAATGCAGAAGTCGCGGAAGGCCACGACACACCTTCCATGATCAAATGATGGTGATGGTGATGTCAGGAGCCTTAAGAATAGACGAGCGTGCATGACAAGAGCTATGAATGTCAAAGAAGTAAGTGAGGTGTGTAAGAATAAGCCTGAATGGCGCTCTGTTGTCCGTGCCTACCCCGCAAGGGACCTGGCGTGAAGTTATGTATGTATGTAGGAATTTTATTTGGATTTGGACGCCGCGCACAGCGTATGTACACCGCGTTAGATGTCCAAGAGAGATTACAATAGTGTATTTTCATAATATGCATTTGTCGGTCGCGTACAGCGTCACGCTGGACGCAACCTGCAGCCTGTGTGGGCAGGCTCCCGCCTAAGCTAGGCCGAGTATTTATCCATTAAGCTACTACGCCTTGTTGTTTAATCGTGTTAGTTTGTAACACGTGTAACTATAAAAATGCAATAAAATTTACTTTTAGTGACTAAGTCCACAGTAGTCTAAGAAGCAGCTATTGCAATTATACACTATATACTTATCAGCTTTTTGTATCCAAGAAATTTCAATGAAATTTCATCATCAAGCGTGAGTGTATTACAAATTAATTAATGACGTAACACTATAACATCTAAATGAACCTTATGAAATAAAATAAAATAAGTAATGTTCATGATATTCGTATCCGGAACATCTTCACTAATTTGCATTACCGTTCTCTTGAAATTTCGCTTTGATCATAGTCATCTGTTGAACAATACCTACTTAATAAGCAACAGTATGAATATACTTATTATAAAATTTAATTTGAAAAATAAATAAAACTACAATAAATATAAATAAAAATAAACTACAAATTATACTATATTGCGTAACTTTTGACTTTATATTTGCATTTATAAATCATTTTCAAAATCATTATTTACTTTCGGGACATTCTAAATTATTTTTATATATAAAATTTTGCATCCGCAACACTCGAAAAATCGTCAATATTGGCTTGTTATTTTTACATAATCTTGCATTCTAATAGAAAAGCGTTTATAGTCATCATCATCCGAGCGTTAAATCCCGGTTGCGTTCGGAGCATTCACTCCGACGCCCAGGGTCCGCTTTCCTACGTTTTCTACTCCACTTCCCGCGGTCTTCAGTATCCCCCGTTTTGAGACCATTGGCTCGCATGTCATCCTTCACAACGTCAAGCCAAGATTTCTTGGGCCTTCCCTTTCGACCGGGACCTGGCGGAGGCGGCTTGGTAGACATTTGTTCCCCACATAATTCCGGTCTCCGTAAAACGTGGCCGTACCAGCGTAAGCGACACCGTTGCTCGTGCTCTTTTTTTTCTTCAGAAAAGCGTTTATAGTATATACTTTTATTTCCGAAAATCCAAGCATTATGCGAGATTTAAATAGGTAATAACTGTGAGCCACATCGAACCGTGGTCCGGCTTATAGTAAATCTATAAATAAAACGCGCAGTATATATACCCTTACGCCGAATTTCAAAAATCATACAGTTACGCCGAATAGTTTACAAATTTGCTCAGAAACCAAATGGGTGCTTGTATCGTGTTTGAACGATTTTTTTTATTAAAAATTTAACTGAAGGATGCTAATGCTGTTTGGGAGTCCCCGCTAGAAGATGTTCCATCTTCGCGTGGGTTATGTTTTAGCTGCTGAGAGGACGTTGGCCGAAGACTTCAGGGCTGGCTACCAGGAGGCCGTTGGCGAGGCCGTCAGGTTCCTCGTCGAAGTCCAAGGCTACAGCCCCGGGGACGGCCTCTGCGTTCAGATGGCCTCACATCTACAGAGACATTGTGAAGCTGTCACCAAAGGTAGGATTTCTAATCCTTTGGTGTGAAGTATAATTTTCATAGCAATTCTGGATACGGCTTTTGTAAGTTACCTAGTACATTTTATTTGTTCAGTAATATAATGACTATGGTCTTTTTTCTGTCTATGATTTCCGGTGTATGGCCTTTTCCTTTAAATGTTTGTGTTCCAAACCCAAAATAGGCTATTTTCGAAGGATTCCGTGAGTTTTTTTTTATTGCATGAGTTCAGCAGACAGGCAGACGGACCACTTGATGGAAAGCAAGTACGCACCGCCTATGGACATTTGCAACACTAAAGGAGCTAAAAGTGTGTTGCTGTTCTCTTAAGGGAGACTGGAACCTGGTCAACAATACCGGAACACAGCTCAAGCTTGTTATGGCGGCATACTCTAGACCAGGGGTGGTAGTTTTCCAGTCCGGCAAATACCCCACCACCTACCTTACGATAGGCCGCCCGGCCTCAGGAAATTTATACTTCCCGTTCCTGCACAGATAACACAAATATTTTCCACCTCAAAAACTATTCTAGACAAATTTATTATCGATTAAAACTATTCTCAAAGTTGTATTTTTTTTCAATACGCTCCATCATACCAGTTTGTTTATACGATGTTTATGCTGTATAGAGAATAATACAAATTGTATAATTATTCTATGTCCGACGGCATTAGGTATAAGTAGAATAAATAATAATATCACTTTCTATTTTATTTCATACGTACATTTAGACAGCAGTGTAGAATAATTTAAAAATGTCTGACATATATAGACAGCAGAGACATTATATTTTTAAATTATAGGTGTAATAAATATACAATATGAAAATGTTATCATATCCTAATTAATGTGAATTATGTACTCTACCTATAATTCCTGTGATTATAAGTAGAATACTGAGTCTCGGTCATCTTAATGTATTGGTAAGATGTCTGAGGTCTCGTACGTAGATGGATCGCCATGTATCAATCGTAGTCCGAAGAAGGCATCAGCCCTCTGACGATCTTAAAATTAAATTAGCTGTGTTGAGAATTCCTTGTAGTGGGTCATAGCCTCAAGATCTTACGGTCCCAGGGCTTCTACAGCTCTTGTTAATATATGTGAAGCAAATCTCTTCGTCCTTTGCGTTTTAACCGCGAAACCAAAAAAATTAATCTTTATTTCTAGGAGAGAATATCATCCGAGATAAAATGCGGTCGAACCCCGGGTCGTCGTCGGAGACGGCCTCGTCGTCATCGTCATCGCACGGGTATGGGATGAAGGGAGTGATAGCACAAGCGCCGCCTCCAGCCGCACCCGCATTCCCCCCTGATGCGTATCAACCAGACAGACACATCGCCGATCCTGCGTATCCTATGGAATGTGATAGAGGTATGTCGAATTATATAAAATCGGCCAAGTGCCTGCCAGTCCCGGCATAATGATGGGTCCGGTAAATAATTGATTCATGTAGGTGTCAACACAACTTTAGAATCATTATCCCGTATAAACATATCTATATATCTGCGACATGATAGTAAGGCCAATACCGTGGGTCAGCAACGATAACGTAGTGTAAAAACTGAAATTCCCGAAGAATACTGAAGAACCCGTGGACGGCCCACATTCACAATACACAGGATAACTACTTTGAGTAATTTGTGTATCAGTGGCGCGGGGTGGAAATTCGTCCAGGGTAAGCCGGTTGACAAAATATACCGTATTTACTGAACTGTACTATCCGCAAGAGTTAACTTGAGACCTGAGCGGAATGCGCGCTCCCATCCCGAACCCCGCCTTCTTACCGCTCTCGCCAGCCACGCGTCAGTACCTCGCGTTACGTTCTCCGAGCGAAGTCGCAAGTTAACTCTTGTGGGTTATACGTCTACCAAAAAAAAGTGCTAATTATTTTCTTATTACAATTGTATTTTAATTTTGCCGCATATTTCGAAACTAAAGCAGGTGCCCGATCGGGTTATGAGTTGCTATTTTATCTAATACGCATGCAAAGCCGCTAAACGTAAGAGATAGTAATACAGTAATTATATGAGGCCATCAGCGCTAAAGCGGCCTAACCCTCAATTTATTATATTCGGAGATAAATACTGGAAATTATGTAAATCTAAGGAAAAGCAAAAAAGTCTTTGGAACGCCATCTATTATCAAGTGACAAAATCAAAGATAGGCCATTCTTACATTATATTTTAGCACGTTTTACATAATTTCCAGTATTTATCTCCAAATATAATAAATTGAGGATTAGGCCGCTTTAACGCTGACGGCCTCATATATGCCCGAATAAAAAGCAAGGGTCGATAAATTCATGGCACTTTCGACCGACATAGCCAAATAACTTCAAAAATTCTATCTCTAGCTTTTTTGCGTATTGATAAACAAAATGTTTACCAATTAAAACATTTTGCAGTTGGTTAAGTAAGTAAACTTGACATCAATGTCTCAACAAAATTTAATAAAGTTAGTGGACATAAAATTCAGTAAATATCAAGTATAATAATTATTAATACAAATGACGTACACATACTTAAGCAGGTAATTATTTTTTGAAATAAAAACACATTTGTACACGTAACACAACTTATACAGTATCTTGAAAGATTTTACACCTCGACGACCCCTAAATTCAGTTTTCGTTTATGTCGACTCCTGAGAAACTGATTTCAACTCCAGTGGGTCGATAGCGACCACTTTGGGACTCCCTGTTTTATACTATGTTAAGATATGTGAGTATAAAAAAGGCTATAACATATACATAAAATGATTGTACACGGTATCCGTATATGCCAATATAGCTATAGAAGCTACCATCTAGAAAATATTTCCTCGTATAATTCACCCATTTACAACTGGTATATGAAATGTAATGGCTGCTGTGTTTTTAAATATATTAATATATAATGAACCCACTCCCACGTGGTTTATATAAACTTCGAATACTTGAACAGTTTTTTTGGGATTTTGTTCTAGAACATTGTGTTTTGACCTCGAGAAACTGTTATACCTATTTATAACTTATGGAGCGTAGAGATGGTCGTAATTTATTTTTGTTTTTATATCTATCTATATCAATAAATGAAACTGAAGTGGTTGTAATTTAAAAAAAAGTCAATATTGAAAAGCAAAAAGTAAATAGCAAAGACCACTAAAAAGCATTAATTCATAATAAATTATCATTCGTGCAGAAACGGAGAAAGAATACAATTTCTTGCGCCTGGGCGACCTGTCGTAAGAGGCGACAGAACAAACCATAGCCAAGTAGTAGTGTATTTGTCCGTCTACTTGGCTAGGGTCTAGAGCAGTGGTTGTTAACCTTTAAGTCATGAGGGACCATTTTACCAAATTTCTGTCTTGCCAGGGACCACCTAGTCGGTTATGTTTATGTAAATATAGCGATTGAATTTACTATTTAATAATTCACTCGTACGTAGGTTAAACTCCCAATACATAAGTATTAAAACAAAGAACGAACGGAGCAAATCGAGTTAGTCAGAGATACCTGCGCTGCTCGATCTCCCGTCATGCGGACCACTTCCCCGCACTGTGCACTGAGTATTGCCTTCGAACTTGTGCTGCGGCGCGGTTTGCATTGTAATAACTCGACACAACACACACGTCACTTGTTTATTACGATGGCTTCGCGGACCACTTGGAATGCCTCCAGGGACCACCAGTGGTCCGCGGACCACCGGTTAGGAACCACTGAGAGTATGCCACCTCAACGACCTTAAGTTGTGTTCCGGCATTAGTCAACAGATTCTATTTAAGATAATTTCTAAGCTCTCCCACAGTTTAAAGTTAGTTAGGTGATATGATTTTTGTTGGCTTTGGGGAAGTTAACTATCACTTATTAATTTCATTATAAAAGTAATTGTAAAACATCGATGTCTATTATACCGTAAAATCCTCCATCCTTTACTTACGTGGAGAATGCTGACCACTCTTATTTTTGTTTCTCAATATGACTATATCTTTATGAGTGCGTTGCTCTTGTTTGTGAGCGGTACAATCATAAACTCAGTGGAATAAATGGATTATAAAGGGTTGATGTCATTAATGAAACACAGAAATATCATTAGTTGAATTGAAAATCGCGTCTTTCTTAATGTCTCGAAAGAGTGTGTTTATGTTCTGTGGTCATCGGACACACATCTCTAAATGTGTCTTCTGTGAGATGTGTGAGCGAGAATTTAGGCGTCATAGTGACGATTTCGACGCTTCCATGGTCGGGAACTATATTTAGAGGTAAAAATTTGGAAATTACGTGTGGCAAAATTTTTACGACGGACACCATTGGATAAGGATTTTATTTCGACGTTGCCACGGGTAAATAAAGAATTATATGTTGCAATTAATAATTTATTTTAAATATATTTTGTGTATTGAATGGGAATAGTCAATTTTTTTTCCATTTTTTAAAACTTATTATATTTATTTATTAGCCAGAGACAATTCTAGATTTTTGCTTAAATATACGTCGGGGTTCCTGTAGCTCAAGGCCGGATATCATTAATATGGCTGATACGAAATAATTACGCCCCTGTGGAACCCTATAATTTCTACAATTTCATAATATAATTATTTCTGTATTCTATTTTCAGTGTCAATGAGCCAAGTATCTGTGACTGGAGAATCAGAAAGCCCCCCAGACGCGGAGCCATTGCCTCTGGACGTTCGTCGCAAAAGGGAGCAGACCCTTCGTGCAGTGCGAAAGCCCGATCACGCCGAAGACTATCTCCATTCTTACAAGTTCAAGAATTCCATTGAAAGGAGATTTTCGAGATCACAGGACACTGAGGTAAGTCCAATTTATCTTAGACATTCTACGAGTGAATGATGCTCTACGACATATGGTTTTTTTAAGAACGGCTTTACAGTTTTACACAACTTTTCCAACCGACCGGTTTCCGACATCATACATAACTTCACGCCAGGTCCCTTGCGGGGTAGGCACGATTTTTATTTATTTATTTAAACACAAATTCCGACATGTAAATATATATTGAATTTTATTCGCAAGCGGAAATGGCAGAGAGTTGCTTGCTGTGCATTCTTAGCTCTGTTCTGCTTACACCACTCGAAAGCGGTCGCGCGCTCGCGCACTACAAAAATTGGTCTAATGGGCAGGTACATTGGAAGGAATTATTTAGTAGGCGCGGGCCATACGTAAGTGGCATCGCACAGGAGTGCTGCCGACGTAGCGCAGTCACCTACGTGGTTCAAGCTAAAACCGACCGCACCTCATTCGCGCCGCTTCTTGTATATGTCCCACGGCACGCTTTTTGTTGGAAAATCTTTAAAGGAAAAGATTGTGCTATCGGTTCGACATTTTTCATTGAAATTATTCAATTCATTACATTAACTAATTGATAACGTTTTCAAGCCCTGCAGTGAATTCCATTTACGTAGACCAGTGGTTCCCAAAATTATTTTGTATACCGCCCACTTTGAGAATAAATTATTTTTCAGCGCCCCCTTTTTTTCACCTACCTACTTAAAAAACATAATAAAGTGAAATTAAATTAATTGATTATTGAGAGCTACATTAGCGGAGATTAAACATTCATTTTAAAGGAGACTTTTACTATAGTCCGCAAGAGTTAACTTGAGACCTAAGCGCAGTAGGTAGTACACAAAGGCGCTGAGGTCTCAAGTTAACTATAATGGGCTACACCTGTCAATGCCCATTTTTTTCTGGGTCACTTACTGCCCCTTTTAAGCCTGCAGCGCCCACAAGGGGGCGTTATCGCCCACTTTGGGAACCACTGACGTAGACCCTTAAACTACCCTTTTGATGCACTGGAATGTTCACAAGCATGATTGGTTGCAGGCCGCGGACATGGCGTCGCGCGGCGCGCATGCGCACGGCAAGGTCTACTCGCACAAGCGGCGACGCGCGGCCAAGCCGGCGCCCTCCACCACCACGTCCAACTCGGGCTCCACCGAAGACGCCAGGGAAACCTCACCCCAGGTATGTATATTCTTCTGTCTAATTATGGCTCTACATCAGTGCTTTTTAATCTTTTTGAATACGTGACCCCTTTAAATTTAAAGTTTGAAAAATTTTGGGGCCCCCGTGGGGTATAGACAGACGAAAAGTTAGTAAATTAAAAGGTTTATGTTTTTCTCTATATTGTCACCTATATTCATAATTAGAGCCTCTCTATAAAAAGCTGCTGAGCGCAGAAAGTACCTAAGTACGAAGTATAAAAAGTTGCCTTTTCACTTTTGCCGGCGACCCCCCTAGGGGTCGCGACCCACAGATTGAAAAACACTGCTCTACATGATTTGTGTATCTATCTAGCCAGTGACAGGTATTCATGAGTATTTAAGTTTTGGGTTTATCATCAAGCAGAAGCTTTAGCCAAATTGTAGGGGCTTTGACTGATACGAAGTACCAGTTTATATTTTCAAAAAGTAAAATATTGGTTAATGTTGACAATATTGGTAGGAAATATCCTACAACTGCGGTCAACATATAACCAGTATTTTACTTTTTGAAAATGAAGTGCACGGCAAAATATCTCTCTCCAAATTTCCGCTAAAATTTCAGCCAGATATTATCATCATCTAAACCTTAATATTGAAGAACAAAAATACTAATTACTACAATTATACCTTAATTTTCCTCATTAGCTGGCTAGCCTTCTTTGGTTCAATGTGTACCTTTCGTCGAACAGTCAAATGTATGAGATGCTTTAATGTTACCGACACCTCCGCCGTGCATTTACCGCTATCGTTTGTTAGCATTAATTGGTTCAATGTGTACGCGGCTTTAGAAAACTGATACTTCACACTAATCGTTTATTACCAGTGTGCAGAAATATGACGACATAATCGTGTACACTCGTAAAATCTGGCTGTAAATATATGGATTTGACTGTTATCTAATCTATCTGTAGACTGGGAATAAGTGCAAAGCCTGTGAAACGGACGTTGGTGATTTGGAGCTTATAATTTTTAAGTGTGTAAATTTTTGTTGGATAGACTTGTTCTTGCCAGTGAAATAACGGAAGTACTTAAAAATGATGAGTCCCGCCGCTTACATGACATTTTAAAAATATAAGACTGTTATAAGCCATTATTTAAATACACCAAAAACACTGTCGGTAAACTATAATATGAAGCAAACAAAAAGAAAGTGAAACTTTACTTTACATGTTAATAATTAAGACCTGGCTTAAAGGCCTAGTTGCCGAGCCATAAATATTAAAACTAATCTATTTGATTGACGTCATAAATCGTATTTCTTCTTTTGGCGGGAACTGAAAAGTGATGTTGTGCTGTGCAGTTTTATTTTCTAAAAATGATTAAAATGACTCAAAAATGAACAATAGTTGTAGGATATTGATATTTTTGAGTAGTAATTATGTGTTTTTGTGAGAAATGTGAACTGTATAGTCAAATGTGGCCTTTTGAGTTGTCACAACGAATCCGTTGAATGGCTTCAATTGATAACTTACAGTTCAGCTGAGCTATATACTATATAGCCGGGACAAGGCTAAGGGACGTAGAAGAAGGAGTAATGAAGGACTTACCACGCCACCAGTCCGCCGCCACACTGCACTCGTCCGTCGGGGGTTCACACACTCACTAAGATTATGGTTATGATCATTAAACGAAATTCAGTTTATTTTCTTTATTATGTTCCAACCGACGTTACGCATATTTATATAGTGCACTAGCTGAATTTCTCTTGTTTTGCCCAATCTTCATATTGTAAATTTGTAATGTAAGATCTGGCTTAAAGGCTTAGCTGTCAAGCCTTATGGCTTAGGTTATACCTAAATAGTAATATAATGGTTTTTTTCAGGACACGTCGAGCGATTCCCCGCACCACCACCATTACGACAAGCCACCGCCGCCGGCGCAGTACGTGCCGGTATTCGCGTTGAACTCACTTGGTACTTATCTAATATCTATATCCATAATAATATACAATTCTTAACATGTCGTGTCTGTACATTGAAATTATTAAAAAAAGTACAACTGGATTACACAATATAAACGATGGAGAACACGATGCCATTTTTTTAGATTACATTATACAATAAAATTACTGGGTCAATTTCGATGCGGGTTTCGCCGATCGACAGCAAATTCTCAGACGTAAAATCTACGCTACTTTTGATCCTGGGAATCCCGAAAGGATATTTCTGGGATTGAAAAAAAATATGAAATTTTAACGTGATTAAAAATAACCGCTGTTACATTTTTAATAGGTAAATACTATGTGCCATTGAGCGTGGATTACTCGTGCCTGTCTCGGCACTTGGGCGCGTACGACGTGCTGGACGCGAGGGCCGTGCACTTAGCCGCGCCCCTGCACCCGGTCACGATCCACGTCAACTTCCAGCCCTGTCTCAACTACCACGTCAAGCCCGAGCCCAACGAACGCCAGTGGAGGGCCCTCTAACGACTCACTTTCAGGAACAAACGGGCTGTGAAATTATTTGTTGACTAAAGTGTTTAAGTGCAGTGCAGTTTATGTATAAGTGCGATTCAATGATCTCGATAATGTTGGTAAATATACTAATATGTGTATTATATATATATTAACTTAGAGCAGTGCTTTTGAATCTTTTTAAATACGCGACCCCTTTACAGGTTGGAAACTTTTGGCGACCCCCTTGGGTCTTATATAGTAATTTAAGAGACTTCGTTTATGTTTTTTCTCTATTTTGTTACTCATATTCAATAATAGGGCCTTCTCTCTTTTTCTTTCACCATACCCCAATTAATTGGGGTCGGCACAATATGTCTTTTCCTTCCACACTCTTCTATTCTGACATACATCTTATGTAATATACTTTGCAAAAAGCTGCTCTATGAGCTTAGAAAGTACCTAAGTACGAGGTAGAAGTTTAAATTGCCTTTTCCCTTTTGCGGGCCACCCCCCGAGAAAGGCTCTTCGACCCCCGTAAGGGTCGCGACCCACAGACTGAAAAACGCTGACTTAGAGAGAACTTGGCAAGTTTGGAGACCTATTAGGGACCCTTTCTCGTATGTGGACTAACAATGGGCGGCGGCGTGACAATTTCAGACCTTTTTAAATTACCGTAGTTAAATCTGCTCCATGTATGTTAGCTTTGAAAAATAGTCAACAACAAAACTCGGACCACTTAAAAGTGTGAATAAATTGGAAAAATTCTTGTTTTTGTTCATTTCAGGCTATCATCCATTTCGCACCCTTAGAATTATAGAGACCTAATTTAAAATATCAAGTTATTAAATTTTGTACCTTATCTTATATGTAATAGATTTTTAAATCCAATTACTTAAAATTTGATTTAGGTTTCTACAATTATAAGGGTGCGATTTGTTTTATATCATGCTAACAATTTAACTAACGGTTTTTGAGAACTTAGTCATTTTTAAATACTTAAACTATCTGTATATATAGAAATGGTATGGAAATTGTTTACAATATAACCAAGGTCAGCTACTGTTCGCGCCGCCCGCAACTGGCGGCGGCTTGACGCCGGCGCGGCGTACATGTCTCATAAGCTCTTCCAAGCACTTAATTTAGTTCATTTTAATCTGTAAATGCCATTGACTATGTCGATACTACATAATCGAGATCATGTGTAACCATAAAAAAAATGGCCACTTGACATAACCAGATTTCATTATTTCACGTGAATGTACACTAAAACTGTTTTGAATAAGATTTAGAACTTTATACGATATATGATAAGGTTGATAATTAAATTTAAATGGAAGATAATAGTGACCCGTAGGTTAAGCGATTTATGATATCTTTTAAAAATGACATTCAATTTACTTAAGTAAACGTTGTTATAGTTATGACTGCTACATTTTGGCCGCGTTCCTTTTGTAGCTCACAACGCTCAAAATGCTCCTTCAGTTCTTCCACGTAGCGACCACGGTCGTTATACTCGTCGCGAAAACGTCACTAATGACGTCATAATTTTCGATCACGCAGCGCTCACAACAACCCATTTGAAAAGGTGGGTTGAAGTGGGCGTTGACGACAGAGCTTTAATTCCTTCTATCGATACATTGAAAAAGGCGTGATTTTGAAATCAGCCATACAGCAACCAATGACGATTGTAAATTTCGTCGTCAATGACAGCTACGCTCCATAATCCGTTCCACTTGAGTTTATGATTTGTATTGCTCGTCAACAAGTGGAATGGGAAAAATTGCAGTCATGAGCGTTTTCGTTGTGATAGTCATGTGGAACTTAGTCTTGATAGGTATCTAAATGTCATAAGTAAAAAAAACGTTTGGATGGGGGTATAAAATTATCATTAAAAATGCTACCATTTCCTATGCTAAGTTGGTTTATTCCATTTTGATAAAGCTGTATAGAGCATCTGAAGCACTCGAGAGATTATGAGCGCGTTCCACTCAGATCAACCACGCTCACGACCACAATTTTTCCCGTTCCACTTGTTTGCGAACGTTACAGTCATAAACTCAATTGGAATAGATTATGGAGCGTTGATCTCATTAATAACCTGTAAAACAGACTGGATTCCCTGCATATTCTCGGTTTCATAGATTTCTAATTTGAACATGTCCACTCACACAACTTTCAACTCCTAACGTCGCATCGTGCGCGGTATCCGCCTCAGTTTGATCAGATTAGCAAATTATTTACCATTATAATAAACTTACATCTAGGAAATTTTTATGGAAGCGTTGAAAATGGTAGGTATTTAAAATTATTATAATATGCAACTTTGTAAAATACGTGAAAATGTGATTGGGCACATTAATTCAGACCACAGTGTATTAATATCAGTGTCAAACACTATTTTATCATTACTATTTAAAAAAAAACTATACGATACGCTCGTCATATTCTTAATTAATTGATCTGTTAAGGTCAATTATTTGTGATCTGATTTGAAAGGTGTGCCAAAGAGAAATATTTTTTGTATATTATGAATACCATTATATCAAGATGTAAGTTAAATATATGCACATTTTGAATAAATGTGTTTTAATTATATAAAATTACTAATGAACATCGAAAACCGATGGCTATAAATACACTTAATATTTTTAGACCTGTATTCTATAATACGTGACAAAGTTATGTTAATTTCTTGTGTGGTTTTGTATGAAAAATAATTTATTACGCAGCCATCAATTGCCAACTAAGACTGGCCATAAAAATTAAAACGGAATCTAATAATCGGTAAATTTGAAATTTTCTGATGGTACAACTCTTAGTGTTATGAAAGATATTTTTTTATATGGACGGATTATCTTAAGTATCTGCTTGCGCATGAGTAGTAGTAGAATACAGGTCTGATTGTGAATTTTAATTAGGCCTTTATTGTCGACAAGAAGACAAGGCGATCGTTGCCATATAATTGTCTATTCAGTATATTACTGGTTAGACAATTATGCCTCAACGCTTAATTTTATGCTTGCTCTTAGTGTCATATGCTTACGCCGATAGATATATTTTTAATACAAAATTGAATATTGCGAAGACTTGTTGCTATTTTCGAGGGGTTTTGAAGTTTGACAAGATCTATATATCAATTATTTAGATTTGCCATATTAAATGTTTCTTGTTATAGTTGTCTAGTTAGATAAATTTGTACGTTAGCTTCTTACTGGACTATTGTCTGAGAATAGTAGCTTAAGCGAACTATTAAAAATAAATGTACTTTTTGACGATGTTTTAACTTAAACATACATATGTATGTAAGATTGATATGATGAGAAAGTTAGGCATTGGTAATATTTCTTAATTAGTATGATATAGTATGATTATAAATAATAGTTACGGCTGTGATAATTATGGAAAAATAGTCACGCGGCGAACTATATATGTATTTGAAATACTTAAGAATAGCCCTACATTCTGTCAGAAGTACAAAATATTGTACATCGACTATTTTTAACGTAATAAATTATACCGCACAGTTAAATTTGAATCCGTTTCGTAAGCGTTATGTACTTCACCCACGGAACGAAAATATACTGTGGTTCTTTTTAAGCGACCACCATAATGTCAGAATTCCGAACAGTCGTGAATAACACAGAACATTAATAATTATGGTAAAAGTATTATCTTAGACTTTCGCGACTAAAATTAATTTAATTTTATAATTTTGATTGGTTGGTCGTTGGTGAAATCCAAGAAAATATTTTTAAAAAAGCGGTCGAATTTTAAGAATCGAATGTAAACATGTGTGAAAGCTAACTAAAAATAAAATTTGTTTTGTCTATACTTCTTCTTGTGAGAAGAAGTGTGATAATACGTTGGGTTTTCAGTGCTATTTGAATGTCCAGTAAGGTGTTTGTAATACTTTTATCTCTCTAGCTTTGTCGTGTTTTTCCATATAACATAAAACATATATAGGTAAATATTACTCTGAAATGATTTTTGACACTTAATATTGTTTGATAACGGCCGAATAAACTGCCACTTAAAATTAACATTAGTCAAAATCATTACATGAGGCCCTCAGGTTTACCCGCGTAACCGATTGAGGTAGATTAACTACAACTCGCAAGAGTAAACTTGAGACTTCGCTCGGATGACGTTAGCGCGAGGTACTGAGGCGTGGCTGGCGAGAGCGGTAAGGAGGCGGGGCTCGGGAGGGGAGCGCTCATACCGCTCAGGTCTCAAGTTAACTCTTGCATGCGTTGTAGTTTGTATTATTTTATAAATAAACATAATTGGTGCAGTGGAAATTTCTTAAAAAGTTTAAGGTGGGGCGCGTACATACGCGCGGAGGTGATAAAGACTGAGGTTTTATTTGATTAATATTAATGTACTGACTTTAATGCCTATTTACCGAATTAAATCGTCACATAAATTGTCCGTAACTGATATTTTGGTATATAATAAACTGAATTGCTGCGAACAGACAGCTTTTATTGTATTATCGTTCTATGTTCAAATATTAATCGACTTTTGAGTAAAGTTTAAATATCACTACGCTTCGTGCATTCGAAGATAGCTTTTAATTTGGGCAGATTAAAATCGGGGACGACTTGTGCAATAGTACTAATTTAGAAGAATAGATACTTAAAGTTCAAGGCTTTGGGAGAGTATCGCTATGTTAATAAATTAATAATGATAAGACGTCCTCAAAAATAATATATTTAATAAATCGTAGTGCAAGTATTTTCCACTTAATCAGTTATGGGCGATTTTAATTTGGGCAGCATTTAAATATTGAATAATATCGATTTAACGATAGTGTATGTGATTGAATAGAATTTTCCAATTGTCAGAACAATATATAAGCACTGGTGTCGATTTAAATTGGTCAAAAGGCGTTTTTTTTCATATAGTCAATATAAGACAAATATATTGCCGTAACAGGTACAATGTTATGGCGTCTGACAGTATGCTGGCACATTGATCATATAAGATAAAGTAGCCTATATATTTAAAACTTAATATTTTCTCAGATTTTTTCGGTTCAAGTAATGATAAGTAGGTTTTGGTCTATTGAATTAAATCATTGATACATTACAAAAATAAAAAGTAGACGTGTCTTTAATTAATTTTCAATACAAGTTAATTCTCTGGACAATTTATCTAAAATATTGCGTTTAACGTTTTTTATACATTAACAATGTATTGAAGTGTTTATTAAATACAATTATGAGTAATATAAATTAAAACCCGCTTCAGTCCAAAATTTCTATTTTTCCAACCTAATGCACCAAAACTAGCTTTTTCACGCTGCCTTTTTCTGGTGTATGCGGTAAAAAAAATATCAAAATGTTGACTTTTATGTACATCATCTTATGTGATTCATGTGAACCAGGAAGTCTGTCGAACATAGTTCCCCAGTAATTAAGAGTTGCTGTTATTATTTTTATTGTAGTATGTAGAAGAGATGTAAATTTTGTGTAAATCGACGCTGTTGTTATTGCGGCATCTGGAATCGTTCTTGTTGGAATCAAATTTTACGTAAAGTTAATAAGGGGTTAAAATAGTTTGTTTGATGTATAAATTAATATCTTTGTTGTAAATAAAATGTTTACTTTTTAAGAAATATAAATGTTATATAATATTTTTCAAGACTTGTTTTATTTACAGACCATGGTTCAGTCCCGAGTGTACATTTATCACGCATCTCAAGATTGTATACTTTTTATTATAGTCGAATAGAATGGAAAATGTATGGGAATTACAAAATACTTATCGTAACAATATGACATTCGAGTGGAGAACGCTAGAGCTAAGACTCGAGCTCCAGGGGTGGAAGTGGTAAATGGCACACGTCAGAAGTAGCTTCGGTGAAAACGCAGCCCACCTCTCGATACCCCACGTTATCCCTCTCCAATCTTATACGGTATTTTTTGGGGTCCATGTTAATGGAAAGTCACCGTCTACCCATTTTTTCCATGTTCTCCGAACATTGCGACGGGCAGACGCCATAATCCCAGTTGCACTACCAGTTCACCACAGCAACCTGGCGTCTTTTGTTCCCATTTCCTACACTGACCGGGGTTTGTCCTTGGTTGCATTTCCAGACACTTGTAGTTCTCGGAAATCAAGATAAACCGTTTGTTACCCTTAAAAACTCACCCTTTCCACTTACCGACCTCAGATCGGGCGTTAATTATTTTTCCGTTCACTTTTGTTATATTCTCTTCCTTTTCCTATGGGTTTCATCCTATTATATTTTTTGGTTTCAAAAATTATCGACCCTGCTCTACTGTTGTCCTCTCGCTCGTTCTCTTACCCGACTCGCATACCATCTCTTTCGCACTCCTATTTATGAAATTTGTCTGGACTTGCACAGGAACTGACGAGATGCACTACGTTTTGGTATAGTAAATATATTAAAGGAATCAAGGAAGAGGTATCAATTCAAACAAAGATTTATGTAATTAATTATCATAACATCTTTTATTCTATATTATTATTTTAAATTTTACATGCTTAGTTCAAACATTAAGAAAAAAATAATAATATTTAACATCTGAATAATATACAGCATTATTTTACGATCCACTTAGTTATTTATAAAGACACGTTAAAATATTGCAAAATATTCCATTGTTACACTAAGTACCTTAATTAAACAAACAAAAGATTTAAAAGATTGTTTCAACCGAGAAATATATGCAGATGCGAAGAACCAAATTACAACCACAACTGTTATTTACATTCGTACAAATATGAATCGTGTAAAATATTATGCTATATGTAACTAACATCATGCAAGAAAATTAAACGTAATAATCGACTTGGACAAAACGCAAGTATGAAAAGGACCTAAAATCTTACAGGGCCATGCATGCTTCACAGGCCTTATTGATATTTAAAAAAAAAACTTTCACGTAACAATGTCAGGTGAAAGTTTTAGTTGCACATATAAGCAATTAACAAATTCAAAATCTCGAGATAAACGCGATTTTGCATTTTGTGTTTAAACGAATGATGTGAATTTGTTGGACCGTAAAGATATTTATTTACTGTAGATATTTTTATGTGTCCCGGGCGAAGGGGAAGGCTCAAGAAATGCTGGCTTGACTTTATGAAGGATGCCATGCGTACCAATGGTCTGAATACAAGGGATGCCGAAGACCGCGCGAAGTGGAGTAGAAAAGCGGGCGCTGACCGTCAATGCAACAGGGATTAAACACTTAAGAATTACATCACTAAAATTCCAAAAATGGTACAGTTTTAAACGACTACTAATTATCCTTCCGATATGCCCGCGCAGTAGACCAATTTTAGTAGTGCCAATAGTTTACGAACCGTGTAAGCGGAACAGAGCTAAGATGCATAGCAACCAATCATGCCAGTTCCGCTCGCGAGAATAAAGTTCAATTACTTACATGTCCGAAACCGGTCGATACTTTTTACGCAAACGAAAATTACCGATCGGAATGACAAGTTATGTAAAACTGTACACACGTGAATTTACGACAAATCGGTACTAGTGACACTTAAGAAAACTGTAAAAGTAACCATAAATGCGACATATTGAAAGTAACGACATTTGGGGCCCTCCAAAAATCACGTCAACTTTAAGGGGGAAGGGTGTCGACGAAATGTGACAAGTGGTGGGAGGGTTCCTAAATTTTGTGACGTTAAATTTCAAAATCGAATCTATTTATTTAAGCTTCAAAACACGAAATTTGAACTTAAATGAAAAACAAAAATGTTTCCAACTATCTATCTATCTGTACGAGCAGTGTTTAATTTATCTATATATAAAAAAAATGCTGTTCGTTAGTCTAGCTAAAACTCGAAAACGGCTGGACTGATTTGGCTAATTTTGATTTTGAACTATTTGTGGAAATCCAGGGAAGGTTTCAAAGGTGAGTGTATATGAAAAAAATGCTTGGAACAGCCTTTTTATTCATTGATTCTGAGGCTGTACAAAATTTACCGGGTCAGCTAGTTGAAAATAATTTAAATGGAAATTAAACTAATTAGAGAACCTGCTGTTTCAAATTAATAATTTCATGATTCAAAATATGTTATGTCAGACTAGGGAGGGAGAACGGGACAAGGGTCAAAAATCTTAAAATCGTGGATTTTTAGTATTCTTCTTCATTTCAAAAGTGTTTAATTTAAATATAAGGCACAATTTTAATATGTTATTACAAATGCCATTTACCGTGTGCTAAGCCAAATAATAGACGTACTAAGTGAAAATTAGGCACACGAGTTTTTAAATAAAGTTATCCATGTAAAAGAAGCCTTCTTCGCTAAGTATGCGGTCCCACTTTGAAAAAAAAAAAGATATCACCGAGTTTAAAAACGTAAGAAATAAAACAGGCGGCCGTGACGCTTTTTCGTGAGCGAAAAATCGTTAAGACTATATAGAAGTTTCATTTCAATAAACAGTATGTGGTGATACAAAATGGCTTTGTCAGCAGTTTTAGCGTTCGGGCAAATACGTAGTGTTCGCCAATCTAACCCGGTAATCGCGACAGATCGGTTTTTTCTCGAGTAACACATCCGTCCAAAGGTATACAATTTATTTGTGGACAATATACCGCGTAAATAGTTAAAATATAAAACCTGTTTAATTTCTCTCACACCTCAGAACACCTTCTGACAAGCAACCTTCTGATTACATTAATACCGCAGTTACAAATATATATGGAACCACATTATAACGCCAAAAGTATGTAATTTGGTTCAGACCCCAAGCTGCATCGTAAAAACTAAATACACAAGTAAATATGGCAAACGACAGAGTGCGCTTTTTGTTCACCATAACAAAATATAGCTTCACTTATCAAATACAACTATGTATTATTATAATTTATATATTTAAATATAATATTTACACACGGCTCCCTAATAGATATTGATATTTAAGAAAAATTTATCACAAAGATTTCATCTAATACGTACTACATACAGCATTTACGTTTGCGAGTGACTTGTGCTTGGAGCTTTTTTTTTTCAAAGGCCATTATTTTATAAGTAGTTGATACCCTCCCGCTTCGGGTGCCGTAAAATCCGTTCTTAGCTGACCTCTACTTGGCGAAGGGAAGGTCCATGCTAAATTTCAAGTCTATAAGTATAGCTCCTGAGATATAGTGACGAGTCACTATACATTTAATAATTTTGTCATTTTAATCGGACACTTCGGCAATTACAGTGATCGTAATGACAGAAATGTCAATTATAATAACTTTTCAGACCCAAAAATCTTTGAAACGTAGTTTCAACGATATCTATTTTGATATTTTCACACTTTTCAAAGTCATGAAACTAAATGAACTCTCGTTAAATGTAATAATTTTTTGCTTAGATAAAAAACTCATAGCACAAAGCCCTCGCACGAAGACAATAAGCGACTTTCTATTAAAAACCTGGTTGAGACAAGATGATTTCTAGAAGACAAATATGGTCATAGTCCGCGACTAACTTCACGAACTCGGACAGTTCGGATTTCGTGAAGTTCGCCGCGGGCCTTGCCTACGAACAACTCTCCTCTCGGATGATAACCCTTTTAAGGTAATATCACTCTTATATCACACCATTTACTATAGCAATAAACAAAAAATATCAGAGATTATACGAGATCAGGGAGAAAAAAAATACTTCGTCGGTGGCAGGACCTTGTAACTAAATTTTTTGTGGACAATTTTTTTACACGGTACATGTATGTATATATCACAATTTTGACAAAAAAAAAATAAGTCACCAACAAATGTACTTACAAGGTCTTGCACAGACGTCGACGATATTATGTTCATTATTTATTTTGTAGCTATACAATAATACGAAATTTCTTGATGTTTTGAATAAATTAGAGTTTACCCTCTTTCTGATTTTTGATATCTCACAGAAACCATCTCGCCTACCTCCATTTGAAATATGTACACTACACTCAATTTGACGGATCATCGTTCCCACTAGCTGCGTACCACTTCATCGGCCTATGAAATCGTTTCAATCAAACGATGATACCATAAAAGGCCCCATTAAAACTCTCTCTATACATTTACAAAAATATATAACATTAAAAAATAATACAAAATTAAATTAATATATCGGTCTCTTCGTGTGTTTCTCTATACTTCTTTATAAGCTAATATGCCTTGTAGGCGATTTATTGCAACGGTTTGACTACGCTAAGTTTTTTAATTAAGATTATGCATGGAGGACTTCACCTTTTAAATATATATGTCCAGATTAACAATACTATGCTCACACCGGAATCATGACATTGTTATAACAACACGTCCGAATCTTTTATTTAACTTGCAATGGATGTATGTATGAAGTTTGAGCGGAATCTTGCAAGTTAAATTTGACCAATTTCACCGTTTACGATTGAGCTGAAATTTTGCACACACATTTATATCACGTGAGAATGTAATAATATGGTAGGATGGAACTGATCTGATGATGGAGTCGGAAGGTGGCCATTGGAACTCCTGTACTAAACAAGATAGACCCGTCGTGTTTGGGCTCGTTTTACTTGTCTTGGCTAGCACTCTGCTATATGATATCCAGGATCTCAAAAGCTTGTATTTAAAATAGCTTATTTACTATAACTTTATCACATCTTAGTAAAAGTCAATTATTACTAAGGACTTTAATGAAGCAACTTAATAAATCGAAGAGATACATCGTGTGGATGTGTCATTATGTCTGTCATAATTATACGGTGTGAGGCAGATTTTGATAATCTGAAAATACACTTCGTTTAAATAAAGGCATATAAAATTAAGTAGCATCGTATATTGTGTGGCTGATCACCAATAATATTTATTAATAAAATTTTTGAAGAATCGGTTAGTGATTTAATAAAAACCGTGTACTGAAAATTACACAGTATCCTCAGTCAATTAAACATTAATAATGACATGAAAGAACAACACTACGAATGATAATCGCCTAGAAAAAAGGTAGCTGCATCGCTTTTTATTTTTATATAAAAAAAATTGACACCCCGAGTTAAAAATCTTAATAAAATTTCTATTCAAATTTTTGGCAAAAATATATGTTCTAAATACATAATAAATCATCACAAAAAGAGTGGAGAAAAACTTCCCACACCATCTATACTTCTTTAGCATATACCATATATAGGATTTAGAGGCTTTTCAAAATTATTATTTTTAGGCGATTGTCATTAATAGTTCACTATTTTATATTTTATGATATATAATTTACATATGACTGATTGAATTCATAGAATCTGTCTTATCGAGCAGCCTCCTATATGACCTGATTCACTGTATCAAAATCACGAAAAATAAAACAAAAATACAGTTTGTTTGCAATATCATCACTCGTATTCATAATTATTCGCAAAAAGCACACAACCAATTAAATCATTGTATCTACAGTGAATACATTTAATTACGTTTATATGCCGATTGCAAGTTTTTGAGCAATATTTAATTAGGATCGAAACTAGAGACACTGGGAAAATTGTTGCGCGGAAAACGTACGCAAAATCTACTTAGAGCAGAAAAAAAGCGTTAATTAAAACAATTCATGCCAAAAGTTACAAATCAAAAATAAATAAGACAATATTATATACTATTCCTGAGAAGGAACTATTAAATTAAATTAATTACAATAAATATGATTAAATCTATGTATTTCTTAAATTATAATAATATTTTTATTAATCGAGAAAAAAACATTTTATGGTTGTAAGTGTAATTAATTATATTACTTGTATAGTTTTTGTGATATAAAGAAATCATTCGGTTATGATCTTTATCGATTTTAGTGATTGTTAGTTAAAGTTCTCGTAATCCACGAAGGTGAGCGGGCTTCACTCATGGTTAATCGTGGATAGTAAACGTCTGACGGACCGGCCACTTTAAAAAAAGACAACGTTAAATGAAATAGTACTTTAAAACAAGAATCTTTTGCAACGTTCATAAAAATAAGTCTACGTAATAAGTTTATGGCAAATGTGTACGGTGTACATAAAACATATAATGTCATCATGCAGCAATACAATCACTGTATATGTGGTTTTGCATACTATTGTGGTATACATGGTGCTATTTTTAAGTAGATTTTGCGGACAAGAATTTCCTCATAGTAGTTTCACTACTACGCCAAGACTGTTTTAAGATCTAAAAGCAAATTTATACGAGTTCGCCTGAGATTTAAACAATTCAAGAAATAACAAATTAAAGGACCACTGTTTTATATAAATATATTAGTAACAGAAATCTATCAGTTTAATTAGATCAATACTGGATTATGCCTATTTATAATTTTTTTAAAGTTATTGAAAACGCAAGCACAAATATATAATACACAAATTACAGAAATATAATTATTAGGGTATTTCATGTGGAAGTTCATTCATGTTTTTAACAAATCACGCTTTTTTTGGAAAACTCAAAAACAATATAAATTAGTAAAATCTCCTTTTGAACAGATAAAAAGTATAACATAGAGAATATTTTGCAAGATGCAAGCGATTCTGGGCTTTACAGATGTAAAGTTAAGTTTGTCTGGCGTGTGTTCAAATAAAAAAATAATTGAATTTAAAACCATCATGTGAAGAAACAACGACAATTTGGACACAAAAAATATTATTAAACAAAATCGAAATGTGTGCTGGGACACATAGTAGATAAAAGTAACACTTCAACGGACAAGTGGAAAAACGAATGGCAACGGACAAGTGGAAAACGAATCGCAACGGACAAGTGGCAAAACGAATCGCAACGGGCCAGTAGCAAAACGAATCGCAACGGATAAGTGAAAAACGAATGGCAACGGACAAGTGGAAAACGAATCGCAACGGACAAGTGGCAAAACAAATCGCAACGGGCCAGTAGCAAAACGAATCGCAACGGACAAGTGGCAAAACGAATCGCAACGGATAAGTGAAAAACGAATGGCAACGGACAAGTGGAAAACGAATCGCAACGGACAAGTGGCAAAACGAATCGCAACGGGCCAGTAGCAAAACGAATCGCAACGGAAAAGTGAAAAACGAATGGCAACGGACAAGTGGAAAACGATTTGCAACGGACAAGTGGCAAAACGAATTGTAATAGGTAAGTTACATTTTAATGAATGTATGTTATATTTAAACATAGTTTATTTTATCATACAAAGAACTGAATTTGATCCGGAACCAAAACAAATATTTCATTTTTTTATATTACAAATATTAACGGCTTTAACATTTTTTATATTATTACGGGCTTTTAAAGCCATTGTTGCCGTTAAAGAATAAATATCATTGAATTATTTAATTAATATGCAGTGCTAACCTCTGTGTCAAAAAAACTACATTTCGATAAGTAACAACAAAGCTATCCGTAACTTGGCTAATTGAAATTTTTCAGAAAAATGGAGAGTAAATATTTTTTCAAATTTTGACTGTATTTATTTCATATTTTTATTATATTATTATACAGTTATATTATGTAAAGAAATTGGGCACATTTAATATTATTCAAAATACGTAATTGCTATTTCAGAGGTATTTTGACACCTCTCAAAGACAGTTGGGATTTCAGTCAATAATTGTTTGACACGCTAGACTATAGCAGAGTATTTTATAACGCAAATAACTTTAAATTCAATATGAATTATTTCTCTGAACACAAGCCACAATCACTGGGTAAGAGAGGGATCGGTGAACATGACACATATAAAATTAGCCCCAAGTTATTTACAACATAATTATTCGTTGTCAATGCATCCAATTATTTATACAGATCATATATTACTATAAAATTGTAAACATTTTGTTATTTATTGCAAAATAATTAACGTTCCGTTCAAATCTGGTCGTCTGATTTTGTAGCAATTTGAATGCAGATAGTTTCATTGGTAGAGTAAAAATAAAATGTTTAAATAGGACTATTGTATGTGTGTGTGTATTTATGAACAGCTATTCTACAGTTTTTAAAAAATCAAATAAAATTTAATTCAATTACATGAAGTTTCTAAAGTTTATAAACAGTCGACTTTATTGTTGATTTCAATAATGACATGACAATTTGGAAACAAACACCATTATTTACCCTAACAATTTATTTCAGACTGGTATTGAAGTGTTTAATTTTATAGCCATACATATTATGATTATAATTGTGTATGGCTACAGAATAAGAAAAGGAGAAAAATTAAAAATAATAAAGGTTACACAAATAAATTTTTAGATCGTATGCATTTAAAGGTGACTGAACTATCAGTTTCAAATGACTACATACAGATAAACTCCTTTATTCATAATAGTTTTACAAGGTTTATTGGCTCGTTAAAGGTGTTATTTATAATCGCATTATTAAATAACTTTATTTTTATCGAGCCTATAAATCTCGTATAACTTTTATGAATAAGGTGATGTCTATAAAATATCCACTTCTTTAACACAGGTATAGAACAAAGTCCATAATAACATGATATGTTTCAACCAGAAACAATATTATGGATAGGTAGTGAATAATCAGATATATATTTACAGGAAAAACATTTTGGAGATTTTGCCGTCCCTAGATGTCACTTGAAAAACTAACCGCTTCATTCATAATAGTTATACTAGGTTTATAGAATCGTTATTATTAATAACACTTCTATATAAGTCTCGTATAGCTATTATAAGAGTATTAGGGTACCGAAACAGTTTTAAATGTTTCAGAAACACGTAAAGTTGTTTCCGAATTGGTGTTTATAAACAAATGAATCTCGATGAATATATTGCTTAAGGGTAACGTAGATTTCTGACCTGCAGTAAGGAAAATATATAGTTTATAGAAAACGGCAGTTAACAGAGTTTCAAACAAAAAATATTCTCGGACCTGCCCTTACATTCATTACATGAATATGAAATTCGTTCAAAATTTGCTTATTATCTATACATCAAAACTTCAAGTGGATCGGGGTTTGTTAGCGTCCAACCCAGCTGCCTGAGCGACTGCCTACACGGGCTAATTTCTCGCCTCTACCAAAGTTTCTTTATATATGAGAAACGGGAAAAAGGAATACATTTAGTAAGTGTTAACCATCTCTGTTTATATCGCTTCTTGAAACCGGGATTTAAAGAGAAATCGAAAATTAGATCCTACACGAATAGGTCACTCTTCTATCGCATTATGATCAGTGATTCCAAATTGGGGAGTATTTACCCTAAATTATTTTGTCTTGGGTTATTTTATTGCATGAGTTCAGCAGACAGGCAGACGGTCCACTTGATGGAAAGTGGTTATCATCGACTATGGAAATTTGCAACACCAAAGATGCTACATACGCCGCTGCTCTCTTAAGGAAGACTATGTCACGGTCACTAATGCCGGAACACAAATCAAGGTTGTTATGGCGGCATACTCTAGACCTGGGGATGTAGCCATCTAGTCGGGCAAATACCCTACCACCTGGCAAAAATATTTAGGTTTAGGTTAAAAAAATCTGAAGTAGAAGTGAAGCACTAAAATATATCTTAAAATGAAAACGGTTTGTATATCTTGTTAGTTCTGGTGTAGTAAATTCGTCAAATCGGGGAAATTTCCAAAACTCGAATCTGATTATGATGACCCCGTTTATGATATTGTATTATCTAAAACACATTTTTGTACAGCAAATTACTCAAAAGACCTCCAGAGGTTTTGGATATTCCCTAAATATGATGAATTTATCACGCCAGAAGTAACATGAAATCCAGACCCTCGTCATTATACATTTTTGTACTTGGCTCGAATTTTTACATCTCAGAGACAATATGTAGACAGACAGAATTTAGAATTTTTTGAACGCAGAGAACATTTTTTGAGAAAAGATCCAGAATCTGATCACACTGATCAAAAGAAGACTGTTCTGTGGCATATATAGACATGTAGGGTTTAGGAGCTTTTCTGAATTACGTTATTTTTTGACGATCGTTTTTCACGATACAATTACCTTCATCTATATTGGGTATGCATTGGATACAAGTTCTTTTCTACCAAAGGCAACAGAATGGCTACGTAGAGCTAAAAGCAGACGTAATGAAGTCGACAATATTGCCCGTGTAGGCACTCGCCGTCTATACAATCGTGATAGCAACCAAACCTAAAAAAAAACTGCACGCTACTTAAATTATAACACAGAATTTACCTCTAATAATGGCTAAATTACCTTTTAGAAACTAAATTACAAGTGTGAAACATCTAAGTTCTAACAGGACTTAAGGTACGACGCTCACTGGCAGGACGGCAACGAAGCAATCTATAAATTAGATACTTTTACATTGTGCTGTACTATGAATTCAAAGGATTACTTGACTGTTGTAGACACGCCACTCAACACATCTATATATAAAATGAAAACACTTTATAACATTAAGTTTTAAAATAATGCAATTCTTACTTTTCAACAACATAAAAGCATGCTGCTAAGGTATTGTTTCTAAACTAACATGCTGTAAATAAACAAGTGCAAGAGTAGCCTTTTCCACTAGTATCTTTGTTCCTCTTGATAATTATTATTATTGTATCCTTGTAAAAAATGCACCAAATCAGCTCACGATATAATTGTGATATCAATCTTTCATTAGCTAATTCGGTGCCAATTTTTTACTAAGCCAAAATACCAGTGAGCGTTGAACCCAAAAAGCGCACAGAATGGCACTTACCTTAGACGATAAAAAAAAATGAAAATTAAAAACAAATAATAAAAACAACTATAATTTACTTAACATTATGCGTACAAAAATCCTAAATGTAACTCACCTAACTTTAGAACAATAAATAAACGTTTGTCAATAAGTATACATACATATAAATATACATAAAAAATCTTTTACGCAATTATACATACACATACCAAATAGTTTCCCTATATAGTCGTTATCGTCGATTCTTTTTAATTCTTACAATCACCTATATACAATATGTACAGAGGGAAAAACAAACGAACAATTTGTACTTGCAGAAGAATCGAGAAACTAAAAAAAGAACGAAGCAGACGTGACAATTAAAATTACGAGGGAGAAATATACACATGTGCGCGCGCACCTTAACACGCGCCACCGTCTAAACACGCTGAAAACTTCCATTTTATATTTAAAAATAATTAATTAATTAATAATATATTAATAGTATAATACAGATGGCGACTCGCCGGCGCCGATGTGAGATTTACAAAAATATTGTTGTGAAGTGTGATTTTTTTTTAGTGCAAATGGCGGCCCCGCCTCTACCTGTCGCACCGCTTCGCCCCGACGACCGATTCTGCAAACAAACCGTTCCCAACACTTAGGGGCCTGTTTCGCATTGCCAGTGAAGTTCAAATATTCGGCCAATAAAATATTCTAAGATTAAACCTCCCAGTAGCAATTGCTGCGTTTTACATCACAGTCAAGTCAATTGAGTGTGATGTAAAGCGCAGAGTGCCTAAAGCGATCGCCTTTAGAGAATCACTTAGTGCATCGTTTCTCAAGCTGAGGGGTCGTAGTTTATTAGAAAAAAAAAAAAAAACAAATCAAACGTATCAATTAAAATACTGTGTAAACTCTATATAACGACAGCGAAGGCGTGTGCATTATATGGCGTTATAGAGAGGTGTCGTTAAATGGAGATAAGTCTGTTATTTTTGTCTGACGTCTTTTGTTGCACCAGTAATTTTGCTGCATTTTATTTTAATTTTTTTATTCATATCTTGTGATATTGATGCATGTTGGTGATAAAGGAAGTACATCAAAATTTCGGTATTTCGGATTTTTTTAGAAATTTCGCTATGCAAGAGGCCAACAGTCGAGTTTATTACAGGCTAGAATAATAATAAGCGATAAAAGAACGTACACAGCTGCGCAATTTTTCTCATTTCGGCAACTTAAAAGGTACTTTTTATTAATTAATTGTTTTGTTATTGAGAGTGGGTGTAATGCTATACAGAGTGTATCATTGTATGGAAGACAAACTTAAACAACCAAAGCCAAATGATTTGGACGCTTAAGGGAGTTTGTCGTTAAATCGAGTGACGTTACATGGAGTTTACAGTGTATTTAATTTTTATGAGTATCCAAACTGGCAGCGGGTGTTATGATAAGTGGTTACCGCCGCTCATGGACAGCCGCAGCACCACGGGAACCTAAGCAAGGCTCACTTCATAGGGACTTTAACAACATTTACACAGAGATACTTGATCGGCGTGAATCTTGGTTTATAGCACGGAAAGCTGTGTTAAATAAGAGGCCATCCACAAATTACATGACACGAATTTCATGATTTTTGACCCCTCCCCCGTTCTTGTCACAGCTGACGACATCCCTCCCTGTGATATATCACAAATAGTCAAGGTGGCAAAGTCCGTCAATGAGGTGAGTGCATACACCGCTCGTTTTTTAACTTTTTTAAACGGAATTGAACGCCAACTACAATTCGAAGACAGAATTCAATGGTGTCTTAGCTTCACTGAGTGATTTTTTGTCTTCTAACTATTAAGCCGGACTTTGCCACCTTGACTATATATTTTGCAATTCAAAGAACATAAAGAGATTATTAAATTAAAACAGCAATTCCTTAATTACTTTTATTTTGACTTAAATTCGTTTTTTAATAATTTACACACTATGATTGTAAAACAGATAGAATTGGGAGATATTTTGAAATTTTTCGTTTATAGTTCAAATTGTTTTGTTCAAATGTTTTTAAGATTAAATATTATTCGATTATGAAATGTGTCGTCGCGAAATTTAGGAACCCTTCCCACAAAATGTGACACTTCGTCGACCTAACGTGTGCGTATTTTTGGATGGCCCCTAAGTAAGGTGAGGGTCACTCACCAGGTGCGTCGGCGTGCGGTCGCAACTCCTCGTCTTCAGGCAGCGCGAGGCCAAACTCCCTCCGCAGCCGCGAGCTCAGGTTCTCGCGCTGTCGCTCGGAGGCCGTGGGCTGGGCGTCGAATACACCTGGAAGGCGATGGCACTATTTATCATACCTTCTAAAGCCGGGTTTCTACACCCTCGTCCACACTCCATGCCCGGGACACAAATTGTACCGCAACATTTAAAAAAGAATATAAGCTATCGTAATAGTGAAAACTGATTTTTATGCACCGCTCCCGGGAAAATTTCCGGAATAAAAAATATCACATTGCTGTCGCACAGTAAAAATATTTTTTCGCTTTTCCTGGTCATTTTAAGTTAATCCCGGAAGAATTCCCGCGGGAATCCCGACATAAAACGTAGCGCAGATTTTAAGCCTAAGAATATTCAATCGATCAGCGACAACTACATCGAAATCGGCCCAGTAGTTTTTACGTGAATCCCGAACAAACAGACAAACCGACAAGAAATTTAAACAAAATCGCATCGTGTTCTCCATCGTTTAAACAGTATATTCCAGTTGTTTTATTTTTTAATAGCTTTAATGTACAGACGAGAGATTTTAGAATTTTATAACATTATAGATTAGTAAACGTTATAATTTTGTGCCGAATGTTAAATAATAATCATGGAGGAAAGAGGTAAAGAGCGCCATCTCTATGTAGAAAAAGAGTCTGTCAAAATGTGGATAATACATATGGCGACAATGGCGCTGCGGTAGTTATTAGTCAGACAGAAAAAGAAACAAGCGCTGAAAGCTTATTCGCTTTGTTTTTTATTATTAAAAGTTCAGAATAATTATAAATCACTCACAGCGTTACATTTACTAAATTATTTTAAACCTCGTAAATGTTGAGGTTTTTTATACTGGTATTTTATTCATTTTATGACACTTCAACGATCTAAACTCATGTCGTTGTTTTTCGTTCACAACGCTATCGTGGCAGGTCTTTGAAACTCTATTTTCAGCATACTGCTGGACATATTTTCTTTTTTTTATTGCAGGAGTTCAGCAGACAGGCAGACGGCCCACTTGATGGGAAGCGGTTACCATCGCCTATGGACATTTGCAACATCCGAGGTACTATGCTACAAATGCACTGCCACCTAATGCCACTGAAATTTGTTACAATAACATGCTTAGACCAGGGGTGGTAGCCATCCAGTCGGGCAAATGCCCTACCACCTAGCTGTGGGTTGTTTTCTCGCCTCTTACGACAGGCCGCCCGGCCGCAGGAAATTGTACTCTTTCTCCGTTCCTGCACGGATAATAATATCCAATTTCCCGTCCATATAGATAGTACGCCTTATTTCTATACTTAAGCTTATATTACTTGGTCCACCCGCGTCTTTCTTTCAAATCGTATGAAGCAATCAAGTTATTCATATAAACAAAATTGAATCGTTCAATGTAATTGAACGTCGTAGTGTCCCATTGAATTCAATCAAATTCATTAAATTTTGATTGAACCGTATAATTCAGCTTTAATCTTTACCAGTCTTATAACGTCTATCACGTATTAAAATTTTAATCAAATATGTAAATTTAATTATTGATCGACTTTCTTATACCTTGATAGACAAGATTCAAAAAGATTTCTAAATGCGAATAGCGATACGATCTAAATGTGGATGCGATTTCACGATTCAATAAAAAAAAACCTATACATCAAACACTCGTGTTACAACTTACAACGCAATAACGTATTTCTGCGCCGTGCAATTATCGTCTTTTATCCAACAGACTATCTCATACACTTGGCATGTGTGTGTGCAAATGCGAAAAAAAGCCACAGCGTGTGGGGAATAAATTAGTCGCGAATACTGAACACGGCACGCTTTATTGTTTTGTCTTGTTTGTGTACAGTATTGTCAAGGACGTTCGCCGTAATTATGTTTGTATTGAATAATTTAAAAGAATTGTTTAGTACATACAGGCCAACTGGAAGTATTGGTTTTGCGGAATTAAATCAGTCCCTACTGGCACCATGTAAGGAATCATCCACAAATCACGTCACACGAATTTCATGATGATGCTTCCCCCGTCCTTATCAGCTGTGTGACATAATATATTTTGCAATTTCATATCGAGAAGTTATTTAACTAAAATAGCAGTTACGTAATTATCTTAAATATATTATAAACTAGTTGCTGCTCACGACTTCGTCCGAAGGAAGTCGCAGGTGGTATTTCTGATAATTTAATAACACGAGTCCACAAAGTTATTGTGTGCTGGGTGTCATACTATGATATTTTGATGTATTGTTTCCCACTGAACAAGTGTCTGAAGTCAGAATTCGGAGTCAATGAGCGAATAATCGGGGTTTTAATCAGTTTTTTGGTTTATCTCGATTAATTTGCTCACTGATCCATACAATTCTGACTTCAGATTGTCAGATCTGTGTTGAGAGGGAATAAATACGTCAGAAAATGACACCCATCAAAAAACTTTTTTTTTGTGGACTCGTGTTATTAAATTATCAGACATACCGCTTAATCCTCGCTAACGTAATATTTTCCAATATAGTACCAATCCTTTTTATGTCTCTGAGATCACACATTTTTTAAAAGCTTTTTTTTTTTTTTTTTTTTACATGGGGAAATGCATTGCCGCACCGTCAGCCGCGCGGGGGATCATGCGCGGCCGGTGTGTGGGGCTCCCCGACGCCGGTTCAATACGACCGGCTGCCGGTATACCCACTAAAACCCCATGGGAGCCTTCCTTCCGCCTAGCGCCGGGGTCGCGGTACATGCGTGAGCTTAACCCGCAACCCCGGCAGCGGCCGGCCGCCTCGTAAACAGAGGCGGCCTCTCCTGTGTGCGGGCCGGGGGAGATGGTGGTCCCCGGCCCTGAGAGGGACGCGCGGCTACCTCTCGCGCCCTCTCGCGGCATTAGTGCGGGCGGAGGTCTATGTTGATCCCCCAGACCTCGACGCCCGCTGCCGCCGGGAGGGGGAGGCTGCAAGGAATACTCCTGCGCCATCACCCCTCCCTCTCCTTCCTCCTCCCCCCGCCGCCTCGCGCACTCAGCAGCGTCAGCGGCGGGGGGGAGTGTCTTCGCGATGGGGGGGGAGGGGGAGGCTGCGGAGGATTTCTCCTGCGCCATCACCCCTCCCTCTCCTTTCTCCCCCTCCGCCGCCTCGCGCTCGTAGCAGCGTCAGCGGTGGGGGGGGGCTTCGCGGTGGGGGGAGGGGGAGGCTGCGAAGGATTTCTGCGCCAACACCCCTCCCCCTTCTTCTTCCACCCCGCCCCCCCCACCGCCTCGCGCAATCGGCAGCGTCAGCGGCGGGGGGGGCCTCGCGATAGGAGGGAGGGGGAGGCCGCGAAGGATTTCTCCTGCGCCATCACCCCTCCCTCTCCTTTCTCCCCCTCCGCCGCCTCGCGCTCTAAGCAGCGTCAGCGGCGGGGGGGGGGCTTCACGATGGGGGGAGGGGGAGGCTGCGAAGGATTGCTCCTGCGCCAACACCCCTCCCCCCTCTCCTTCCTCCCCTTTTCCCGTCGCCTCGCGCACACAGCAGCGTTGGCAGACGGGGTCGGGGAGGATAGGTCGCCTGTCAGGAGGGCGGTGGTGGGGTGGACATCACCACCGCCGTCCTTGACCATCGGAAAGGAGGGGCGTTTGGGGAGGAGGTTTGGTAAGGAAGGGCAGGCATTGGGATTTGGAGGCGGAAAGGTGGGACACCACTGTCACGGAGCGAAGGGGGGAATGTGACAGTGGCCGCTCGGGGCCCCGGGGACGCATCCCCTTGTACCGCTACCTGGTCGGAGAAGAGACCAGGGCGGCACCCCCTGGGGGCACATTTTTTAAAAGCTAAAACAACTACTGGTAACACATGTTAGCATCTTGCAACCACTTTTCCTGTATACGTCATTCAATATTTTGGGTAAAAAAAAAACAATCAAATGATATTTTTTATTTTAAAGAAATGTCAAAAACATCATAAAAATCTCGAGCGACGAATTTTAATATTTTTTATATTAAACGTTATTCAAACTCTAAGCTAACCATCTTTTGGGCAATCCGAGTTTGGCGGTGGACTTATAAGTTCATTGGAAGCCTATGTCACGTCGAATGTGAGCGTATGCGACATACTTATACAAAACATAATTATAGTTAAAGCTACACATGTAACCGAGTGAAGGGTATCTCGTCATTTTAAATGCAATTCAAATAATATCTTGAATATACATCTTTTGCCTTCACTTGAGACAGCATTATACTGGTTTTACTGAACATATTAGACTGGTAAAGAAGTCATTGTCTTTATCGCTTTTGAAAAGTTTATGAAGATTGGAAATAATTATGTTGACGCTTAAATAAGAAAACGTTACTAGTGGTTTGCTCCATAGATATGGAGCAAACTTACTTGTAAGTAATTCTATTCCCGATTTTCGATGATTTAATATTTAAAACTTATTTATAAAGCGATTCACTAAAAAATTAAAGTCACATTTAATTTTCTGAAAAACTATACATTTATTCTCAATGTTTGACCCATTTACTCATAAAAAAAATGTAAACTCCACGTAACAGACGTTACGACAAGTTACACTTGTGTTATGGGTAATATACAACGTATTAACTCTACTGTGGGGCCGATCCCAGACACCCAGACCATAGTAAATAACGGAATACGTTTCCGAAATTTACTATACGAGGAATCGAACCCGGAGCCTCTGAGCCTCTGCGTTGCAGTGAGGTAGGCCGGCAAAGGCTTAGCCCGTTCAACCAGAGGCCGTCAAAATCAGACAGTGAATATACGACTTGAATATGATGCATAAGCGTTCTTACAAAGGCTTAATCACGCTGCGGTTGTACTTCATCGTCCAACAGTTCGCGTGCGCGACGAGTTAATTGAAATCACGCACCGTGCAATGTGATTAAATTGCTTGTCATTAACGACGTCCCATGGAATACTTTTGCTTCATTATCATGGTTAAATCTGGTTTGCGTATCTTAAAAAACATCATAGGAGTTTTTACGCTTTGCACCCCACTAACATTTCTGCACCCCGATGGGGTAAAACTGAACATTCTTCTCCGGGGATTGAATAACTTTAAAAATATAGGTAACTACCGGGGTTTTCGAAGAAAATACTACCGTACCACACATATTAAACAGTCCTTTAACCCTTTTCAGGGACCAATGTTAATAATTTTTTTCCACAAGCTGCCAGCTGCCATCAAAATTGCAGCGCCAAAACCAAGAGAATTATATCGTCTCTTTTATTCTAATCCAAATTCGATGTAGTTAGAGGGAGAAAGCATCAGTTCAACATTCAATTATCTGTATTTGACCACAAAGTAGTGGCTTCCCAATTAGCCGTGTTTGACAGTTCAGGCAACAAATCTGTGGTGGTTCCGTCTTAAAGGTTTTAGACCATAAAATACTGTTGTGACACTGTTTGCATTATAGTACAACGAAATCTATTCAATTTGGTTCAACCGTGTAGTAACAGTCTAAACAGTGCATAGAAAAAATGCTTTAAAATTGTATCTGTTTACAATCATTAGTCTAGGAGTGAATGATAAATACAGACTGCAAAATTGAGATATATGAAAATCAAATTATTCTCGTTGTAAACACTCACCCTTAGGTAGATGGTTGTCGGAGGAGACCAGGTCCTTGTGCAGCCTCTGCTCCAGCTCGTCGACCGCTGCGGCCGCCGCCGCGTCCAGCCTCTGGGGGGACAGGGACCCGGCCCCCGAGGAGGAGGAGGACCACTCGGGCCCAATCTCCCCCGGGTCGGGGGTGCCCACGTCGCAGGGCCCCCCACTGTTGTCCTCGGCCGAAGACGCGCCCTTGTGCCGCTTACGGTACTCTGTTATAGAGAGCTATACGCCCAAACATAAATTCGATATATAAATTGATTGTAATCCTTGACAAAAAAATTATTTAAAAAATCTAAGGTCAGCTTCACACTGGAGTCATATGACACACAAATACGCAACATTTACTGTAACAACGCAATAAATAAATGCATAGTGCAACTCCCGCTTACTATAAACACTAAGAGCTATAAAATTCTATTTAATCCAGTTTTATCTATACATATAATAAAAGGTGAAATTTCTGTACAATGAAAAAAAATGCTAAAAACCGAGTCAGGGTGAAATAGAACTAATTTAGATTTTTTTCAAATTTTCTGTTTCTCTGTCTGTTTGTACCGGCTAATCTCCGAAACGACTGGACCCATTTAAGTGAAATTTTATATGGTGGTAGCTTATCCCTGGTCAACATATAGCATACTTTTGATCCTGAAAAATTAAAGAGGTCCCGTGGGATAGTTAAAAAACCCGCACCACGCGGACGAAGTCGCGGGCAGAAGCTAGTCAATAAATAAAGGTCTAAGCGATTTTGCATGAGACAGTCACAAATTCACTACTTTGATCAGCGCACAATTTGTATGTAAGTGTAATTCTGTCATACAATACCACACTTTCAATATATAACCTGTATATGGCCTCAATGTATTTGAGTAAATTTCAACATTATAGTGCTAAGCGATATTAAAAACAATCATAAACAAACATATAAAATTCTGATGAAGAGGCAATATTACATTATGTGTTAGACATGTCAATTGGAAATGATAAACACACACCAATCATCTATCTATCCAGTAGCTTGCTTATCAACAAATATGAAAAAAGACAAAAAATTTACAATCATAATTGGTCGAAAAGTGCTATTAAAAACCATTATTGGATTTAACTAACATTCCTATAGGACACTGTATTGTAGCAACCGAAGATAAATACTTAGATAGACGATAAAGAAAAGCACCTTTATTATGCAAGCAAACATATACATCTCTAATAACAAACATGTGTAAATGATTTCTTTAAACTTTTTCAATGAGAAATAGCCTATTTGTGCAGTGGACATATCTCCATTGCATTATAAATAAGGTATTTCAGAGAGATTGGATATTCCAACCCTTTTGTCTAAGGTAGGCGTGTGTTCATGTCAGTTTGTATTTAAGTCACAGATTATTCAATATCACCCGTGCCCACTTCGCTGGACATCAGAAAAACATTTAAAATTCTTATTATTAATCACTATCAAATAATTCAAAATATTTCCCCTCCAGTACTGCCCTTACGCGGCGACCACGCAACTTTTTTCTAATACCCACATTTTAAAACTCGTAATATCTTTAGAATGGAATGTCCGAATTGAATAACTCAAAAAGTTATATAAAGGTATTGAGGCAGTGTTGAATATGAAGTAATTAATTATGATAAGGATGAGTACCAAAATAAAAGTAAAGAGCCTTTCTACCGGCGGCATTTTAATTAATTTTTAAAAATAAAGAAACACTTATTGTGGGATACCTATAATAGTTAGATGTATGCTGTCGCAACACGTTTTGCAAATAATTATGTGTTCTGCAAAGTTGTAGTGCATTATTTTATTCTATCATCAATAGTTTTCGCAACGTACGCGATTTTAGGTGATTTTTTACACCTTGGGTTACATTATTCCAGTTTTAGTAAGGATCCCTATTTAAAATATATAATAAATATAGCCTATATCAACCGGGGATAGTGTAGCTTGCCAACAGTGAAAGAATTTTTTAAATCGGTTCAGTACTTTCGGAGCCTATTCAATACAAACAAACAATCAAATTTTTCCTCTTTATAATATAGATAGATCGTTGAGTTTGACCTCATGCCAGTTCATATAAATTTCGCTTTATCTTATCAAAGGCCTTGGTCTGGATTTAAGTTTTCAGCAGCAAACAAATATCGGTGTTAAGCTAAATCAATGCATTATACAGTAAATGCATTAAAAAGAATTTCAATAATTATGTAACATCTTTTTAACTATATTGTTACGAGTTCCAGGACTTGAATTAAAATGCCGTTAGAATTATTATAGAATTTATTAGAACTATACAAACACGTATAATACAGGTACAAATATAACAACACGCGCAAAGACCGTCACTAAATAGATTACCGAATGTAGTACACGCGTTTTGCTTCGCTTTGCTTATCGCTCGACTGCCTCACACCTCCGTTGGGGCATTGCTTTATACTGTACAAACACAATGTCTGTCTGCTCTACTATATTGTAATCTAAGCTGGCTTAAAGGCCTAGCTGCTAAGCCAGAAATCTAAATAAATAAATGTTTTTTTTAACAGCAGGGAAAATTGTTTCTCACGGTACAGGATGCAGTACTTCTCGTTGCTGTTTTCATCCCCGAGATCAGATAACTCCAAGTGTACTTACAGAATATGAGAAATGAAGAATAAATTATTGACTCACCTTCCTTCTAACTGTCTTAGGTTTCTCAACAGATGGAGGATTCAGCCTGGGATCATTACTCCTGGCGCAGTAAGACTTGGCCGACTTCGCAGGAGACGGTGACAGAAGACCACTCTTATTCGAGCTCTTCAACACTCCCGACAATATCACACTGTTATTAGAGTCCATATTATTAACACGGGTCAGTATTTCCTGGACACTTTTCAACTCATCCACATGCGTTATACTGTCCTTCTCAAACAAACTATTGTCAAAACTTGTAGTCCTATCAATAGCACTTTTGATTATCGACATGTTTGGAACATTTTCATTTATCGAACTCTCCATATTGAATGACGGGGTCAAATTGCTGAAGACTCCGGAGAAAAGTCCCGTCGAACTAAAACGTGACGAGAAAGGTAATGTATTATTGTCCAACACTGATGGCCTATCAGAATGAAACTTTTCTTCTAACTTTTCCAACGGTGACACAGGTCGAGAGGGCTTAACGGGTTTCGTTACAGGCTCATCAGGTAAAGGAATCGTTTCTGGTGCCGGCAATATGGGCATTGGTATAGGATCTTCTGGCAAAGGAATACTTTCAGGAGTTGGCAACGGTATTGTTTCCACCGGCGGCAACGGTATTGTTTCCACCGGCGGCAACGGTATATTCTCTGGTGATATATGGAACTTCACATCAGAATTACTTATGTCATCATGTATATCGCCATTGATTTCTGGCGATTTGCTATCATCCTCAGTTCGCAGCTGTATACTGATTTGATCATCCACCATATTCAAGTCAAAGTTCAAATTAACTTTCTTCCGTTTCTCTTTAGGTTTCTTATTTCTACTTTTTAATATTTGGATATTTTCTGTATGGAAGGAGTGTATTTTCTTTTGTATGTCATCCATTTCGTCGCGTTGCGGCGAGGAATTGCCACTAGTGTCCGCTGATTGGCAACTGTTCAATTTTTCTGGAGGACTATCAATACTTTTAATTTCTATATTAGTATCGATGTTTTCTTGAATTTTTGGTTGTGGCATCGTATTATCGATCTCCATGGGTACAACTTTGTTATAATTACTTTCTTCTAGTTCCACATTGTTGTTATTTGATTTTATGTCATCATCAATCTTCATTTCTGGCAATTCTTCTTCAGGCACTCCTATAATCCTTCTAATGTTTTCACTGTCGTGTGGTCCTTGCAGGTTGACGTTTAAGACGTCGTGGTCGATATTGCACTGGTCGTCAGAACCTTGCCCACTGTCTGACCGAGTTCGATCCCTCCCATAAATGCTGTCCATTATATTTCTGACATTATACTGGCGAATCATGTGATGATCATCTTTCACTGGCGAATCTTCAGATGTGAGAATAGGCGATGTTTCGTCGTTACACTGTAAAGGAATATCACGTTAGACTAGACTATATTCAATCATAACTCTAACCTAATGCTAACAAAACATTAGTAACTTGAGGTTTAAAATACTTCCACTAATAAATTTTATAAAAGGGATACTACCATCTTAAAACTTACAGGCACAATGTTATTCTGCTCACACGACAAGGATTCTCTTGCCAACCTCCTCTTTTTTAGTGGTGTAACCATTTCGTTTGGAGGTGATTCTGAGACAAAAACATCTGCACTGGGTGAGTCGCTTTCTTCGCTTATGGCTTGTCTTAGCCACCGCTTCTTAGCACTGTGCTGGGGAATAACTGGTTGTGCTATTTCAATAACTTCCGGCTTTTCTGCTGGGGGTGTATTTCTTGTTATCCTTTTGGATTTCTTTGGAGGTCTATTCCTGTCTCTTCCTGGAGTCCTAGGTGGCGATGTTTGAGCATTGTCCTCGAGATCAATATCATGTCCTGCACTTAAATCTCCAATCATTGTTGAAGCCACTCTCACTAAACTTTCTAAAGATGGCGCCGAAACTAATGTCGGTCGGTAGGGAGATCTATAGGGGGATGGTGTTCGCTCCGGAGATCGCCCTATCCATTCTGTTGCAATGGTTTTCTTTGTTTTTGGCAATTTAAATGCTGATTCCACGGAGCCCACTGCAGCCTCGACGAGCAAACATGCTGAGCTTAAACCGAGGTCCTGCAAACAACAACAACATTAAAACATCCAAAATATTTCAAGTAACATTTTATATTGATCACATTTTTTCATATTATCTGGAAAACAGTATTATTAAAAGTAGAGAATTATAAACTTTAATTATATTATCACCTATTTATTATATTTAATGCCTTTTTTATATGCAGATGAATAACTGATTTGAAAGAATGAAGCCAAAACAGAACACTTTAGTCTTTTTAAGCAGTACACAAAGCAAAGCTGTAAAAAAATGTCAAGATCACATTATATTTTATTGTACTATCAATTAAAAGTATACAAGCCATCCATCCTATAGTAGAATTATTTTCTCCGTGCAGTTTAGGTCATAAATCAAAGCTCGGCCTCAGCCCGGCAAGGCGGTGAGCATGTTGCGCGGACGCAAAGCCATTATCGATAAAAACTCATTCTTATCAAAGAAATATTATCATACTATTAAAAATCATTATTATCTTTTTTGCTATTAATTTTAAACGTACATATAAGTATTTATTTTTAATATAACTTCTTACATTCTAAACTGTTGTACTTACAGTTTTTTAATACATAGATACCTAATTAATAATTTATTTTCAATCATTATTATTCTTATATTAATAAATACGTTGTTTTATCTATTTTTTTCTATCATTTATATCATTAACCCACAAAATGACAAAACTAACATACAGTATCGATAATGCTTATCGACAACAATAATGCGTATCACTATACCTGCCCATAAGGCCCGTGAGTGGAAGAGAGAACGAAATACTCGCTTCACCGCTCCGATTATTTATGCCCCAAACTGCACGGAGAACATAATTTTACTATAGTTATACATATCCTACTTTATGAAAAAATGTATAGTATAATATGGATTTTAACATTTTCTAAAATGTAAGTACTACACCTACCTCACTGACAGCTTCACTGCTCCTGTCAATGTCTGTGGGGGGTTGCGCTGCGCTGTCCCGTCGGGGCGGCGCGGCCCGCGGAGGCGTCAAAGGCGCGTTCGGCGCCTCGTCCCCGGACGTGACCATGTCGCTGTCGGCCGAATTGAGGCGGCGCCGGTTCGATTGGGACGTCGTGCGAGCGCGACCCTTGCGTCTATTGACCAAGAAGATTGGTTAAATAAATAAAGCCCCCACCACGGTCGTAGTTGTAACGACACTTTTTGCTATAGTTGTAAGCCCCGCACGGCTTACACGTGCGCGTGTTTCTCTGTCTGTCTCTGTCTCTCTCAGTATTACTAAAATTGATATATATATTTATATTACATTATATTTGTTAATAATAAAAAAAATATAACAAAAAAGAAATACAATCCCATCAGTAATTAAATTGAAAAAATATTAGGTACCCCAAGAATGTTGGACTTTAAAAAAATACTAATAATCACACTACCATTAAGTTCTTTATTATATTTCCCATTGCCCAGCAGTGGGCACGCAAAATGAGGGTAGCCCAAAAGTTTATGATACAATCGCCAACATGACTTAGGCTGGTGTGCACCAATATTTAACCCATGGTTAAAATAAAACAATCACTGTTTTTACACACATTTTGATCGCTTATTTTATTTTAACCACTAGTTAAATGTCGGTGCACACCAGACTTAGATTGGGATTGTGACGGGAAATTGTGTTTCATAATAAATCGAGATCTTGTTGCACAAATGCAAGAATATGATATTAAAAGGAAAAATGTCATAGCAATAAAATTTTGCAACCAAATGGTCTTGACATCAAAATAGAATCTTATAGATAACTTATGAAAAATTTAATTGTTTTACTAATTAAGTTGCTGAAATCGAACTCTTAGTTATTTTTTTATATTATATTTTGTTAGTTACCAAATCAATATTATATCTAAAAACTCACTTTTTCCTCTTTTTAGTGGCATTGTGAACATCATCGTCGTCTTCTCTCTCAGTAGCATTTGGATGTGGATCTGACTCCCTTCTCTTTTGTCTTTCCTTGACTTCTTGTTTACGTTGCTGAGCCTTTTCCATTCGTTCAAAAGCTTTCATAATAGCTTCCATTTTACGTTCTTCACGAGTCTGTAAATAAAATATCAGTTTTTTTTAATGATAGTTTTGTTATTAATCATCAAATTAAGCCCATTAGCAGATTTAACTGTGAATATTGTTATGACAAAACCAATTTCAATAACATATTCAAGATAGCTATGAAGAGTATAACTTACCATCTTTTTCTTGTCTTTATCTTTGTTGGTAGTTGGTAATTTGTCTTGGGAATCGTCAGTTTTATCGTCCAAAGAGTCTTGGTTGACACAAGTAGTCCTACTAGACCTGGATGATCTATCATGACAGGCTGATTTTGCTGTGATTTCTTTTATGTGCTTTTCATCCTCCGTTTTAGGTTCCTCTTTGGGCTTCTTTTCTTCTATATTCTCAGTAATTTCGTCATCAGAGAAAAATGTATCTTCAATTTTGGGTTCAATTAATTTCTCGATCTTTGGTTCTTCAACTATCAAAGGTTCTGGTTTCGGTTCGAATTTTACTTCGACTATCGGTTCGGGTTTACCAAAATCCGGTTCGTCAATATCATCCTTTATCTCTTCTTTAGCCATTAAATCTATTGTCTCCTTTGGTTCATCTATAATCTCGTTCTTAATTGGCTCATCAAAGTTCAAAGCCATCACAGCTTTGACCGGTGAAAGAGGAGGATATTCATGCTTTATTGGAGATTTCTTCTCAGATTTAATAATTGGCATAATTTCCGGCAATACTTCTTTCATTGGAGTTACTGGTGGCAGTTGAAGTAACGGCGGCGACATCGGTGATGACGAACTGAAACATCTATTTCTACTCCTTTTTTCTCTCGGAGGATAATCCATGCTCTTTCTTGTCGCCAAAGTATTTAACCCATTGACTCTGCAGTGTTTCGGGTTACCGCAAGCACACGGCTGCTTGCTGCCATCGGTGTCGTGTCCCACTGTTATTTCAGTGTTTGCCTGAATAACACCAATAGTCACCAAATAAACATGCAAAGTGCCCTTTACAATGCAATGCTGTAATTCAGCATTTGGCTTGCAAGATCTTCTAACAAATCTAGCTTCGTTGCCATAGGTTCTCGTATCTATGCAAATTTGTGTGTTATCTTTAGGCAATCTATAGAAAAATACAAAAGGACCAGGTTTCTGACTGCCGGCTCGACCAGAATTTTGCATCTGAGGCCTATGCTGGTTTGATAGCATATACTTGCCTCTTAATTCTATAACTGGTGTACTTTCTTTCAAGTCCTTAGTTGCTATCAAAATTTTACCACCAGCATGTGGAACTGTTGTACACAGGTGCGCATTCATAGCATATGCCATGTTAGGTGTATTGCCCAATTTACTACTATATTTCATAATTTTTGCTCTTAACTCGGGACTATAATGGTTTGTCACAGCCAATTCATAAGAATTCTGCCAATGTGACTGATTTGACAACCCAGAATTGTATTTGTTTCTATTTAACATCATTTCTTTTTTGCGTTTCACCCTCTTTTCAGTCAGTTTTCTCTTAGTACCTTTTCTTACGACCTCTGTTTTTTTAGGCCTTTTTGGCCCACGTTTGGGTATTGCCAGAGAGGGTTGCGGTAATGGAGGCAGTACTGGAGTGTTTGAATTATAGGTGGTTACACAGGAACCACTTGTGTTTGTGTATGTGGTAACTGTAAGGAGCCTCTTTCTCCTTTGACCTGGTAGTTTGCCCGTTTCAGAAGAGTCAGAATCAGACGCGCCCAAAGCGCTTAATTCTTCTCTCTTTCGTAATTGTATGGAGCGTGCATGACGGCGATCGATAGGTCTCGGCATGCATAGCTCGCACATGTATGCATCTGGTATGTTCTGTCTGTCGATACCCATGCAATCCACATGTTGCCATTCTCCGCACCGGTCGCAGCATATCATATAACCGTCATCGTGCGTGAAATCGCAAATGCATCTGGTTTTGCCTTCTTCCTCACCTTCGGGCGCTGTTTCTGTGTCACTTCCTCCTCTATTATCTTTTCTATCTCCATCTAGTGAGGATATTACTGAAGCAGCATCGTCGTCCGGTGGAGGAGGTGCTGGTTGTGGTTTAAATGTTAATGTTTGTATAGACGTCACCGACATCGGGGTGCCAACTACACTAGTCGGCACCGTGATCGGCAATTCAAATGGCGCCGTGGACATGATTACTGGGGAATTCCTTTTCAAAGGACTCATTGGCGATGTTGTTATTAGGGTTGGAGATTGTATAGTTGGTGGAGGGCCCGTAGATACTGGAGTGGTTGGTGTAGTAGGAGTGGGTTGTTTTTGCGCTGGCAAAGCATAGGTATGATCCAGCATAACCAATGCTAACGACTGAAAAGAGTAACGACGCAATTCTTCAGAGAGATTGGGTCTCTCCTCCATGCCTATTATATCATCTGCTGTGAGTAGAGTAGTTTTATCTCCCCTGAAACAAAAATAAAATTGTGTCATTTTACTCAATGCAGTAATTTTAGGAGGTATATAAAAGTTAGGCGCCTTAGTTCTACTGAATTATATTAAACAAATATACAACAATTTAGATGAATATCATTTACAACTTACATAACTATCCTCTTTTGATTTCCAGATTTGACTTCAGGTAGTTCTTCAATAACCGATGGTGCTATATTCACCAAGTTATTCATAGGTGTTGGGCTTGGATGCAGCATCAGCTTTGGCTGGGATAGTGATTGCAATATTTGAGCCGTCAGCTGTTGATTGGCTGAAACTTGGGATGTTGTGGAAAGTTGATTGTCACTGGGTCCGTAAGTTTGTACATACCGCAAATTAGGAGTAGACCCAGATTGGACATAATGAGGACCTTTGGGCAAACTCATACTTATTGGAGCTGTCGAAATTAAAACAGGTCCACAGGGTGATTGCAGTACCAACCGTTCACCTTTTGCTGGAAATTTAGATAAGGACATCGGCTGATTCTTGTGAGTTGGACTTCCCACCTTCTGAATGATTTTAGCTTTAGTATCTACCCCATAGGTTTGTTGCTGATTTTTATATGTGATACTCGCAACAGGCCAAGACTTTCCTTCAGATTTGTGAATAGTACCAGTCTGCTGTATTATCTTGATTGGTCTTGCTTGATTTTTCTGACTGGAAACTTGGGAATTTTTGGACCCCTTGAAAGTGTTAACTTTTCTACCAGAATGCACTGACATCTTATTTGGTCCAGATACAACACGAGATAGTATATGGCATTGCGTGTTGCTAGAAGACACAGCAACCATAGCATTCAAGTTAGCACCATTGTTAACTTTATTCAAAGTTTTATTTACATTTGTGTTTTTCGTAAATGCATGAGTGTATGAGACATTTTTTATTGGGCTGCTATTTAGTACATTGGGAGACAAAGAAGTACAGCCAATAAGTGATTGACTTTTTGGGTGCTTAGTGCATAAGACAGAATTATTCAACTGTTTCTGTGATACAACATTGGCACTTAATTTGTAAACATGATTTTGTGTGCCATATACAGGTGTCGTTGCTTCTTTGCTTTGGGTGATGTATTGTTGTGTATAAGTAGGAGTCTTCGGTATGGATATGTTACTCAATATTTGAACTTTGGAAGTTTTAGGGCGACTAATATAACTTGTCTCGGTTACGATATTTGCTCTTCTACCAGCTTGGTTTGTGTCATTCACATAACTCTCGCTAGTTATTATAATTTGTGATACACCAGCTTGTGTTCTTTCATCATCATTCTTGATGTCACTAACAGGGGTGCTGGCAGCGAGTATTGTGGGCAGCCATAAAGTTTGATTACCAGCAACATCTTGGGCAACATTTTGTAATGCAGTTATGTTCCCCACAGCTGCATCCATGTTGATAGTGAAATTCTGTGGCAGTTTCGTGACATTTTGAACAATAGCTGTATTTAAAGGGGTTTGTATGAGTGTGGCAGAGTTGTCTATATAGTTAGCATCACTTGAATCATCTGCTTCTTGTAAAACAGGGTATGTAATACGACCCACATTGTCTATTGATGCCTCCTCAATTCTAACTATACTGGACAGAGAATCCACAGACATATCTGTGTCACACCTCTTCTCGGCGATATGATATTCTACTTCTTTATCTACTTTATGAACAGTTTGAATAATGCTCTCAGGGTTTGTGGAATCAGGTTCGGGATCACCCTCAGAAGGAGACAGATGTACAGCTCTCAGTACATTCATATTATCTGTTAGTTTGTGTTCCAAAACATGGTCATATACATTATCACTGGAGGTGGTCGGCCCGTAATCCTATAACAACAATATGAAGTACTGATTAAAGTTAAAAATCTACACAGATAAATTTACATATCCTAGTTTCGCTATATTGGAAAAATAACTTAAATATGTTTTTAAAAATAAGATTAAATTAGTTATAAATAAATTGGTAGATAAACATATTACACATTCTCCATTATGCAAATAAAGTCTGTTTTATAAGTTTAATAAATAATTTACAAGGGATAACTTTGGGGTCATTGTTAAACCAGAGCAAATATTAAACTGTTCCCTACCAGTAATCAAATCCAAAAGCCATCTCATAAGCAATGTTAATATTTAGTTCATAAGGCCAGAGGTTTAAATATAAACACACACACATATATATGTATATAGAATAAAACTGACTCAGTAACAAGTTCTAGTCATTAAATATTATATATAAATTAATTCTTAAACATCCAACTGCTGTAAGAGCCGTTTTATGGATCAAATTGGTGTTACGAAGGGGGCGATGCAGGGTAATACTTTAAGATATGACTGTACACCTGCGCAGACACATCCCCTCCACTAACGCTCAGCATTCTTTTTACGTGGCGGGATCTATACACTTAACATACTTATCTAAAGCCACATTTGATATATTTCTTTATAGTTAATGTCTGATTGTAGTACACCAGGTAAGATAAACTGCCAAAACAATGCTTCATGATCAAGATTCAAATTCAAGTCCGTAATGTGAGACAGGTGTTCTAACCACCAAATTGCTACAACTTGATGTTAAAAATCATCCACAAAATTCATGAGTATCATGTTAATATGTATTTACTTACAAATACAGACCTTTCTTTAACAACATTAACAGACAGTGCTTTGAATTAACTACTTTTCCTCAAAAGAAGATAATTAGTTTTCTAATATAGAAGAATCTTGATCAACTATATTGGGAGTACAAAAACAAAATCATAACAAGTGGTTAAATTCACTTTAATGTTAGCGTAGTAATATGTATGATATCAAATGCCCTCTTTTGCTGACTGTGATAAGACTAAAAATAAAACAGCATGTTTAATTCATAGTTTAGGTAACTTATTTAAGAGTTTCATGGCAATATACAAGCAATACATATTGTAGAGAAAAGGCCATACATAATAACAAGCTTTACAACTATCGGGGTGAAATATCGATTAAAAGAATTCCATGACGATCATATTCTAAACTGTTTTATATAAACCATATAGTACCACCACCTGAAGTGAATACAATAACCACACTTACCTCAAAATATATCTAAAATTACTAAAGTAAAAAGGATATCAATAACACACTTGTCTTTTTAAATAGATATTTATTATGTTAAAGTCCTGTAATGAGAAAATTACATATATATATTTAAGTATTTAATGTCATGATTATGTGATCTTTAGGCAAAACATCCCACAAAAGATTGATTACATTAGGGGACTATAAATACCACAAATAATGTATTTAAGAAGAATCTATGATTTATAATGAATAAAATAAGAGAGAAATCACACAAATATGTTCTCATGATGACATCTGATACATTTGACAGTCATAATATTTACAAAATTGGCTACAACTTGGGTGAATATGGAGAACAGGGTGGATGGTATATAGTTATAAAACCAGTGTGTATTTTTGAGAAAGAACATTCTACTCACTTGCCGGGCCGCTGGTTCATATTCTGATGTGGCTGACATGCTGTATATACTATCATCTTGGGTCAAACCCAAAATGACGCCTTGGAGTGCACCACAGGCCTCCAAATTTATTTCATGTGACTGCAACCGAAAACCGATTCTTTATCCAGTTATCTTGTAATTCGGCACAAATACGCGTAATGCACACCATGTTCTTGTAAAAATATTTTTAGTCCACAAATAGGGTACGACCGTCGAGGTCATTGAGCCACAAAATATGAAAATATCACATTAATTCCTTTCCTACGACAAAATATAAAAAGGTGACACTAAAATAATACATAATAAACGCTCCAGCACACGAATAATTGCATAAAATAAGTGAATAGGTTAATCCACTGCCGCCATTATTGTCGCACGGAAACTAAAACGTCTCGTTAATAAACATCAAAAATAGTAAACATTAAACTAAATTGAAGTTTATAATGAAAGTAAAAACTAATAAATGTTAAATAAGCATAAATGAAAGCATAACTATAAGATCGGTCCTGCTTAGTAACAAAGACTCATGAAATATAAGTACATACGAAAATGAGGTTTGTATATTTGTACATTGAATAAAGTAATAATGACTGAAATATTCAAATAATAGAAATTAAAGGAGCTAGTATTTTAAATACACTATATATTTATGGAAAATGACAACATCACAATAGCTAAGCACTATGAAATCCAGATGTAAACACTTTTCGAGAAAATACTAATGGAAACTTATACTGACCTGCGCTCAAACGAATTAATAACACCTATGATCTAGCGAAACTATTAGCATCAAGTAATTGCATAGCACATATGAAATAGGCCTCAAAGTCCAAAACTACGACCAAAACATTCACAAGACTCGAAGATGGCGGCCATTGCATTTTCTTGATGCAAAACAACGGGGTTTCACGGAACATGTCGAAGTACTAATGTATATCCGGTCAATTGAATCTCGTTTATTTATTTTTTGAGATAAAAGTAGTAAAATTATAATAACTGCACAGAATACAGCTTAATATATTATAACATAATTTTATTAAATTTAATAATAAAATTAGTTGTTTACATACACATTTAATAATTAAAAGTATTGCAAAAATTTCCAAATTTGTCTATGTGCAGAGTTCAACGACAAATACGTATTTTCTTCAAAAATTCATAGAGAAATCCTTTTTTCTCGCAGTGTCTAGCTTAAATTAGCTTTGGTTATGAGATATACAGAATAAAGGGTTTTGGCAATTAAATTGACAATAGCAAATGTGGTAATAGTGACAGGTGGTATAGGTGTCGGTACAGACTCAGCATACAGTACGTCTTTTTCAAAGAGTACATTGAATATATAGAGGTCTTTTCCTTCCGCAGCATTTGCTTGAAGATGTTATTTAATCTTATATCGAAATTAGATGTGTTCATTTATTGTCTCACAATTTAATTAAACAGAAATCAGACAGAGGCAATGTGCCTCTATCTCTATTCTGCATAGCAGTTCACCTAATTGTGTTGTTGTGTTGTAGTTGTGTAGTCCGCCGCGTAATGTAGGGCTGTGAATGTTTGTGCAGCCAGCAAAATGCCACTTGAGTTCTGCAAGCTTCATTCACTGCAAAACTGCACTGCAGGATAGTGAATGAGCCTAAGTTGTTTTTTTAAATATTGTCACGTCTGTTTCTCATTGGGGTAGAGATAGGAAGATACCAGCAGCTCTGGGGTGGCTGCTACCGAACGTTGGTGGTTCCAGCAATCTCTGCCGGCGACTTCATATCGGAATTGTGCGATCAATGGCTACGTATGGCGCCGCAGGGTGGGCTAAAGGTTTGAATCGTAAAAACATTGCCCTGTTGCGCCGCCCACAGAGGGTGATGGCCGTTAAGGTCATCCGTGTATACCGCATAATTTTGTGTGTAGCAGCTTGCGGTTTAGCGCGAACGCCCCTTTGGGATTTGGACGCAAGGGTACTCGCGTCGGTGTACCTTTGGCGTGTTGAAAGTGGCCAACGTGGACAAAAACCTTCACATGCAGAGATTCAAGCTAGAAGATTTGAACGAAATCAGTGCATGGTCGATCTGTGACAGAAGCGCTTGTCACACTCCAGTTCTGGCCATACCACTGCTTCAGCAATGTGCTCCGTTCTCCAGGAATGGTTAAACTGATAACATGGCTCTCTTATATTTCGTTTGACACAGGTGCTTTCGGGACATGGATGTTTTGGAAAGTACCTGTCGGATTACTGGAAGGGAGCTAGATACGCGATGTCATCACTGTGACACCTGTCCGGAGGACACCACCCAGTACACGCTGCAATCATGCCCAAGCGGTTGGGTCAACGCAGCATGCTGATGGATGCAATGGGAATTGACTGATCCCTGCCGGCCACAGTCCGTTCAATGGTCGTCAGTGAAGAGTCTTGGGAGGTGGTCCAAGTTTTCTGCGATACAGTGATGCTGCAGAAGGAGGAAACGGAACGGGAGGATGCAGCTTCTTGGGCCCCCACCCACCGCCGTAAACGAGGGTGTCGAAGTAGGGACTATCACCAATCCCTTCCGCCCTAACAATGGCCATGAACGATAAGGTCTGGTCTAGAGATGGTGCTGCGCTGTGCTTGCACGCGCAACTTATTAATAATGGTGGTGGACCAACATTCAACTCCATGTAAAGGGTTCTATGAGCCGTCATCTTCAGGACCATTGGATGTGTCTTTGGTTCCCAAGGTCCTGACATACGGCGTGGAGATGGACTAATAAGGTGGTTTAGTTGGTAGGTCCGAGCATGCCATCGGGAGTCCAACACTACCCTACTATTGTCCCCGAGCGGTAGGGTATCCATGATGGATTAAACCTCGTAATAAAAGGGATAGGAAGATGCGATGGATTTCCATCTGGTACCATTCTGACAAACGCTTCATCGACGTTCATTATTTTCTTCCTACATACACGCTTATTTAGAGTGTTTTTCACATTATACGTGCTTTGTGAGTCTGCTTTCATTCATTCTCTCTAGATGCCCAAACCACCTTAATATATTAAATATATAAGGAGGAGGTTCTCAATCAATATTATCAGAATCCGAGCGTTATATCCCGGTTGCATTTAGAACGTTCACTCAGATGCTCATGGTCCGCTTTCCTAATTTTAAACCGTTTTTAAAAAGGAGGAGGTTCTCCATTTGTCAGTATTGTCGAATAAAAATATAAAATCTTCCCGCTCACCGCCAGTGGGGCCTGGGGCCCAAACTACTGGTGGTTACGGCTAAGGGACAGGAACCTCCTCACAATTCGTGCCGTGTCCAAGAGTGCTGCCTTCTGTATCTGGTCCTTCACCCAGCTTCCTAGCGGAAGCCTCTCTAGGAGACGGTCGAGGCTTTATGCTATAAGATCGTTAATGGTGACAACTATCGGCACAATACTCGTTGACTCCAGACGCCATATTATAGCGTGAGCGTTAGCAAGATCTAAGTATTTAGTGTTTTTCTTTTTTTACGAGGTTATCGTCATGCGGGATACTGATGTCAACGATTATTGCTCGTCGAGCAGATCGATTTATTATCACGATATTAGGCTTATGGACTACAATAGTCCTCTCCGTGTTATCTGACCATTCCCAAAAGGGCGTGGAACGACTGTTTTCAAGAACTGGCTCTAGCGAGTTCTGGTCATAACGCACTTCTGTTTCCACAAGACCGTATCGAAGGGCAAGCTGCTGGTGGATAATCCTGCCTACGAGGTTACGTCTGTGCAAGTATTCACCGTTAGAAAGATGTGAACATTCGGAAACAATATGCCAATATATCGTCAGTGTATTCCCGAACTGTCCCACTGTCAACATATCAGGATCTACTGAGTACATTTCTAGGAATTAGAGAAAATCGCGTCAATTTGTAACAGACTTCTTTGTAACACGATATCTTCGTCAATTATAAACCGATTTTCAACTTTTTGCTCTATTCGTACGTCTATACTATGGAGGTGGTGCCATGGTCACCAAATCAGGTTTATCCGTGCAGGAACGGAGAAAGAATACAAATTCCTGCGGCCGGGCGGCCTGTCGTAAGAGGCGACAAAACAACCCACAGCCAGGTGGTAGGGCATTTGCCCGACTGGATGGCTACCACCCCTGGTCTACAGTATGTCGCCATAACAACCCTTAGTTGTGTTCCGGCATTAGTGACCAGGCTCCAGTCTCCTTCAAGAGAGCAGCAGCGCATTAGTAGTACCTTTGATGTTACAAATGTCCATAGGCGATGGTAACCGCTATCCATCAAGTGGGCCGTCTGCCTGTCTGCTGAACTCCTGCAATAAAAAAAAATCAGGATCAGGTAAGTAGACTTTAGGGAAATCTAGAGAAACCATTATTTATTAAAGAACGCTGTGCATCTAACTTTTTGGAAAAAAGTCTGAAGTCGCGAGTAGGTATTTTCTACAGACGCTTTTTTCCGTTTATTGTGGACCGATTTTCAAATTGTTCTATTTAACTCCCGAAATGGGCCCATAGTCACAAAGTCAGGAGCTGATTTGTGGATCGCAAGGAAATCGATAGCAACTCTTGTTGAAAAGCTGCTTTTAATAACGGAATATTTGGGCGTTTTGTCGTTATATACTTTCATGGTTTATCTTTGATGACCAACCCGGAAATCTATGGTAAATATAGTTAGAAAATCATTCTCAAAATATATGCACTGAGGTACCATAATATATGAAAGCGTTTTCATGTAATAGTTGTCACACAAACGTTATGCTAATTTTGTTTACCTGTAGTGGCGATATTTTTATAAAGAGTTATTTAGTTTGAGTTTAATAATTTAACGATGACTCTAAAATATAATAATAGGTGAAAAAATATATAAAATAAAATAAACATGCGATAAAATTGCTAAGCTGGCCACACTAAAATGATCACGATTCGTAATGACAGTGAAATAAAATAAATAGTATTATTAAATAGTAGCATAGATTACTATTTAGTAAGTTTTATTATTTTTGTTTTAGAGGCTAAAAAACTAATGTAAACTCGTCTCTTCATCTCTTGTGACGTCATCGGAGAAATATTTTTTATATCGAATTATAAAAATAATAACACGTAAAATACAAAAATATTCAAATTTATATTTTAAAATACCCTATTTTACGAAAAATATACATTTTTTGTGAAACAGCCGCCACAATCTCAGTTTCTCCGTTCTCGCGAGAATGTGGACAAGCCATTAACGTAAAACGTCAACAACACGTTTCGGCTTGGCAAAAATGTTTAAAAAAATATTAGTGAAGTTTGAGTTTTTAGGTTATGTCTAATTCTTACGATTTTACTAGTGTGGTGTTAATAAAGATTTTACGTTAATGATAAATACATACACCGTTAGTTAAATAATCAGCAAAATGACGGACTTTATTTTAAATGACAGTGATACAGAGGCGGATTCCGATGAAGAAGTCTGTATTCTAAATTTCCATTACAAAGATAGACTTCTTTTCGTTGTTTCTTAGCATATTAAATGTAAATAATTGTTATTATTTGTTTAGTTACAAGAAGCATTCGCCAAGGGTTTGCTGCAACCCGGTTTAAACGAAGAAATAGAAAGAGTTGAAAAGAAATACATTAATAATATAGCTGACTTGAAGGCTAAACATAAAGAATTCAAACTGAAATTGCCATGGATTGAGACCTTGGACTTAGTCACCACAATTGCGCCCATGGCTCCTGATGTAGCTCTGCAGTTACAAGAGACAGCACAAAGGAGAAAGTGAGTTAACATGGATAGATGATGAGGGATTGGATCTTATTGGTGGAGTATAGATATCTGGCACTTTCATTTATTATTTAAGATGTTAATATTAAGTGACTGGGGTGTGGTTTACATATATGTCCCCGTAATCATAAGTAATGAGGGGGGATGGGGGAAGGAAAACTTACCCCTTCTGCAACTCCTATGTGGCGGAAATGTATAGTTCCTGAGTTATTAATGTTTTTGTCAATCTAACCTCACTTCTGTTTTTCATTTATATATAAGATAAATAGTGAATGGTTACCAGTTGGTTCTGGCGCTTTGGTCTACACAAAACCTAACCTAACCGACTGTTTAAAACTCCACATATTAAAATTTTCGGATACATACAGTCTCCTATTTATATAAATCCCGTCAAAAAACGTAAAAAAATCTTGGCGACAAAATTACCAGATCATTGTCGTGAATTTCGAACTTCGATAATTAATTGAATATGTATTTTTTCCACACAAAACCAATTTCAGTTGTTAGAAATTAGTCTTAAATATATTCTTAAACACATTAACCATTAAAATCATCCAGGAAATCATCCGGGGATATTTTTTTTTTTTTTTTTTTTTTTTATTGCAGGAGTTCAGCAGACAGGCAGACGGCCCACTTGATGGATAGCGGTTACCATCGCCTATGGACATTTGTAACACCAAAGGTACTACTAATGCGCTGCTGCTCTCTTGAAGGAGACTGGAGCCTGGTCACTAATGCCGGAACACAACTAAGGGTTGTTATGGCGACATACTTTAGACCAGGGGTGGTAGCCATCCAGTCGGGCAAATGCCCCACCACCTGGCTGTGGGTTGTTTTATATATATGTAAACCCAACCCAGTGACTGATATAATAAAATATACTCTGATATTGTCATACGAACAGTCATGTTTTATGGGTCCCAATGTTAGGCCACTAAAGTGATAAACCACAAACCTCTCCACTCAGCGGAGATGAGAATGTTGAGATAGATGTGTGGTGTTATGAGAATGGATAAGGTGAGAAATGAGTACACAAGGGGATCTTTGAAAGTTGCATCTGTGACTAAAAAATTGAGGGGAAGAAGACTAAGTTTGTATGGGCATATTTTGAGGAGGGATGAAAATCACGCGATAAAAAGAATGTTAAAATACAAGATGGATGGACTCTGTGTGCAGGATGATATGATGATTTGTGGTGTGACAGAAGATGTATGTCAGAAAAGAGGAGTTTGGAAGGAAAAGACATATTGTGCCAACCCCAATTAATTGGGATATGGTGAAAGATAAGAGAGAGAGATAATAAAATATCTCATAAAAGTATACATTTATGATAGAGACGGATTGGTGGGTTTTTTCACATTGGTTATCTATGTGCAGAAGTGTTTGTTAGGAATTAATGTACCTAAATAGTGTGTATTATATTTTAATTAATAGTTTTGTTGCACACTAGCTGCGCCTGCATTTTTACCAGCATGGTGATGAAAAATCATTATATTGTGGATAATTCACATTGTATCTTTATAAATTATAGCCTATGTGTTATTCTGATGTGTAAGCTATATTATTGGAAAGTTTCATCAAAATCCATTCAGTAGTTTTTGGGTGAAAGAGTAACAAACATACATACTTAAAGTTCACATCTATATATCCTTACATCCATCCTTACAAACTTCGCATTTATAATATTTATAGAGAAGAGATATTATAAAAATAAGTTACATTGATCCTTTAAATTTTTTGTTCAGGAACATAAAGGAGAACAACAAAGGCAACCAGGTGTATGATCCCACACAGGATCCGGTATTAAATGAATTCAAACGTGAAAATCTCATACATCGACAAGCTCAAGCTGCTGTTGTTGAGGGTATTAAGAAGTTAAAAGAGCTTGGAATACCTACACGGAGGTAAATGTCTCTTAAAATTGTTTTTGTTATTTTTTTATAGCTAAAATTTTAGTGTATAGCAGGTGCCTATATGCTTGCTATAACTGGGGGTCATTTTTTAATAAGTGACCTCAAGAAACTTTTGAACTTTTTTTTTTGTTGCAGGCCTGATGACTATTTTGCTGAAATGGCCAAATCTGATGAGCATATGCAGAAAGTACGCAAGAATTTAATGACGAAACAAGCTGCACAGGCTAGAACGGAAAAAGTTCGACAGCTTAGGGAACAAAAGAAAATAGCCAAGAGAGTACAGGTAACTAACTTAATGGTTGTTAAATCTAGCTGCAAATTTTAAAAGCTAACATATCTAAGCTTTAAAACACGAAATTTAACTATTAATGCAAAAATCTTCAAAAGATTTGTGTACAGCAGGTAAAACAAGACATAGACAACACTTCAAAAATTCCAAAAAATGCACAACAAGACAATTACTTGGTAAAACAAAAGGCCGCCTAATTGCTAAAAACGATCTCTTCCAGGCAACCTGACTTAAATGAAGTTCTTAAATTAACTGTAATTATAATGCAATAAAAGAAAAATAAATATAAAAATGACATACATGAACAGCAGATCACAGTCAAAAGTATAATCAACTAGCACAGTGGTTCCCAAACTTATTTTGTATACCGCCCACTTTGAGAATACATTATTTTTTAGTGCCCCCATTTTTTCACCTACTTAAAAAACACTATAAAGTCAAATTAAATTAATTGATTATTGAGAGCTACATTAGCGGAGAAACATTCATTCTAAACGAGACTTACTATAGACCGCAATAGTTAACTTGAGACCTAAGCGCAGTAGGTAGTACACAACGGCGCTGAGGTCTCAAGTTAACTCTTACGGGATACACCGGCCAATGCCCATTTTTTTTCTGGGTCTCTTACCGCCCCCTTTTAGGCCTACAGCGCCCACAAGGGGGCGTTATCGCCCACTTTGGGAACCACTGAACTAGCACATACATTACGGAACTGCTAATTACGGAACTAATTACAGAACTGCTGTTTTAATTTAATAACTTGATGTTAAAATGCAAATTATGTGATATCACACTACAGAGGGAGGAGTCTCATTAACGTAACAAGGACAAAAAGTAGCTGTGACAAAAAAATCATGAAATTCGTGTGACGTTATTTGCAAATGGCCCCTATGTGCAGCATAGTTTATTCTATTTTTTGTTTTTTTTAAATTATTCCAGACTGACACCAAACTGAAACAAGCAGCAGAGAAGAAGCAAATGATGGAACAGTTGAAGAGAGTACGCAAGGGGAAGTCCACCGACTTGAGCTTTTTGGATGACGAAAAGGGACAAAAACACAAAGGGAAAGGTCCCCAGAACAAAATGAATAAAAGGCGAGCCATGAAGGACAAGAAGTTTGGTTTCGGAGGCAAGAAGAAGGGCTCTAAACTTAATACAAGAGATTCTACAAACAACATGGACGGGTTTAATAGCTCTACTAAGAAAAAGGCGATTAACTTTAAAACTAAATCGTTTAATGTTAATAATAAAAAGAAGAATCAGAGACCGGGAAAGTCTAAGCGGAAGAATACAAAGAGATGAAAGTTATTTAATTAAATATCATTTATATTGTATGTCTTGGATTTCTTTTTTCTTTATATTATTATTATTTAATGGTGTTATTAGATGGATCAAGCAATTTTTTTAATAAGATATTTATTTAAACTTTTATTTATGAAGTCGTGGTAGGGTAATGGCCAGCGCAATTATCCCAGCTTCAAAGGTGTCGCGGGTTCGATCCTGACCGGAACGCGTGCACCACTTAGTCAGTTTTCTGATCTAATGTGTATATTGTTACAAATACCACTTTCTGACAACGGTGCAGGAAAACATTTCGTGACCACGTTCGTTTCGCCCCAGGACAAAAAGAGATACGAAGTCGCCGGGGGCTTACTCCCAGCAATGGAAGGGTCCGCCTGCCAGGGCCTGCCTAATACTTGTAGCCACGGTTGTAGGGGCTAGCCGTGGGGGCCATTGTGGGGCAATGGCCACCATAAGCGTCGGCGCCGGAGGGCCTATATATATATATATATATATACTTACTACTACTTATTTCAATAGGGGGTGGTAAATAAATTTCAGTTACTAGGGGAATTGGTAGGTTCGGATTTTGGGTGGGTGCAAAGGGCAGGTGGAGAGTGGATAGGTGTTTGGATAATTTGTGTTGATGGGATGCTTTTCTTTACTTATTTATTCTTTTTATATTTTATAATTTCCGCAAATGTTGTTATACATACATACATAACTTCACGCCAGGTCCCTTGCGGTTTAGGCATGAACGACAGAGCGCCATTTAGGCTCATTCTTACACACCTCACTTGGATCTTTTACATTCATAGCTCTTGTCATACAATACAATACATAGCTGTTGTTATACAACGTTAGGTTAATGTGATATTTTATTCTGGGAAATTGTGTAAAAATAAAACGACATGGATATATATAAAATGTTTATTGCGACTGTGTGTTTACCACTTCTTCTTGCCCTTCTTCTTCTGCTGCTGCTTCCGCTGCCAGGCGCTGTCCTTCTCCTTGGCCTCGACGCGGGGGCTCTTCGCGGCGGCCGCCGTCGCGGCGCTCGGCTGCTGCTTGCTCATGTCACTTTAATATTCATTCAAGGGACATTTTATCACATAATATAACACTTTATTGCAATCAAAATGGACTTAGTTACGCAAAAAGGATCCAACCCACAAAATGTTACTTCTGAATTATTAAAAATTTAGCTGTATTTCCGCATTGATGTACTTGTTTGTCTATGAGTTCTTAGGAAAATATAAGCGTAAATGTATCGTTTTTATACAAATAAGTTTAACTGCGTCAATGCAGAAATATAGCTAAAACTCTAATCATTAATAATTCAAAAATAACATTTTGTGGGTTGGATCCTTTTTGCTTAATTACGTCCAAATAAAAATGTCACAAAAATGCATATTTTGTAATGCATATATATCGAGGTCTTCATAACATATAGACGTTTACGCAAAAATGCCATTTTTTTTTGTTTACTGAAAACTATGCATGTTACAATTTAGAAAGTCTTACCAGTATGCAATTGTACCTAAAAAGAAGGGTAATACAAATTTCCAAAATTTGTTTTATTCACAATTTTGTAAAATCGCATTTTTGTCTGTACGCCCATTTGTTATGAAGCCCTCTATATATATATACTGAGTTTCAGCCAACGCGGTCCAGTAGTTTATAAAGATGGAACAGAGAACAGACAGACAGAAAGAGTTACTTTTGCATTTATAATATTAATAAGGATGTGCGAATATGCTGGTTACACCGGCACACAAATATAGTGTGTCTGTAAATTTGACCATCTACCTATATTTAATTCGACGACAGTTTGGTCCGTACATAAATTTTCGGATAATTTGCAAAAAAGCTGCAGTTATGGAAATGAAAAAAAAAATGATTTCGATTGAGTAAGTTTTTCATGTAGTTGAATACGTTGATAATTGAGCGTGGAGCACCGAAAGAGCCTTCCCCTAAGACATTACCGTTAAGTTACCAACAGAAATGTGGGTCTAGTCAAATGTATAGAATGTTTCGTGTGTCGTTGTTGTTATTATTCTGAAAGCTACTTGACGCTGGCTAGATACACGAGTGGTGAGTGGGCATATTTAGGAAGAAGGGCACTGACTATTGGTCGGTGGCGGTGGTGGCCATGCCCTGGCTGCCCTTGATGACGTCACGCCGCACGCCGCGCCGCTTCCTGTACGCGGTGCGCTCGTACTTCGGCAACCACCTGAACAGACATACCGACAATACATACACTATTAGAGGACATTTCGAAAATATCGAAAAATTGCTATAAAAACTGAAAAAATGAAATAAAAAAGACGTATGCGTCTCAGGACGCCCGATAGAAGTGATAATACAGGTCTACAAAAAAAGTTTTGTTTTGTTGCCCTCGATATCATCGCATATTTTTACGTTTTCAAATACCCAGATTAAGAATATATTCATGAAAGTTCTCAATATGCTCGAATTTTCATGATTTTTGCATATCTTATATTTTGAACAATTAATTACTGCTGGTCTTTGAAAAGAGATTGTCCCCTGATTATAAAAGAAAAGCTCATAAAAGGCGTGTTTATAAAATACATTTTCGACATTTTCCTCATTATTTACTTCGATGTATCCTAATTTCTCAAAATATTACTGACATTATAAATATATTTGTTATTTTATTTCTCGTTTTTTATTTTTGTAATGTCAAATGAAAATAAAGATTTTTTTAAAAATCAGAGCAAATCTAACAAAATCATTGATAGTTTCATGAATTGTGTGTATAAATGGACCCAAAATTATTTTCATATCCAGGGCAACAAAACCACTGTAAACCAGTGTAATGTAAACCACTGCTTTTCAATCTTCTCGAGTACACGACCCCCTCGGGCCATAGACAGACAAGAATAATTTAAATGACTACATTTATGTCTTTCTTTATTTTGTTACCTATATTCATTATTATACTATACTCTGCAAAAAGCTGCAAGCTTACAAAGTACCTAATATGAGGCATAAACTTAAATTGTCTTTTCCCTTTTGACGGCGACCCCTAGGGGTCGCGACCCACAGGTTGAAAAACACTGATCTAAACTAATCTAAGTTGAACTATTTAATATTGAAATTGTTTAACTTGAAAGCTAGGTTATTACTTAAAATGTATGTATATTGATATGACAATGTAAGGAAAGGTTATTTATCAATAAACTTTGAATATGTAAATTATTATTAGTATCATTATTTAATTTAATTACCTTGGCTAGCGCTGTGGGTTGGAGTGAGAGAAAAGGAAGCCAGAGGGACTGGCGCCGTAACGCGTTACGTAACGAAGCGGTTTACCCTCCCATAAGAAGTTATCGCTTCAAAAATGGATTTTTCTAATAGGTCAAAATTATCCAAATACAAAATGTAATCTACCTTTCCTGAACAGTTACCGCGTCGCCTCATACGAATTGTGCGATGCTCTTCAAGAGCCAAGTGAGCTGAGTTTAGATTTGCAAAATCGTGGTATAAGCCTATAATGAGTGCTAACTCGAAAATTGAAAATGTGGTTCAAATATTTGAACTATAACAACCTGGTACGTACTATGAAAAAGGTTTTCGAAGAGGTGAATAAACTGTTATTTTTTGGAGTGGAGAGCTAAAAACAAAAAATGTGTGCGTGTACTAGTGTACACACGGAAGAAGTGAAACTTCTTTATGACCTAATTTTTCGAAAAATGATCTACTATATGCAACTTTACAGAAATTGGTTAAATAAATAAAGCCCCTACCACGGTCGAATCGACCGTTGTAGGGGCAGGAAAAAGATGGCGCGTAACCGAAAAAAGTGACGGTATTTTTTTCCAACGCCGATAAAGAAGTTTCATTTCAGAAATTATAGACTTACAACTTTCGAGAATTAGCGTGACCCCAAAAAACAAGTGACAAAAAAGGCCTGCATACACTACTTGTCTAACACCGTTAAAAGAACTAGAGATGGCGGCAGACGTTGTTTTGGTTAAAAAATAATTGAAATCGATTGCAGCGCCACCTACTGGGTATAAATAAATAGGAGATAGCTCTTTTTAATACTTCAATCGTAGTTACCTTTCTGGATCCGGTGGTTTGGAGAGGTCGGCGTTGGGTGGCAATTTGGTTTTCCGCTTGCGTTTACTTTTCTTCTTTTGGCCTAACTCCGAACCGGGCGTTCTGAAACAATTCAATAACTCCGTAAAAGACAGGCAAGCCAAGCCGTTAAGTTTGTGGTATAAGGCGAGGCGGGGAGAGGAGAGGTGGCAGGAGGCTTTATGGTTTTGACAATAGAGTGGGTGTAGATTTTCGAGGCAAGAAATAAGAATTCTAAGTAGATCACTTTTCAGTTTCATTTATTGACACTAGCAGTACCAACCCTTTATATCTCTTTCAACACATTTGGTCAAAAATGCGTTTACGAAGCCTGCATATATTGTTCGAAGTTAAAAACTACGCTTCATACTACCGAACGTGCGGTAAAGTAAGTGCTTAGGTGACAAAAATATATACAATTTCCGCCAAAAAGAATTTCATACTCCAAAAGTATATAAGTTGAATAACTGAACCTCCTTGGAAGCGCTTTTGATCAATACATTTGTCTCATTTTAACACTATACAGAAAATGAGATCAAAGATGTAGTTTTAATTTTCAGCACGCGCTGGAGGCGCCATTTTCATATAAGAAACGTCAAAAGATTGTTGCGACTTTCCGACTGACATTTGTGTTTATTTAATTGCCCATTGTACTGTTTTCTCGCGGTAATTGGTTTTCAGAAACTCGTGACTATCGTAAGATATGATACATCTCGTCTACTCGTTTATAAAAACAGTTTGTTTTTACAAGCTTTCATTTAACTTGCAACGGATGCACCTATGCATGCATGTAAGCTTGTATTAAGTTCAGGTGGAATCTTTCGAGTTAAATTTGACCAACTTCCCGGTTTCTCATTGAGCTGAAATTTTGCACACATATGTATATCGCATGACAATGCAATAATATGGTACCATGGAGCTGATCTGATGATGGAGTCGGAAGGTGGCCATAGGAACTCGTGTACTAAACAAGATATACCCGTCGTGTTTGGGCTCGTTTTACTTGTCTTGAATAGCACTCTGCTGCTACATGATATCCAGGATCTCAAAAGCTTGTATTTAAAAACCTTTTTGAAAAAGCTTATTATAAACGAGTAGTACGACCATAAGGAATGCGGTCGCCTAGTGGAACGGCTAACGGAGCATTTTGGGCGTTGTGAGCTACTAATGGAACGCGCTATATATATAACACTAGCTTCTGCCCGCGACTTCATCCGCGTGGAGTAGTTAAAAAACCCTCCGACTTTGAAAGATTGGTGCTCTGCTCCTATCGGTCTTAGCGTGATGATATATAGCCTATAGCCTTCCTCGATAAATGAGCTACCTAACACTGAGAGAATATTTCAAATCAGACTAGTACTTCCTGAGATTAGCGTGTACAAACAAACAAACTCTTCAGCTTTATTTTATGAAACCGTTATTTTTAGAACCATGCTCGTCAAATTATCGTGAATATGAAATAACAACTCACCCGGGCGATTGTTCCTGTTTGCTCTGAACAGTTTTCTTGACAACCTTGGCGCCCATCATCCACTTCGACGACTCCAACGCGTCGATATCGATCTTACCCTGAAACGTTAATATATATAAAGCCACGTGTTCACCGAGAAACACGTGTTAATGATGATGATAACAATCTCAAAATAAAAACAATTCCTGGTATATATAATATTAAAAAATTCTAAAAATGCCTTGTCTATACATCCTACTTCAAACTATAATATTATAAACGCGAAAGTTTGTAAGAATGTATGTATTGCTCTTTCACATAAATTAAAGAATTAAAGAATTTATTGCTCTCCAGTTGCATAAGCTAAACAAGTAACATTATACAATAGTGCTTAACTTACAATATGCGACAATCATTACTCCCCGTACTAGTTTAAAACTGTGTTACGGCAGAGTAAATTCTCTTTCCGCAAGTTAATAATCTCAATAAGATAGATATTTATTTCGAACTACCTTTGAAATAATTTGTAAGCGCACAAAAAATGAGTTCGTACATTACCAATTATACAGTATATGTAAAGAATACAGAGACAGCAACGTTATTTGTTTAGTAAAAAAAAATAATTTACTGTTGTAATAATAATACATAAATGACGAATAATGATAATAATGATAACTTTAATTATATAACTATGACAAATGCAAATAAATATACAGTGGAATCTTCCATTTAATAATTATACACTAAATAACGTAGTCGGATAATAATTGTATATGGTAGGTAGTCTGGAGGAGATCGCCTTTGGCGACAAGACCGCCCATTGTACTTTAATTTTATCTGCAATAAAATTATTCATTCATTCATTCACGCAAAATCTACTGAATGGATTTTGATGAACTTTACAATAATATAGCTTACACATCAGAATAACGCATCGGCTATAATTTATAAATATATAGTGTGAATTATCCAAAATATAAGAATTTTCCATTACCACGCGGATGAACCCACAGGGCGAAGCTAGCATGTTTATGTCACTGTCAATACAATTATGGGCCTTATTTATAACCGTTTCTTAAGTTTAAAGAAACTGCTATGCGTAAAGAATATTTGGTGGGATAAAGAAGTACAGAGTGTAGTGAATGATAAAAAGAAAGCATGGAAGGATTGGTTAGCTTTAAGAACTGACCTAAAACTGAAAAATACAAAAAAGGAGGATGTAGATGAGGCAAAAATTTTGTATAAAAGGATGAATGAAATAGTTAAAATTACAGTCAAAAAGAAAAAGAATGAGCAAAAAGATGATTTGGATGAAAGAATCTCTGAAGATTTCCAGAGTAACATTAAATATTTCTGGAAATCTATAAAAAGAGCTAGAGGAAAGACAGTACAGTCTGAGCTCAATGTAATCAGGGACAAGAATGGAGACATTGCGAAAGGAGAAAAATGCGTATTGAATAGCTGGAAAGAATATTTCGAAGGATTGTTTGAAAAAGATAAAGCGGATGTGGAAAGTATGACTGATGAAAAGGACAATAGAGAAGAAAGTAGCGATAGTATAGGTATGGATGAAATTATGAAAGCATTGAATAGTATGAAACTAGGAAAGGCTGCTGGGTATGATAGGATAACCGTGGAAATGCTAAAGGCTGGACAAGGTTTGGTCGCAAGTCTCTTATATCGCCTTTTTAACATATGCTGGAAGAGTGGCTGTGTACCAAAAGATTGGTGCAAAGCCGTTATTGTACCACTCTTCAAAGGAAAAGGGTCAAAACAGGACTGTAAAAATTATCGGGGCATCAGCCTTCTTAGCGTTGTCGGGAAAATGTATGCTAAAGTGTTAATTGAACGGGTATTGAAAGTAACAGAAGAGAAAGTATGGGATGTACAAGCGGGTTTTCGACAGGGAATGGGATGTGTGGACCAAATCTTTACCTTACGGTGCATAAATGAGAAGTTTTTGGCCAAAGGACAAAATGTGTATTGTGCATTTATAGATTTGGAGAAAGCTTATGATAGAGTGATAAGGAGTGAACTGTGGTCAGCGCTAGCTAAGTATGGGATAGCAGACAACCTGATACGATCACTGAAGTCCCTCTATAGCGATTCCAGTGCTTGTGTTAGGGTTAACGGCGCCTACACTGAATGGTTTAGCATTGAAAAAGGTGTTAGACAGGGCTGTGTAGCGTCGCCGTGGCTGTTCAACCTATTCTTAGACAGTTGCTTGGACGATTTGAAAGAAAGTGAAAGTGGTTTAAGAATGAATGGGTTACTTATCAAATGTCTACTCTACGCCGATGATCAAGTTATACTTGCGTCATCGGAAACGGAGTTACAGGAGATGGTAACAATTATGAATGAGTCTTTTGAGAGAAAGGGTATGAAAATTAATGTGAACAAGACGAAAGTTCTGGTGTTTGAAAGAGATGAAAGAATGACAAGTTGTAATATACAGATAGGAAATCAAAAGTTAGAGCAAGTTAGTGAATTTGTTTACTTAGGCTGCATGTTTACCAGAGACGGAAAGCATGAAAGGGATATTGAAAGGAGAGTTATGGCAGGTAATAGGGTGAATGGAGCGCTAAATTCTTTTATGAATAGCCAGAAAGTGTCTGTAAAGGCACGCTTGGCTGTCCATAAAGGAGTGTTGGTGCCGACCCTGATGTATGGTAGTGAAAGTTGGGTATGGCAGAAGAAGCATGAAAGTAGGATAAACGCAGTTGAAATGAGAGCTTTGAGAAGTATATGTGCGGTTAGCTTGAATGATAGGATAAGAAACAGTGTGCTAAGGGAACGATGTGGTTTGAAAGAAGATGTAATAACAAGAGTTGAAAAAGGAATATTAAGGTGGTTTGGGCATGTAGAGAGGATGGATGAAAATAGAATCACAAAACAGGTATATGACAGTATTATCAATGGTAGAGCTGTTGCCGGTAGACCGAGACGAACATACCATGAACAAATATCAGAACTGTTAAAAAAAGGTCAGGTAAAAAGCATTTCAAATAAACGCGCATGTATGAAGAGGTTAATGAAAGTAGGTGAAGCGAAAGTTGTTTGTCAGGATCGTCGCAAGTGGAGATCCATAGTCTCTGCCTACCCCCATGGGAAACAGGCGGATTTTATGTAAGAAACTGCTTAACAACTGATTGGTGAAAATCTTACCCATAAACTCCTCTTTAGTCGAATATTTTGGGTATAACTTACGTTAATCATTCAAGTTTCGTTTATCTGTGCTCCTCTTAGGTAAACAACTGGTAATACAAGTTTATAAGTGAAAAAAAAAGATATTCATTGATTATGGTCTGATTATGATTCTCTTCCTTAAGAGATGCCTAATCGTTTCTTTACGAGATTATTATACATACATAAAATCACGCCTATTTCCCATGGGAGTAGGCAGAGACTATGGATCTCCACTTGCGACGATCCTGTCAGTTTGTACCGGCTAATCTCCGAAACGACTGGACCGATTTAAATGAAATGTTGTATGGTGGTAGCGTACATCCCTGGCCAACATACAGGATACTTTTGATCCCGAAAACTGAAAGAGATCCCGTGGGGTAGTTAAAAAACCGCACCACGCGAACGAAGTCTTTCAACTCTTATTAAGTAAAGCCGTATATGTCTATCTTAAATCACTTCACTTTGTTACCTCCAAATCGTGGAGCGGCGGCAGTTGCTCGGCCAGCTTCTTGGCCCTCGCGGGGTCGGCCGGGGCCAAGGCCTTCACCAGCCGGGCCAGGCTGCGCTTGTCCTGCGGGCTGGCCTTGGCCAGGGCCTCGTGGGCGGAGGCCACCGCCGCCATGTCTCCCGCCCGCTGGTGCGCCTCGGCCGCCGCGCGCCACAACGCGCGCAGGCTGGCGAAACGCTGCGGACAACGTCGCGACATACAGTTCGCGACATACGGTTCGCGCCATACTTTTACGCTCGCACCACGATACCATGCCTCATTTGAAATATGTAGCACGCATAAAATTATAAATCGTGGTAGCGTAATGGCTAGCGCACGCGTCCTTTTTTTTAGATTTATGGCTTGGCAGCTAGGTCTTTAAGCCAGATCTTAATTTATATAATATAGTTTCTTCATTTTCTTAAGCTTATGGAGCACAACTGAGTTCTTGTGAAACTCAAAAGGCCATATTTTACTATACAGTTCACATTTCTCACAAAACACACATATATATATATATATGTTACATATATATATGTATGTTATATATATCACCATAGCATCATCTCAAGTCATTCCAGGGGTTGTCTGGAAGAGATCGATTATAAGCGATAAAACCGCCCTTTATGCATAATTAGATATATATTTTAAGTCTGTATGTTCATTTTAATTACTAATCAAAAACTATCAATATCCTACAACTGTTGTTCATTTTAGAGTAATTTTACACATTTTTAGAAAATAAAACTGCACAGCACAACATCACCTTTCACGCCACACACGCCCAGTTCACGCCAAAAACTCCGCACGCGTCCTAAACTCAAAGGGCGCGGGTTCGATCCTGGCCGGAACTCATGCACCACTTAAGCAGTTTTCTGATGTAATCTGCATATTGTTACAATTGCCACGTGCTAACAACGGTGAAGGAAAACATCGTGATGCGACCTGCACATCGAGCCGTCTTGCACAAGCGTAGCGGGTATACTGTCCGTTCCTATATATCTTATATATCCCAGCAGTAGGACAGTTATGGGCTGCTGTTGTTATTATATTAAAATTATACAGACCTAAATCAAAAGTTTAAGTGATTGGATTTTAATATTTAGTACCTAATGATAAGGTATAAAATTCAAGAGCTTACTACCCACATTAAGGGGGAGAGAGGGGGTCGACGACTTGTGACAAGGGGTGGGAGGGATCCTAAATGTCGTGACATTTCAAAATCTATACTAATGTTAACAAAAGGACTTGTTGTGTTCGGTTATATTTATACCTGCGTTATACGTGTTTGTATAGTTCTAACAAACTCCATAATAATTCCAACGGTATTTGATTCCCGCAACTCGTAACAATATGTTTAAACTTTCAACGGAGTAGACAACGCGTCGTTTCCCTTCCATGGCGGCGGTAACCTTTTACCACTAAATGCGTTGTTTGATTACAAGCTAACAAAACTAACGCTTCTGCTGGAAAATCTTCCCTTTATGATAAAGGAATATTCTCTATGCTAAAAGTAAAACAAAAAAAGGAGCTATTATTTTTATGCTGGACATATGCAATTGCAATAAAAAATCATTAGTAGTTATGAAGTGTATGAACAACACCAACTAGGGTAAGGAAAGACGCAGTCAAGAGAAGACGAAGAGTCCACTCACCTCATCATTCTTATAATGCTCGTAGACTTGGGTGAAGAGTTGCGAAGCCTTTGCATACTCACTGTCAGCACTCAGCAAAGTGCACAAAACACCAACCACCCCGGGACGATATTTGAATTCACTCTCTTCTAGAAGTTTCACGGCTTCTTTTCGTTCACCCTGAAATGATTACAGCTGTTTCAATTTCCTTAGACGTTTAAGATAGAGATTGTTCACCTTAACTCTATCTTTCACTTTTGAACTGGCAATAAAAATCGTTCGTTCACCATTCACTCAATCATTCACAACGGAACGAAGGGAATATTTACCCATGCAAGCAACACTTGTGCGGCCCCGCCAGATTGCATAACTTTGCCTCAACTCTGTGATGTATACACATCACTAGTTAGTAAGTTTATATTGTCTATGTGTCATGACGGTCAGTCGTACTATAATGCCGTGATCACTACTAAAAAATGGCCGAAACATCGGAATAATAAAAATCAAACAAATTACCGCGCTGAAAATCGTTAAAACGTAGTTTTATTATGTATACTACTCGCGAAAAGTTAAAAAAATATTATATTGTATCTCTTATAAAAATGAAAATAAATAGTTTGGAGTCAGTCAGTATATTATTTGATATTGGTCATATATTGTCTCTCCCCATCAAAAATACAACTAATTATACGTTCCATATTTTAATAAATAAAATCGTTCTTTCACAATGAAACTAAGAGAACATTTACTCTCGCGAGCAACACTTGTATGCGGTCGCTCGATCAAAGGCCTCTGCCTTAACTCTACGCTCCAATGTTGAATTGCTAATAAAATCATTCATTCACCATTCACTCAATTATTCACAACAAAACAAGGCAAACATTTAGCTGTACGAGTAATACTAGTGCAGCCTTCAGATTGAGGACCTGTGCCTTAACTCTATGTTCCATTTAAGAATTGCTAATAAAAATCGTTCATTCACCATTTGATACAATGAGAACATATACCTATGCGAGCAACACTTGTGCGGCCACCGGAATGAAGTCCTCTTCCTTAATGCTACCTTCCATTTTTGAACTGCTAATATAAATCGTTCATTCGCCATTAATTCAGTCATTTAGGACGATACAATGGCAACATTTACCTGTGCGAGCAACACTGGTGCAGCCGCCAGACTGAAGGCCTTTGCTTTAATGCTACCTTCCATCTTTGAACTGCTAACACAAATCGTTCATTCTTTATTCATTCAGTCATTCACGACGATACAAAGAGAACATTTACCTATTCCAGCAACACTTGTCACCGGATTAAAGGCATTTGCCTTAATGCTACCTTCCATTTTTGAACTTCTAATACAAATCGTTCATTCACCATTCATTCACGACGATACAAAGAGGACATACAGCTATGCGAGCAACACTTGTGCGGCCACCGTATTGAAGGCCTCTGCCTTAATGTTGCCTACCATTTTTGAACTGCTAATACAAATCGTTCATTCACCACTCATTCAGTCATTCACGACGCTACAATGGCGACATTTACCTGTGCGAGCAACACCTGTGCCGCGGCCAGCGTGAAGACACCGCCCTGCTTGAGCAGCAGCGCCACGGCTTGGCCCCTCTTGCCCTCCTTCGCCAACGACGACGCTTCCACTAGAGTCGCGCGGCGCTCCTCGTTGAACTCGCGAATTAGTTTCACGCAACATTGCTTGCAGAAGTCCGGCTACGGATTGGGCCAATGACACATGTTAGGCCTCATTCACACATTCACGAATCGTTATAATTTCCGCTTCGTGAAAATCACGATTGGTTTTAGTTTCTAATGACTGAATTCTGATACAATGTACAAAGGCGAGTTTCGCTTTAAAGAGTCTTCTACCAGTAAATCTACGAGTCATAACGAGGAGGGAAGAGATTAAGAATTACTAGTACTATTATCCCCGCAAATTGCTACTGCGCCTGGCCGCCATTTTGGTGACGTAACCGTAGCCGAACACTTGGTACTGTTAGCATCACTGGCCGGCGAGTACGCGTACATATCGAGTTGCGGATGACGTCACTTGAATATGAAAATGACAAGGTTCCAGCGCATTAGCAATTTGCGGGGATAATAAGATGTACTAGGACTAGAAAACTGAGATTTAACTTAAAGTGAAATGGACCTACTCATGCAAAATGGAACCAACCCACATACTGACAGTTTTGAAAAAAAAAACCGTTTTTATTAAAATATTGCTTACAAAAAAATGACAATATTTTGAAAAAAATTTGTTGAATATTGTATATTATATTTTCAAGTAAATCTTTTAAGTTTTTGGATTACCATGGGTCATGGGTCTTATTAGTTTATTATACTCTTGGTGTTTTGTGGGTTAGCTAATTTGTGATAAAAATGTTTTATTCTGTAAAAATGTTGTCACATCGTTATGATTCTTATTGAGTCGATAGAAGGTGCATTTTGAAAGCCTTCTGCAGACTTTTGTGGATTGGTTCTGTTTTGCATAAATAGGTTCAAATATTAGAAACAATTCTTTCAGATCCAAGACTAATAACCGAATACACACACTCGTACAAGCAGAAAATAGGAATTGTTACGATAAATCGCCTTACAGCTAAGTGAGTGTGTTTTAGATGGACTACTTTTTACGATTCGTCTTTTGTTTGGACACTTTATGCTATCACGATTCGGTTGTTAAATGTGAGCATTTATTCGTTTTTAACGACATTTTATTAATAACGAATGATGAATAGCAGATGCATGCCCCTTACAATAAATTCTGAAATCATCACAGCACAAATCTATAGGTTATAGTGTGAAGATGATTTTAGAATTTATTATTAATTTAACCATTGTCATAGAAAAATAGATAGATAAAACAGATAACACTTTATTGTACACCAACCAATACAAACATGAACTAAAAGACTAAAATTATATCTAATTATGTATAAAGTGCGGTCTTATCGCTAAAAAGTAGAGGTGTGTTTTTTTTTTTATTGCAGGAGATCAGCAGACAGGCAGACGGCCCACTTGATGGAAAGCGGTTACCATCGCCTATGGACATTTGCGACACCAAAGGTGCTACAAATGCGCTGCTGCTCTCTTAAGAGGGACTGGATCCTGGTCACTAATGCCGGAACACAACACACGGTTGTTATGACGTCATACTCTAGACCAGGGGTGGTCGCCATCCAGTCGAGCATATATATAATACTCTCCCACCTGGCTGTGGGTAGTTTTGTCGCCTCTTACGACAGGCCGCCCGGCCGCAGGAAATTGTATTCTTTCTCCGTTCCTGCACGGATAAATAAGTATAAGTAACTCCTGAGTGATTAACTCAAAAGATATATATCCGACGCGAAGAGTGATTAGATCTGTATATCACGTGCGTTCAAAATGTGTCTTTATATCTTTAACTCTTTAGTTCATTCCTGTTCCACGCGATGAGAAAGAATGATTAGCCCGCGTACTGCGCATGCGTAGTGAGTGAACGAGGAAACCGAATACAATAGCAAGCCAAAATAAATCGTAATACTATAGTTTTATGGTGTAATTTTGTAATATTTACTAAAAGTCAAAGGCCATCTAAATGGAGTGTATGTTATTTAAATGTCAGATATTTTGCGTTGCCACAGGTACGCGTGTCGGCTCTGCTAGTATATCACTCACAGATAATAACTCATCTTGTCTGCAATTGACACTGACACTATTTACTGTAAAGATAAAGAGTTAAAGATATAAAAGAGTGATATATATCTTTGTATCAAAAAGATATATATCACTCTTTTCTTCTTGGTGAGTGATATTTCCCATGACTACTAAAAAGCGACCTCTTCCAGACAACCACCCCAGAAAGTTGATTATATATTATTTTCAACTTTGTATGATAATTCTTTAACTGTTAAGGCTATACAGTTTTGGACTGCGCTGCCTGTTGCTATCAGACAAGCCTAATCGCTACCAATATTTAAAACAATGATCAAAAAATATTACTTGTCGTTGGAATATGATACTTAAATGTATCTATAAATATTTATACATTTTGTAGATATGTATATTAAGTATACATCTATGTGATATATAAAATTTCTGCATATATATAATTTATGTAGTTATTATTAAAAAGTAAGTAGTTCATACTATATGTTACGTATATCACCATAGCCATTATCATTTCAAGTCATTCTGGGGTTGACTGGAAGAGATTGCTTTTTAGCGACAAGACCGCTCTTTGTCCACGATGGACTCCCAAACTACTTAAGCGATTTTAATCAAATTTGCACACCGTGTGCAGTATGATCCAACTTGAAAGATAGGATAGCTTACATTTTAATGGACCCTGTAGATGGCGCTGCAATCGGGTTCTAAATTTTATTTCTTCAGGGCAGGACAACTAGTTAGATATATAATAAAACTACGTTTTGACGGTTTTAAGAGCGGCAATTTATTTGATTTTTGTTATTTCGACGTTTAAATTACGGCGCTTAAAACCGTTAAAACGTAGTTTTATTATGTGTACAAGTCGCAAAAACTTAAGAAAATTTAATTATTAGATATATATTTTGAGTTTGTTTGTTCGTTCTAGTATTGGTATATAATAAAGTGTTATCAATGTATATTAGCATGGTGATGGGGATTACGTCGCATCACCTGGTTGGAGTAGATGGCGAGTATGGCCTGGTTGTAGGTGATGGCGGCGCGCTGCCGGGAGGTGAGCTTGTGTTCGAGGCCGTCCGCCGTGGCCGCCTTCATGCGTTTGCGCGAGTCGAACACGTTCGTGTCCCTTGCGCGAGGCAAATTCAAATTATTTAATGATAACTTATTTATTTAAGTAAAGTAAATTATAATATACAATATTTGTATGCTAGGTATATTTCTTGAGACTATTAAGTGGTCGGTTTGCTCCAAACTAGGACAGGCCTGCATTTTGTGGATCACATTCGGCCATGATATGTTCTCGTTTTTTTTATTTCATTGTATAGATTGGGTGAGTTGAGCTTATTAATTCATATGATAATTTAAGGGTGCATTATATATATTTACGTATAATATGATGAGTGTGTTAGTGTGTGTGTGTATTAGTGCGTAATGGACAAAAAACTCTTTATTGTATTCCAAAACATACACAAACTATGATAACAAGAACACGAAATCTTGGAATGAATTGGGTAGGACATAATTTTAAAATGAGTTTGTAGAGGTGCTGCCACACTGCTGTTTAAAAATGTTTACAAACATTTTCTAACACTAATATATTTACTAACAAATGTTAGGAATTGTTACATTCTGTTAGGGATTGTTAAATGTTTTAAGTGCTCCTACACCTATGGAACTGACAATTCCAGTACACCACAGATCAATTTTGTTCAGAAATGTTTACTGACATGAAAACATTTCCTAACATTGTGATTGTATGTTTCTTAACCAATGTTTACTAACGTTTGTAAACATTTTTAAACAGCAGTATGGCAGCACCTTTAGAGTAACATGTCATTTTTTTCTTTTTAACAACTTTATGGACTCGAGTTCCGTACCCTTTTTTACAACTTAATTTAGGAAAAAGTTTAGAAATTATACACTAGGTGTGTATAATTTGTTATTTTTGTCATTGTGTGTGACATTTAATGAATGTATGTATGTGTTGTGGTGTACCTAAGAATAACTTATTATATTAATTTATTCTATTTTTAATACTAAACTTATACTAATGTAGAGTGTATCTGTTTCATGCTGGTGTTGTGAGGAAATGCGTGTGCAGTGTGGGGTAACATGACCATGAGATTTGTACTGAACCCACTTCAAATGAGGTGAGGACATTGCACGGTTTGTACTGTGGCAGTACATTTGAAGCGATGAGCGTCATTCCCTCATTTGTCCCGTATAAAATTTCTAGTTCGGAAATGTTCGTTAAGATTCGGATATGATCAGCCTCGGTCACCTCCTTTTACTAGCAGTCTTACATGTCATGTTGTCCCTCTTTGTCATGTAAATAGCCGTTATTGTTCTATATGTACTGTCGTCCTTATTCTGTCCTTCCTCTTACATTTGAAGCGCGAGGAGTACACTGAGTAGTGTGACAAAATATTTGAAGCATTACTTTTTTGATTTTGTACCGTACGTACGTGTCCCACGCAACTATTTTGGAATTGTATGTAAAGCTCTTAAATTCAATTCCCAGCACGATAATTTTTTTAATTAAATATCCATTATTTGCTATGGTCTGGGTGTCTGGGATGGACCACAGAGTGGTACATTGTATATTACACATAATACAAGTAGCTTGCTTAAATTGGGAATATACAATTTTGGTGTATGTCTAGCAATTTAAAAATAATTAAAAGAAAATTTTTAAGGGAAAGCTTAGGATTCTGTTTTAGAGTGTACAACAATAGCCAGAATAAATTGACAACAAACATACCTATTGATGACAACAAGGTTGTTGCTCGCAATGGCCACCAAGGCCTGGTCGCTGGGCTTGTCTTTCAGAATGCTCTGGTAGATGGAGGCTGCTTCTTTCTCTTTGCCCATTTGCTGAAGACAGTACGCTTGCTGGACCCTGACAATTAATTTTTTTTAATAGTAATTACAAACAGCTCTTATTCCTGATAAAGTTCCATACACCAGAACACAAACCAACTTGATTGACAATTTCTTTTTTATTTTGCCTCCCATTCATTTTAATCTAATATATAAAATTCTCGTGTCACAGTTTTCGTTGCCATACTCCTCCGAAACGGCTTGACCGATTTTGATGAAATTTTTTGTGCTTATCCGGTATCTATGAGAATCGGCCAACATCTATTTTTCATCCCCCTAAATGTTAGGGGTAGTCCACCCCTAAATTTTAATATTTATTTTTTAGACAAAATTTTTAATTTCTATTTTTTTATGATACAGCATTAAAAGATACATACAACCCTAAATTTTCAACCCTCTACGATCAACCCCTATTTTTTACCGGGCAGGACGACGTCTGCCGGGACAGCTAGTATTATATAAAATTATTAGAGCTGGGCGTAATTACTGAAGAGTTTCTTGCGACGCATTTTCTCTTCAAGTCACAACATGTTGCGAAGCGGTGGTAAATTAGATTAGGCTCCCATAGAGTAGAACCATAAAAAATTAAAACTGAATAATTAAAATAATTAGATTGGCGGTAGGCTAAATAAGACTTAAACAATACTCATTGACACTTGACATCTTTTTCTTCCGTGATCACGGCTACTGAAAACTGGCCGAAACGTCGGAGTAATAAATTTCAAATAAATTATCGCACTTAAAACCGTTAGAACGTAGTTTTGTTATGTATACTAGTCGCGAAAAGGTGAGGGGTCATGGTTGTGGATATATAATGGTAGTTTCTCTAATTTTTTTGGTTTATTATAAGCGGGGCTTTTTTTGTGGGGGCAGTCAGTGCCCTTAAAGGAATTTTCGAAACTATCGGAAAATTGCCATAAAAACTGAAAAAAAAAACAATTTTGGTTACTTTACAAAAAAATTCTTTTCAAGAGCAAACTGAGCTGATTTTAGATTTGCAAAAACGTGATATAAGCCTAATAAAGAGCTAATCAGAAAATTGGAAATGTGGTCCAAATATTTGGACTAAGAATAACCTGAACCTGGAATGTACTATGAAAAGGCATTGGAAGCAGGGAAAAAACTGTCATTTTTCGAGTAAACAAAAAAGACCTGATTATAAGATATGACTTCTAGAAGTAGACAAGAGAGATACCTGATAATAGCAGCTTCCTCTTTGGCTTCCTCTTCAGTGCCTCCATCCTCCAAGACGCTCTCAGAGCACATCTGTTCGGCCCTCTTGAGCAGCGGCATCGCTTCACTGTGCTTCCCCCGCATCGCGAGCGTGCTTCCCGCATTGTACGTCAACTCATATGTGTTCTCATCGAACTGAGGCAGCTCTGTGGACTATGAAACAATTTTTTTTAATGTTTACATTCAGAACAATTATATTATCTATATTTTTGCGTCTTAAGGACTAAATGAATAGAAATGTTTGCATTTTTTTAGGATTTTGTAAATGTTTTGACAAAAGACTCTGTGTCCTTATTCAATTATTATAATGGACTGTCTGTCTGGCTGTGTATTTCAGTTATTTTTCTTGGAGACTACTATGTTTGCATGTATACAATCTGACAGGAAGGTGTGGTGCTACTTAATGCTAAAAATTTATATAGTAACAAAAAACTAAATATATCAACTTATTTTGATGTCGAAAAAAAATTATCTGTACAGAATTGTATCCTAACAAGGATTGCCAGCACTTATTAATTTGTTTTTAAACATGAAAAAGCTAGAGAATCTCCTAAATCAGCAAGCAATGGAAGTAGAATGATACTTCCATAAGTGGTTCAATATTCTTACTTCAATGAACAAATGGAAAGTTTATTGAAAATACTTAATTTAAAGTTATTCATACAGTTATCTTTAGTATAAATATTATAAATTACTTTATATTTTTAACAACGTTTATTCTACTAAAGTGAGGGTAGTTTAAATAAATACAAAAAATAAAGCTTATATAAATATTAGCTCTATATGATTTATTTCATACAATCAACTGACACTCCTCTCTTCTAGAGACAAAAAAATCCATTCTTTAAGTACAATAGCATCATGCTGTGTCACACTATGAAATTTAATCATTTCATTTATGGTGACCGGAATATTTGGCTTTTCAAACAAAATAAAATACCACACTTAAAACCGTTAAAACATAGTTTTATAATGTGTATTAGTTGCGAAAAGTTAAGAAATTACCATTTTCAAAAGAAACTACAAAATTAAGAAAATTAGCAAACACTCACTGGATTTTGTAGTGCAATATTTGCGACAACAGCAGCCATGTTAGCTTTCCGTTCATCTTCATAGTCATCAGTTGTATTCTTAACAAGATCACGGTATAAGTTGTAGCAGTCTTGATATTGCTCCAGACGATATAATATTTGAGCCCTGGAATATAAAGTTATATTCCAGATCCAGCAAGGGGGTGTGTAGTGGAAACACTTACAAACACTTACAAGCCAATTGATGGCACTCGGCAATAATTGAGGTTGCAAACGATTTCCGACATATATACAAATTTCCAACAATAATAGATGGGCCCGGGCATGCTAGGAACAACAATAGCCATGCTGGGAGATCTTCCTTTGAGATAGAGGAGCATGCCATCTCGCTCCTCCACACATTAGGGTCATCCCTAAATATTATTAAGGGGCCTACCTACATGATCAGGTTAGGTTGCTCATTACCACATTTTTGAAGATATAAATTGAGAAAATTTACATTTGCAAAATAGTTTAAAGAAAATTACCTCAATTCTTTCAAAGCTGGTGTCAACTCAGAAGCATTATCAACAGTTTGTAGAGCATCTTTGGGATTATTGAGACGGTATTGTGTATATGCCTTCTCAAAATGCAAGTCTGCTGCCAATGCTGCATTTTTGGGGTTGGTCAGAACCGCTAATGCTTCTTTAAAGTTATGGAGCTGAATGAAGCATATTACCTTGCAGTGAAATGCTTTTTGTTCATTTGGAGCTATCTGGAGAACTGAAAAATGATTAAATATGAGTTTAAACAGTTTTATTTGAATAATATCTTAAAATTTTGTTAACTGCACTGAAAAATATAAAGTAATATGGAAAATGATTGTCAGTGGTCAAATTACAGATGGCAAGAAGGACATTGTATAGTTGTTATTAATGAGAACAGTAGAAGTTTAGTAGATATTTCTTAACTATTGTTTTATATATGACAACCATACCAGAATCTTTATCTGTGAAAGAATGGTCTACATATTATAAGAAAAACAATAACAATATTTTTATAACAATAATAATCGGCAGACAGACACACATAGTATACACCCAAATTAAGCAAGTTATGCTTATGTTATAGGTAATATACAACAGACTACTTTGGCCAATCTCGTATATCCAGACCATAGTAAACTACGGATTTGTTTCGAAATTCGTTTCTGAAATTTCCGATACCAGGAATCAAACCCGGAGCCTCTACGCTGCACTGGGGTGGGCCAGCAAAGGCTTAGCCCGCTCAAACACAGTGGCCGTCAGGGCGCATAGTTTAAAAAATATATAATATAGGTGATAGTACGCAAAGCGATATTGCAATAATGATATTTGGCAATAATTAGTTTAATATGCTGAACTGCTGACTGGTATGAAACCAGTTGACAGGTTATGCACGTATTTCTTAATTATGGTCAAAAACATACATTTTGAAAGGGAAATACAACAATTTCAAAAAAAGGCAGCTGAGAGACTCATTATATGTAATTACTGTTAATAGAAATGGGTCAAATGATAGTTTAAAGTGGAGAAATTGACTGTAATATGGATTGAACATTATATACAATTTCACATTGATACTTTGGTGCATATTTAAAAGTAAGTATCTGGAATCATTACTTACTTTTCCCTGTAGCTTTTAACGCTCTATCATAGTCACCACTTTGGCAAAACTTGTTTAATTCAATGTAAGCCTGAACAAGGTTGCTTTCCTTGTTGGCTGACATTTTTGAACAACTTGGCTTTTCGATTTGGAACTATTTGGAACGTCTTACGTCAAAGTCACAACGTCGTGGTAACGTCATCACTTTATAGCTGCGTTCTATTTAAGACGAGTACATAAAAAAGAATACATTTGAAATCTACCGGCTACGGCATTTTATCTGTTATGAAATTTTATTTAGTACATTTTAAAGATGGGTCTTCATGTGCTTTATCGTTAAGGATTTAGGCTATTCCACGCAGATATTGCGATGGATTTAATGTGTTATGTGCGTTTGCGTTGTGTGGCTTGTGTGTAAAACAAATGACGTATGTACATATATTATATAGTAATGTGGCTATGGCTATGCGTTACCGTCGTTATTTTTAACGCTTTAAATAAGACGTGTTTGGCCACAGCCTAAATCTTTAGCACTAACGCAGATGAATTCCTAGAAGAATAGGTGTAGAAGCTATTTGTGGAAAGCACCAAGAGTTGTTCTTGTTATTGTTAATATGATGTCCATAAGATGACTCCTATATGTAATGTATAAACTAAACCTAATTGATTTAACTTATTTAATTTCAACGCTAACGCCATGGTAGAAGTGAGACATATACATTAAAAAAAATGTATTGTGTTACGCTTAGGCCATAGCTTAATCGTCTGAGATGTAATGTAATAAAGTCTTCTCAAATATCGGAAATGATTTATATCCATACCATATTAGCAGTGTAAATATGAGTTAATACTTAAATTGGTATTGTTTGACATCTAAAATAATAGATCTCACTTACACTGGGATAAATATTTTCTTTAACAAAGGCGAAAAATTGTGGCTGCAGATATAACTTATACCTAAAATCAATGTTTGCGTATAGTGAAGTTAGAAAACAATTTTCTATTAAAAGATTTCCAATAACCAAAGTGTCACGAAACAATGCATCGCTTCGGTAAATAGCATCGGAGTTTTATTCAGAAGCATAAAGGAACATAGCAACCATTGTGCTTAGACGGGCAGTTATGCCCACGCGTGTCGAACTCATCAAAGTTGGTCTGCAGGCGGGAACACATTCCGTACAAGTTTTCTAACGTCAAAAATTTTCAGTTTGGCCCATTCAAGCGTTTTAAAAAGCTGCGATGAAATTTTATACCTAATTTCCTTTTAGTACATTTTTTTAACGTTTTTATTATTTAATGGGATACTGAAATTCAGTGGCTATATTAAAATTGTCATCGAAAGATTATACAAAATAATATTTATATTCCAATTTAAATATTCAAAATCTTTAATCTGGGCCTCAAACATGCAAAACTGTAACCTTCATAATAAAAACTAAACTCTTCCATATCATATCTACATAATATAATAATTTCTCAAATAGTTATTTATCTTGGTATTGTATGTCGTATACTTTATTACTATTTTACCATGAAAGCGAGTCGCCTTAACTAACGAATTTTTTTTCATCTAAGTTCGCTGATTTTCAGACAGATAGTCATTATATCGACATAACATCGATAGTTACTAAACGACCTGAATAAACCTATTCATCTTGCTCGCCATACTGATCCGTTGTCCGAGGTAGGCACCAGCCTTCTGATCAATTGAAGAGTCGATGAGTCGTTGAGATAAAATAAATCAATAAATATTTCGTAAACTTTATAATTTAAATTAAATTAACTAATCCTTACCAACCGTTTATTTGCCTAAACAAAAATGGGTCAAAATTTGACTTAAGCTCCATGCAAAGAGTACATTGAATGGTTCCATGCCAGTAATGTCAAAATTCACTCAGTGCAATAGTAAAGCAAGTGAATATATAGTCAGATATAGGCCACAGTGCATCAGTATGTTCGCTTGCTATTAATCTTACTATTCATTCATTTGCCCTACCATTCGTGCAGGAACTGAGAAATAATACAATTTCCTGCGGTCCGGCGGCCTGTCGTAAGAGGCGACAAAATAACCCACAGCCACGTGATAGGGCATTTGCCCGACTGGGTGGCTACCAGCCCTGGTCTAGAGTATGCCGTCATAACAACCTTGTGTTGTGTTCTGGCATTAGTGACCATGTTCCAGGCTCCCTAAAGAGAGCAGCAGCGTATTTGTAGCACCTTTGGTGTTGCAAATGTCCATAGGCGATGGTAACCGCTGTCCATCAAGTGGGCCGTTTGCCTGTCTGCTGAACTCCTGCAATACCCTAGGCGAATTTCCACCTCGCCCTTCTGGTATCTAGTAGTTATGCTTCCAAGGTCTAGTAAAGGTGTACCTACCAAACTACCAGCTTATACACCTCGAAGATGTTGCAATCACGAAGACAATAAATCTAGACACCCTACAGACCAACTTGCAGCGAGTGTCACGACACGGAAAGTTTACGCTATTGCAAACAAAGTTGAACGCAAGTTTCAGTAATGCGATTAAAAGGCGGGAGGGCTGTCCGCGCCACAATAGATGTTACTTTAACTTTGTTTCTCTTCACGAGAATAGCCTCGAGGGTGTTGATAGTATCGGTAAAGAAATTCATAATACCGAAACTCTAAGTATTATAAGCAAAGTTATAAACATTCCCACTTCTGGGCTTGGGCTCACTTCTCAAGTTTTCATACTGAATTTAATTGTATAATGTCTGTAGGGCAATTGGGTATTTGATAGTCGATATGAATAGAGGCACTTTTTATAACCATCTAAAACGGCACAGGGTTCTTGATTTTGTACAGTGGTACTGCGTTGTGATGTCATCATTCTAACGAGTCAAATAGTTAATTAATTTTTATTTCAAACAGTGATTAAAATTATTGCAATTATGAAATTTTGAAAAAAAATTTTTTAGGTATTTAAGTCCACGCGTTTCTTTGTTTTAGAATTTATTGTAAGCTGCGTTAAATACTCAATTAGATATAATGATAGTACTTATTATTACAATAAATTGTATAATATTCATATAAGGGAGCGGGCGATAAAAGATTTTTTATATGATTCTATTTTTATAATATTAGGATGAAAATAAATGTATTTATGGGTACTGATTCTCTATGTCTACTCGTTAAGGTTATGACGTCATAAGTTGCTACGCTCGTACGAAAAGTACGAGCGTATTGGCGACCGGCGGGGAAACCGGATCCGCCCGCAGATAAGGGCCGGAAAGGAGGGCGCGCTCCCTCTCACCACGTGGTGAGACCCGAGGTAGCCGCAGAGACTCTCTCCGGCTAACAAATGGTGGGGCCTGCCATGTTAAGGGCCGGCCGTCGTCCAACCGAGCTGGAAGTGAATGCGAGAGCGAGCCCACAGTCCCGACATAGGACGCAATAACGATCAGCCAGGGGTCTTAGTGGGTATCCCCAACCGCGGTGTGGCAACAACATTCTTGCGGGAGTGCTGGTGCCACCCCGACGAGGTGAATCCCGCACGCCCCACCGCACTTCCCCTGGGGCGGTGTGTCCCGAAACGGATTTCCCCTGAGAAAAAGGGTCTTTGAAAGTTGAACCTGTGCCTGAAGAATGGAGAGGAACCACCTTAGGTTTAAGCATGTAACAACTTTATGAGTAAGGTGAAAGAGATGTAACAAAAGCATGTCAAACTAGAAAATCGATGGATACAAGTGTAAAGTTCGACTAAAAATAAGTGAAGGATGCTATATGTATGGTGTGCCATTGGACGTATGCCAGAATAGAGGAATATGGAAGGAAAGTGCATATTGTGCCGACCCCAAATTGGTGTGATAAGGTGAAAGAAAATGTATACAGAAGATTTAAAAAAAAAGGTAGTTACTCATCTGTTTGTTGATTTTGTCCACTATGTATCATTGGAAACCCTATAGCATTGCAATATTTTATGGGGCAAGGTAAAAGCGCGATATTTCCATTGCTCAGTGGACCGTCAGACTTTATGGGCGGGCGTGGAGTGACGTTGTAATAGGGACACAAACATTACCCTTTTAAATTGAATTTTGCGCAATTTATCAGACAGGGTTCAGATAAAATATACCTCCCTCCAACCCACTTTGAACAGTTTAATCGGAACGGAGTGGGTACCAACAGTCATTTGTTAAGTGACGTTTTAGAAGCCTGATTTGATATCTCAAGTGCCGGAGATGGGATTGGAATCAGGCCATTGAGTCGAGTTGAATGCTGAGTCCTTACTGTATTATATTTTTGTAGAACTGCAGTACCCAATGCTGTTTTGTTGAGGTTTAGCTTCACTTTTGATCAGAGTCTGGCTTGTTCTTTATTACAGTCTGAGATGTAGTGTTACATGCCGACAAAGTAAATGCACACCTGGTTTATCTTTCCCGCATTTGGACTTTTTTGTTTACTTTGTGTTATTGTACATGTTTATAGCCGCAGGTGTGCAGATTAGGGTTTCTCGGACACTTCAGTCTAGGGTAATATGTGTGGATTAGGATACGAGCATTGACAATCAATGATAATAATAATTGTCCCTGTCTTTTATGGCATTTTTTGGGGCCCATGCAGGACGTGGCGAATCACCGTCTGCCCATTTTCGATGTTCCCCGAACATTGCGATGGGCAGACGCCATAGTCCCCATATTCCCAGACCCCTAACCACTAGCAGGTCCCCCCCCCATAGCCCAGTACTTTTTGTCCTCATTTACCCAATAGTCCTACACTGGCCGGGGCTTGTCCTTGGGTGCATTAGTATATATATAGACAGGGGACAGGGGTAATCGCCGGTCAGTGTCACGCCACATTTACATTAAATTTGTCAAAGGGCCTCTACGTGTTGGCCTTTCCATGGCCCCGCGCAAGACTTCCAAATGTCCGGGCCATTTTTATGGCCCGTGGTCGTCAAAGACGTACGTTATAATAATAACAATAATAGCCGGCAGACAAACACACACACATTGTATATCGCCAAATTAAGCAAGTTACGCTTGTGTTATGGGTGATACCAGATACCCAGACCATAGTACATAACAGAGAAAATACGTTTCCGAAATTTACTATACCAGGACTCGAACCCAGAGCCTCTGCGTGAGGTAGGCCGGCAAAGGCTTAGCCTTTTGTTTATTTTTTTGTCCAGGGCAATCCGATTGAGGACTAAGCCGCGACAGGCACAGAAGCCTGGGGGATGCTCGCGACCCGGTGAGACAGTGTGGGATTCGCCAGATCGGGGGTGGCACTAGCGTGCCCGGTCAGAACCGGTGCCACGCAATTGCCACTCCCCACTTAGGGATACCCACTAAAACCCCTGGGTGTTCCGTCCTGCGCCTTATGCCAGGGCTACGTGTATGCGGTTTTCCCAACTCCGCTACCCTGGCAGGCGTGGGCGCCGCTCACTGGGCCTCTTCCAATGCCGGGGGAGCTACTCCCCCGGCGACGACTGGGTCTTTTCGGCGTGGGGCGGTCTGTAACGCGCCCCACGGGAAGAGAGATGAGCGCGCGTGGAACACTCGCGCTCTCATCTCGACGGCATGTGCGGGTGAGTGAGAAACTCTATACCCCTAGAGGCCCCACCCGCGCCGCCCGCTTACGGCGGCCGAAGGTCTGGATCAGACCTCCGGCGCCGACGCGTCCCCCTTTGTCGGGAGCGGAGCAGGGAATTACGCTCACGCTCCCGTTCCGCCTCCTCCATCGCAAACATGACTTGCTCGCAGAAGGAGGAGACGGCGTCCCATCCGGTGGAGCTCCCGACCATGGTACGTACCTCGGCCGGGAGCGAGCAAAGGCTTAGCCAGCTCAACCGCAGACCACAGAGACCGTCTAATGAAGTCTCATCAATACTCTGTCGGATTAGTTTTTGACACAACAAAATATATATGAAGTGCTATTTACCTTAATAGCGATGCATTATAGAATAGCAGATTAGAAATATCCGTTAGTCGACAAAAAGGTTGGCCCATTTGTTTCGTGGCGGGACACTTTTTTCCTGACAAATTGCCTGAACGTAATTTTAAGCCCAAGACCAGTTATTTATGAGTTTTACTTAGCTTTATGTGTGCTTCGTGTGAATTTTTCATCATTGTTTTTTTTTTACTTTACCCGCCATTAAAAAATGTACAGACAATCATAATATAAGTACATTACTTATGTTGAAGTTGTTGTTGTTTGAAAAAAAATATTTGTCATCGTCGTCGTCGTCGTCGTCATCGTCGTCAGCCATTCACAGTCTACTGCTGGACGTAGGCCTCCCCAAGACGGCGCCACTCATACTTGTTCGCTGCCTTTCTCATCCAGCGCCTACCGGCGACCTTGCGTAGGTCGAGACGCGGTCTCCACTCCAGAACTCATCTGCTCAAACGGCCGTTGGTCCTGCAGCAGACGTGACCGTCCCACTGCCACTTCAACTTGCTAATTTTGTGAGCTATGTCGGTTACTTTGGTTCTCTTACGGATATCCTCATTTCTAATTTTATCCATAAGAGAAACACTCAGCATAGCTCGCTCCATAGCCCGTTGAGTGACTTGGAACTTGTGGACCAATCCTGCCGTCAGTGTCCACGTCTCGGCCCCGTAGGTCTGGACGATTTGTCATCATTATGTTTAAATTAATTTCTTTTTAATTTATTAATTATTTTTAGGCGTTAATTAAATCGCAGTGGATTTTATTCAAGCATAGTGAAGAGTAAAAAGTGATTTTGTTTCGGCATTGTTGGGTGTGTTGTTGGGTTAAATATAAGAAACCTAATGTTCAATTAATATCTCTTGATCTAATTATGATTTCTTTTCGAGTAGAGTTGGAAGTGTTTTTTAAATTTATTAACAATAACCAACAAGTTTCACACTAATAGAGGTGTTTATGTTACATTAACATTCTAGGCTTTATTATGTGTCACTACATCATGTTTGAAGGAATGAATGGAAAAAGATATTGATTTTTTACTCTAATTGTTTTTGTAATATGTATCTTGTTCCGAGGTACATATTTTGTTTTTAAATAAAAAGAATACATGATTTGCCCACTATTAAGCATCTGTGTACGCTTTTTTAAATGTCATATTATAACGCCTAGCATTTACTTTTTTTATTGTATACTAGCTTCTGCCCGTGACTTCGTCCGTGTTAAAAAATGTAAGTTTAAAAACCCCCGGTTTTGAAATATTCTTCATCAGTGCTCCGCTCCTATTGGTCTTAACGTGATGATATAAAGTATAGCCTTCCTCGATAAATGGACTATCTAACACTGGAAGAATTTTTCAAAACAGATTAGTAGTTCCTGCTCTTCAGCTTCATATCTAATATATAAAATTCTCGTGTCACAGTTTTCGTTGCCATACTCCTCCGAAACGGCTTGACCGATTTTGATGAAATTTTTTGTGCTTATCCGGTATCTATGAGAATCGGCCAACATCTATTTTTCATCCCCCTAAATGTTAGGGGTAGTCCACCCCTAATTTTTTTTTTATTTTTACCGGGCAGGACGTCGTCTGCCGGGATAGCTAGTATTAGTATAAGATTTATATAGCATTTTCACGAGAATTTTAGTGGCTATATCTATTTCTCTTCCTCTCTATTATCTGTATTTGGCGTAAGAAACTTTCAAACACGTTATTTGAAATTTGTAAAACTTTTTCAAAAGTATAGGAAACGTTATTTCAGAACCTGTCTCTAATATCGCCCAATTTATATTTCGCGTAAGGCCGTAGTAGGATTCGCACAGCATCTTGATACGTAATCGAATGAAGTAAGAGACCAATTTTCTGTGCGATCGCGTGCGGAACAGCGTGCCGCAATGTTGGCGATATCGGCCAAATTAACTCAGCGTGGGGCTTCTATAATGGTTTCACATTTTTAGTGCACTCAGAGTCCCAACAAATATTTTAATTCAATGCCAGCAGAAAGAGAAAATAAATATTAACAATTTGAGAAATCGTGCATTGCTATTTTTATAATCATCGTCCATTTCTCGATTTTACTTAAATTTAGGAAGAATCAAAGAAAATAATAGCAAGCTTACAGGTATTAAATAGTATTTCGAAGCGAAAACGATGATTGAGCTCTCAGTAATTTCTTTTACGACACTAAACTTAAGTAGTTTTTCTCCGTGCAGGAACGGAGAAAAAATACAATTTCCTGCGGCCGGGCGGCCTGTCGTAAGAGGCGACAAAACAACCCACAGCCAGGTGGTAGGGCTTTTGCTCGACTGGATGGCTACCACCCCTGGTCTAAAGTGTGTCGCCATAACAACCTTGAGTTGTGTTCCGGCATTAGTGGACCAGATTCCAGTCTCCTTTAAGAGAGCAGCAGCGCATTTGTAGCATCTTTGGTGTTGCAAATGTCCATAGGCGATGGTAACCGCTCTTCATCAAGTGGGCCGTCTGCCTGTCTGCTGACCTCCTGCAATAAAAAAAAAACAAAAAAAAGTAGTTCAGAACTTACATATATACATACATTATATCACGCCTGTTTTCCATGGGGGTAGGCAGAGACCATGGATCTCCACTTGTGATGATCCTGACAAACAAATTTCGTTTCATCTACTTTCATTAACGCCTTCATATGTGCACGTTTATTTGAGATGCTTTTTACCTGATCTCTCTTTAACACTAGTACAGAACTTAAATGTATAAAATTATAATTACACAATTTCTTTGAGGTTATGTTAATTCGGTTAAACAAAAACAAACAAAAAAACAGCTGCTTACGTATTCGTCCGATTTCGGAGCAGCTCGTCGTCCATAATTTGCAATACTTGACATACCTCGAACCGCTACTAGAGCTCGCGGCTCACTGTGGCCATCGCACGCCTCCGAAAGATTTCTGTATTACTTATGTACAAATAAATAAAATCTAGATTATACAATATGCAGTATTTTCTTCTTCTTCAGATAATAGCCCACGACGAATTTCAGATTTACTTAAAGCTGTGTAAGAGAAATAGGGTAGACGAGATATCGATGGTAAAAAATTTAACGGAGAATGACAATATAACATGATAGATGCTGAATGAAAGCCGATCAATGTGGATAATAAAAAATAGGAAAGCGGTTAGCGAACAGCAAAACAGATGCTTTGACGCACGATCAATCATCATTAAAATCAACATAAATATTCCTTAAAACAATATCTTAAGGAAAATTGAAAAAAGTTGCACCCACTGTAGGATATTTTCAATAGTCGAATGCGGTAAACGGATTGTGATGTCTAGTTAGAACGAATCAAATCTAGATGTAGGCGATCGGCAAGGCTTAGCGTTGATCTCTATAATTGAACTGTTAGGCTCAATTCCAATGAGGATTTCGGAGGTCTAATGCACTTTTGTTGGATAAATCCAAGACGATTTCGCTCAGATTGCTTTAACCAATCTGGAAGCTACGGCAAACATACTTTTACTTACTTAAGTGTATATCTGTGCCGGTTTTAGGTTTAAAGAATTTTACTACCCTTGAGAATTTCAAAGCTTACTTACATAACTACTAACATCTCTTTTTTCTTTCACAATATACCAATAATTATTTGTAGTCGGCACTATATGTATTTTCCTTCTATACTGCTCTACTCTGACATACATCTTCTGTCACACCACATATCATCATATTATCATACTTCACACAATCCATCCATTTTTTTATTTACCTCTACATTTGTACCCATCTATCTATCTCTATCTTACATACATACATAAATTCACGCCAGGTCCCTTGCGGGACAGGCACGAACAACAGAGCGCCATTCAGGCTTATTATTACATACCTTACTTGCTTCTTTGACATTCATAGCTCTTGTCATGCACGCTCGTCTGTTCTTACGGCTCCTGACATCACCTTCTGCTAGTACACGATCAATTTGATCATGGAAGGTGTGTCGTGGTATTTCGTGACTTCTGCATCCATCCACTTTTGCATTGTATCTCTATCTTGTAGTTCAAATTTCTTTTTGTCACGTGCCTTTCATTCCACCTAACGATATGCCCATAGCAACTTAGTTTGCTTCTTCTCAATTTCTCAGTGACGGGTGCAACTTTCAAAGATCCCTTATGCACTCATTTCTCAACTTATCCATTCTTGTATCACCACACATCCACCTCAACATTCTCATCTCAGCCGAGTGGAGACGTTTGCGATTTATCACTTTAGTGGCCCAACATTCCGACCCATATAGCATGACTGGTCGTATGACATAGAGACTCAAATATGTTTAGAATATTAAAAATTAGTACCTACATTAAAATTCTTAACGTTAATATGGGCTTAATTATCTTTGAACATTACTCTACTAGTAGTTTTAAAATTTACACTTTTGTAGTTCATCTGATAACTTATTAAATAATTGAAGACATGAGTGAATGAAGGTGATAAGTCGCATAATTCCAATTCTGAGTAAATCGAGATAAAAGTTTTACTTCTATTTTAAACTGAACTGAACTTAACACCTTTTTTAACTCTTTATTTTTTTTAATATGCCTTATATCTATGGTCTAAGGTCTGTAGTCATTTGGTATCGACTTATAACCTTCATCTACGCAAAAAAAGCAAAAAAGCGAATATGCGACATATCACCTTCATCCACTTACGTCTTCAATTCAAGTGATAAATAGATAAAAGAATAAACAAAGGAAAGCTGTTTAGGAAATTTAATCTATCCAGAAGTTTCTTATTTTGTTCTAGTGAAAAGAGGTTCTTAAGATAATTAAATTCTTAATTGTCTTTATAGATACTAACGGTCTTATTCATATTGAATTAGAGAAACTTTGCAGGCTTCTTTGTGAAACAATTAATTAAATAGTTTTCCGAACTACTAAATTAAAATTTATTTTCAAACATGTTTTTCGATTTGTGCGTTTTAGATTTAAGTGGCAGTTGTTTTTTCTTCCAGATATTATATTTATAGGTTGACGGTCTTATACCTAATTATTGAGTTAGAGTTAGTTTGTAAGCTTCTTCAAGAATCATAAGAAAGCCTACAAACTTACTTTAACTCATTATGAATAACATTGATAATGTTTAATTAAAACACATTGAACATGATATTTGAGTATTGTAAGTAATAATGTATGTGATAATCAAACGTCATGTACCTAGGTATATTGATTGATATTATTAGTTTCTGAGAAACACGACAGCGACTTACTGAAGACAGTGGATGTGACGATTTCATAAGAAATCCGTATATATCAAAAGTGCTACGATACCCAATTTTTTTTTATTGCATGAGGTCAGCATTATCATCGCCTATGGACATTTGCAACGACAAAGATGCTACAATTGTGCTGCTGCTCTCTAAAGGGAGACTGGAACCTGGTCACTAATGCCGAAACCCAATCAAGGTTTTTATGGCGGCATACTTTAGACCAGGGGTGGTAGCCATTCAGTCGGGCAAATACCCAACCACCTGGGTAAGTGGTGAAAAACATTGAAGTAGTAGTAATAACAGCCCATAAATGTCTCATTTCTGGCCTCGGGCCTCCCATTATACGGGAAAGGACAATATACTCCCCCACGCTTGTCTAAGGCGCCTTGGCAAGCTTGACGCATCGGTTATCTCGATGTGCAGGTTGCATCACGATGTTTTTCTTCACCATTATTAGCTCGTAGTAATTGTTACAATATGCACATTAGGTCAGAAAACTGCCTAGGTGGTGCATGCGTTCCTGGCAAGATCGAACCCGCGCCCTTTGAGTTTGGGATGTGTGCGCTAGCCATTACGGTACCACTACACGACAAAAGTATAAGGGCCAATTAAAATAAACCTGAAAAATATCTGTAAGATCCTGTTCGTCTTTTATCAAATATTTCATAAATGAGAAAAGGACCTCGCAAAGGTACTACACATCACGTCCACCCATACATTACCTTCCGCCCGATGGGGGTAAAAAGTATACACATGCGAAATGGACTAGCACGCTGAGTAATTGATTGAAAGTGATTTCAGCTCGAGGGGTTTATAGCGTTTCATTTAATTAAAGCGCTGTTTAAAAAGCCCTTGAACACGAAGCCCTCGGTATTACAAGGATTTAATCGAATATGTGCACCTCTAGCTCGTCAATTGGCAGGAAGTAAGGTAGTCAATTCACGCCTTTGATTGATTCGACTTTGTTTTTCAATTCTGTGCTGTAAAAGGGTTTTGCAACCTATTTGTTCTTTTTAAAGATAACTTGTGAAGAGGTTTGTAGTCCTAGACAGGGCCGTAAATAGCCTGTTATGCGCCCTATGCGAGCTTCTATAACTGCGCCCTTGTTTTTTTTTAGATATTATAGGTACCCTAGTTAGAGCAACGCTATGTATAGGCCTACTTTATTTCATTCAGGGTTATACAATAACGCCCAAGGGACCTTGGTGTCGTTCGACCAATTATCTAATATTTTGGAAGAAAAATTTAATTTTTTAAAGAACAGTGAACAGTTGCTTCTAGGTACTTAATGACACAGTCCGTGACATAACAGACATACTACAAGAGCACCATTTATCCTGGTACAGGCATGTTTTATGGAAACCGGCTAATTATGTGGGGAACAAATGTCTAGCCATGTCGCCTTCGCCAGGTCCTGGTCGAAGGGGAAGGACTAAGAAATGTAGGCCGGACATTGGGAAGGATGACATGCGTAGTAATTGTCTCAAAAAAGTAGGAACGTGGACGCTGGGCGTCGCAGCAAACGAGTTCAATTTAACGTTCTGATAACGATGATGTTGATAATGATGAATTACAGACACTTAGTATTAGTATTTATTGGTGTAGATACAATATTGTAAAATTAAATCATAATAAACATAAAATCTTCAAATCGGTCTACGACGAGTAAAGCATACCTTCGCTTATTACCTGCAAAGTGATCCAGATAATCGGATCAGCGAAGTCTCATTACAACATTAAACGAGATAGGGTTGGGATCAGCATTTGACGCAAATTGGACAGGTGTCGCGCATGCAGGAGTCGCGATCCCCGCATCACTAGTGTACTAGACTTAACGAGTTTGGTTCTCGAGTGGTTCATAGGGTTAACTGGTTCTGTTATTCGATATTTTAATAAATCTGAGAAATTTTATTATTTTTCTATTAATATAATTGAAGAAGAAATATAATAATGATAGTCGCCCAAAGATATCCGCAAAAGAACCAAACCGACATAGCTCAAAAAATTAGGTAGTTGAAGTGGCAGTGAGTCGCTTACGTCTGTCGCAGAACCGATGGCCCATGGAGCAGTCGACCTGCGCTGGGTTTTCAATAGGCGCTGGATGAGAAAGTCGGAGGACAGGGATGAGTGGCGCCGACTTGGGAGGCCTACGTCTATTAGTAGACTGATTGTCTGACGACAATCGCCCTAAGAGTTTAGTATTCAAAAGCTATTATATCTAAAATTGTTCCTTGGTTCTATGACGTTTTACTATTTAAATTTAAACCATATAATAAAGTATCATTTGTTACACCAAAATATTACAAAACATATCATAACATTTATAAAATTACATGTAATCTAATACAATAAAAGAAGACTTACCTTATTTGTATTGTATTCTACACATAGCCCCTCAAGACTAAAAGTAGAAACCAAAATTAAAACACAACTTTGTTCGGTAATGTCTTTATTATTGTAGTCAATAAATAGGAAATATATTTTTATACTTACTAAAATTTAAAATTTAGAGCTTTAAAAATATTTTCAGTAGTTATTTGAGTAGTACTTGAGGCAGAGTATAGTGTAAATGCTCTTTTAGTTTCTGTAGCTAAATGACGAAAAAAAACAAAAGACGTTCATCACACCTACGGAACCCTTCTTTGTGTCGAACTAATAACTTACTGTCGCCCCCAATGTGTTGCCGGTCTCGATATGGGGCCTGGAGCCTGGCCACTGATGTAATAACACAGCGAGGTAGGCCAGGAGTGGTGATTATCTAGACGGATAAATGCTCTACGCCTAGCTGTGGGTTGTTTTGTTGCTTCTTAATACAGGCCGCTGGCCTTAGGAACTAGGCTCGATTCACACTTTAGAGGTCTTCAGGTAGATGTGAAACAATGTTGTGTGTTTGAATTGCAGTTCAGGAATGCATGATGTAGGCTCGCTCCGCGCTTACTAAAGTACTACAAAAATGCAGACGCTTAGCAGCTAACGGAGCGAGCTATGTCCCCGCGGTAGGCGTGGGCGCACGGGCTTTACGGGGGTGAGGTCAGCGGGGTGATTCTGTCCGCAACAATTTGTGAGCGGCCGCCGTGGTGATCGGACGTCTGCGGCTACAACACTATTGAGGGATGTGTGTGATTGGTTGACTGTCGGTTACGTTGTATACGAGCGAAGCGATGGAATGAAAGATAACTTCGTAGCGTACACTTAATTCACACACACATTCTATATGTTATTTACAAATCAGAAAGTTTTTTGTTTAGATGGTGGCAAGCAACACGCGCGAGAATTGAATTTGTACACGACTATGAATTTCTTGTGGCTGCGTTGAAGACGTTTGTCAAACTGTCCCGAACTATGGTTCGGGTTTTGATAGATGGTACTTTCGCGCCAAGAGAATCGGCGGAACGATGTGAGCCCGCGCTGTCATATAATGGCGTTTTGCATGCTACACAGAATAATATTAGCTTTGCGCTTGAGTGCTTGCTATAATGTTGGTATTAATATCGTCACACTATGATGCCGTTTACTTAATCACGTTCCGATCTCCGTCCGTCAAATCTGTCTCTGTGTTCACTATTAATCTCATAACACGGTTTAAACCGGGAGCGTAAACTTACTCCGGTCTCAATCTAATTAAATCTCGCCGTGTCTACACTACTAGCTGGCGTTGAAATAAAAGCGTATTTACACTGTCGGTACCAGCCATGACAGGTCCGATTTCGCTTCAGTCAAATATCAAGTCAAAGTCAAAGTCAAATATCTGTTTTCAACGAACTGGTACCGGTCGGATCGGAATTTTCAGATTCTTCCTTGCTTAAGAATATTCGATCGAGCCGCCACCGGATCGAGACCGGAGGAAGATTGAACTGTGAATAGCATCATAGTGTGAATAGTTTTCTTACTCCTTTCCCAGGAAATTCATATATTCAATATATTCAAATCTTGATGTAATTTAAAGTTTGTACTTATACATATATAGTTACCAGCTTCTGCCCCCGACGTCGTCCGCGTAATATAGTTAAAAACGTAAGTAATAACCCCCCCCCAATTGGAAACATTCTTCCTTGGTGCTCCGCTCCTACTGGTCTTAGCGTGACGATATATAGCCTTCCTCGACAAATAGGCTATCCAATACTGAAAGATTTTTTCATATCAGACCAGTGATTCCTGAGATTAGCGTGTTCAAGCAAACAAACAAACTCTTCAGCTTATTAGTATAAGATATTCTGTTATTACTTTAAACATGCAACGCATAACCCTGGTTAGGTTGTGAGTGCGATACGAGTGCGCCATCTCCAGTAGAGTCAAAAGCGACCGCCCGCTATTGCCTATTAAAGGCGCAGTATGTGCGATTTCAATTCGGCTTGAATAAAATTCATTCCGAGAAGCTTCCAATAGCAAATTAATTCGAGGATGTTTGTAATTTCATCACTATTATAAAAATAAATGAAAACCATAAAAAATTACTGTTGCTATGGAAGATTCTTTTGGAAGTGCTCGAGATTGGAGATCACCACCAGAGGTTATTAGGAGTATCCCAGCAACATGTACTAAAGTACTTTGGCCATATAGCCCGAAGGAATCCAGACAACACAGAGACACTTGTGGTCATTGGCAAAGTTGGAGAGAAGAGACCTCGGGGTAGATCTCATAATAGGTGGATTGACCAGATAGTTAACAAGCTCAACAAGTCAGTAAACTTAATCCCCCACTGTGCTCAAAACTGATCTTTGTGGAAGAGATAAATTATTTCATATCTTCTCCAGGTCATTTTCTGTACTAACGATGACGAAAATTTTACTAGAGAAGAAGGTACTCTGAATAAATAATAAATGAATGAATGAAAACACTTTATTGTTCACCAAAAATTTAAATTACGTTCTTAAAACTAAGTAAACAGTAAATTTTGAACAAAGGGCGGCAATTAGCTAAAAGCGATCTCTTCCAGGAAACCCCCAAAACTAAAGAAATTATTAAGACAACAGTGGCGATGAAGACAATAAATAATAAGAAACCAAGAATAAGTAAGAAGTAAATTATCCGTGCAGGAACGGAGAAAGAACACAATTTCCTGCGGCCGGGCGGCCTGTCGTAAGAGGCGACAAAACAACTCACAGCCAGGTGGTAGGGCATTTGCCCGACTGGATGGCTACCACCCCTGGTCTAAAGTATGTCGCCATAACAACCTTGAGTTGTGATCCGGGATTAGTGACCAGGTTCCAGTTTCCCTTGAGAGAGCAGCAGCGCATTTGAAACACCTTGGTGTTGTAAATGTCTATAGGCGATGGTAACCGCTTCCCATCAAGTGGGCCGTCTGCCTGTCTGCTGAACTCCTGCAATAAAAAAAAAACCAAACAATAATATACTTTATATATTATAAAAAATAAGATATATCATACTATAGGTATATAGAATCAGCAGCACGTTTTTTACTTGCGAGGACCAAAGATATTTAGTATCCATCAAATTAAAAGACAATTTATGGATTTAGCTTGTCTGATGTTGAGTGGCAGTGAGTTCCATAAACGCGGAATGAAAATGTTCGACACCTTAATGTCGACTTTCGCTTCCACGAATACAAGAGACAATACTGTCAACATTGTAATAAATGTTACGGTTATAAAATAAAGAAACATGGAAAAAGAAAATTGTAACATTGACAATGACAGACGCTTCGATAAACAATAAGAAACAAAAAGGGTATAATCACTACGCTTTACATAAATATTAAAACCAATGGAAAGGTTTATGTCTAAATAAGCTTCTTAGATAAGATAGAAAATGAAACAACCTGGATTCTAAGTAATTTTAAACTTTATTGACCAATAGTTAAACATCATTTTCGGTGGAACAGTGGGTTCTGTGACATAGTTTGAAAACTGGCGAATATTTTCATAATACGACTCCACATTCCTCCGCTTTTCTGGTTAAAGGACATAGAACTGTACTTGCTGTAATTCATGTTTGTTGCTGCGCGTCACTAATTGAGAAACTTGTCCGACTCAATAACAATAGCACATTGTTAACAGGCATGTATTGTCTGTCTATTGTATAAACCTATATAATTCATTATATTAATACGTAAAGCAAAAACTTTGTACCCCTTTTTACAAAAATTGCGCGGACGGAGTATGAAAGGTTCGGTAAATTTGTTCGGAGGTTGGCATGATTTTTTTGATGAGCGGCCATTTTTTTAGCTATTGCTTTTCTTGAGATAAAAGACTATTAAAAAAACTTGGTCCTAAGTTACATCGGAGCCGAGCTATTTAAGATCAAAATCGTGCTGCGTGAACTTAAGGTACCGTAAAACGTGGTTAATAGAATTCACGGGGTGATTAGACACATTGGGGTCCGAGTAAACGTGGCTTGATTTTTTAAGTTTGCGGCCAGTAATCGAATAAGAATAAACTGACGAATAAAATAATAATTAAAAAAATAATAAAAATAAATTGACAAATAAAAAAAAATACATTTTAAAATTATTGTATATTGTAATATGTTATTATGGACAAAATAAAAAGGCTTTTTATTTTTTTAACGTTAAAAGTATAGTATATAGAGTAATTTTCATTTGGGCTCCATGGCCAAATCCGAAAGTAAAGCGAAAAAAAATCCTGAAAGGAGTCACGGGGCGGATTTTAATGAAAACTAAAACAACCACATTAGATTTTTGTAAAATCAATTACCCTGGACAGAAAACGAAAAAAGATTAGGTAACAAAAAATCATACTAAAGCAGAGCGTTCATTTAAAAAAAAATCATCCTGCGTACATATATTGTTCAAAACCATATCCAAAAAAAACAAGCTGACATAATTCAAACGTCCATAGGCGACGGTAATCACTTTCCATCAGGCCGTCTGCCTGTTTGCCTGCTTCAGACACTAAAAAAATATATGTATTTAAAGACTTACGCGTACACAAATGGTGTTTTCAGCTCAATAACATCTAATCATCCATAAAGAGCCATTGGAGTAGACGCTAATACGAAGTCTTTGTATGAAAAAATCGTTTCCCGATATTTCATGCCTGCCCGTTGCAGACCCGCGCCATACTTAAGGTTATTGGGGGCCGGTTGCAATTTATTCAAGAGTACTCTTAAGTGCGCCTTTAATGTACCTTTTCGATAGGGAATACATTTGTCGATTATAAAATACTCGGTACTTTGTCGAGTTTATGATTAAAGGTTATTACCGTGATAGGTTTGAAAGCTTATTGTAAATGTTGGCCCTTCATCGGCTTTGTATGTAACATGTTCGCCAGCGACTAGTGCTGATAAAAAAAATCCTCCATCCAAAGACAATTTCAGTGTAGAAAAAGCTGAATATAATTACAGTGTAAACTCCATGTAACGACACTCGATTTAACGAATAACTTCCTTAAGCATCGAAATCACTTCTTGGATTTGGTTTAGCTTGTTTTCCATAGAATGACACACTCTGTATGGCATTATAGACTGGTAAACAAGTGCCTTTTGGACCAACTTTATTCAGCAGTCTCCGAAAATTATAAATTAGGTGTCATTCGATTCGGAATGGCATCTAGATGATTTTTGAAAAAAATGCAGTTCCGCTTGCAAAAATTGTACAAGTTATTAACAATTAACTAAAAAAAGGGGGGGTTTAGCAAATATCTCAAAAAGTAATAAAGATTTTTCAAATTTGAAAAAAAGATTCGAAAAGAGGAGGAAGTTTCCTAAAAAAAGTCTTGACTCCCAAAACTGTAAGATCAATATTTATAATTTTCCCAGAGGGATGAAAATACGGCCGAAAACGGGTACTCTGGCTTACGCAAGCCACACCCACATCGGCCCTTTAATGAATAAATATTATTTAAACATACCAAATATGAAAATAAAAAATTGAAAAAATTCAGGCACTAACTGAATAGATGAATGAACAATAATCTGCTTGAAATTTTTTTATAACAATTTTTCATTTAGTTATTTAATAGTTAATTAATATATTTTTTTGCTTGAACATGAACATTGCAAGTGTAATAATTGTTAAACTATAAATTTAATTTTTTTTCCTTTCTTGGAGAAATTCTTGAAAGGCTTTAGAATAGAACCCCGTTGGAAAAATTAGAAAATGTTTATTTTTCATTTTTTTATTAATAATTTTCGTTGTTTTAAACTTTTAATTTTGTATTTTCTAAAGCCTTTCAAGAATTGCTCCAAAAAAGGAAAAAAATCTTAAATTTATAGTTTAACAATTATCACACTTGCAATGTTCATGTTCAAGCAAAAGAATTTTATTAATTAACTATTGAATAACGAAATGAAAAATTGTTATAAAAAAATTTTTCAAGCGGATTATTGTTCATTCATCTATTCAGTTAGTGCCTGAATTTTTTCAATTTTTTTATTTTCATACTTAGTATGTTTAAGTAATATTTATTCATTAAAGGGCCGATGTGGGTGTGGCTTGCGTAAGCCAGAGTACCCGTTTTCGGCCGTATTTTCATCCCTCTGGGAAAATTATAAAAATTGATCTTACAGTTTCGAGAGTCAAGATTTTTTTTCATGAAATTTCCTCCTCTTTTCGAATCTTTTTTCAAATTTGAAAAATCTTTATTACTTTTTTGAGATATTTGCAAAAAACTAAACCCCCCTTTTTTTTAGTTAATTGTTAATAACTTTTACAATTTTTGCAAGCGGAACTTCATTATTTTCAAAAATCATTTAGATGCCATTGCGAATCGAATGACATCTCATTTATAATTTTCGGAGACTGCTGAAAAAAGTTGGTCCAAAGGGCACTTGTTTACTAGTCTATTACATCCACTCTCAATAACGACAACAATTAAGTATAAAGTAAAGAGTACCTTTTAAGGACAAAATCTGTAAAAACTGCGCATCTGTGTACGTTCTTTTGTCTCTTTATTATCCTAGCCCGTAATAAACTCGATTCTCGGCATCATGCATACCGAAAAAATACAAAAAATTACTGGTGCAGCAAAAGACGTCACACAAAAATAACAGACTTCTCTCTAATTAACGACAACTCTCTATACCGACATAAAATGCACAGTCCCTTCAGTGTCGTTATATAGAGTTAACACTGTAAGTATATCTAACAATAATATAGGCTATAAAGCCAAAGTTCCGCGGTGTACTGTAATACGAGGCTACCTTACCTAGTACCGCATAACAAAAAACAGAAATCCATAGACTACATTGTATATAAGCAAAAACCAGATTTTGGTTTTTAATACGTTCTGGGGCTGAAAAGATTGTGTGCGGCCACCATGATAGTTTTATTATAAGGTCTAAAACGCTCTGTACCGCAGGAATGGATACAGATAAATCAGTGCCGCTGAGAACGTGTCAACCGTGTATAATACAATTATGACATCTTTCTAGTATAATGGCTTCCGTTCTTTTAATGGTATGATGTAGTTTTTATTTATTTAAAATGATCTATGAAGTTTTTTATGTTTTATATTGCGCAATTTGCGCAACAGCACAAAATTAATTAAATTTCATTCACTGGCAACACTACAAATAATTACAATGCATATAGCCTTTTGTTATTTTAGCGAGTAACTTCAGACTTGTCGCTGTAAGCAGAGTGAAATATCTGTGTAGAATTACGTTCCTACGCGAATTTAAGTTTTCCATTTCACATTTCAAAGGAAATCAACTCTATAAAGCCTGGGAGCTTGTTTTCTTAGTGCTATGTTGAAGTTAGCTTATACAAAGGTCTTTACGAGTTTTCATATCGTTTATTGTATTATCAAAATATACTAATATTTTGGTATTATTAAATGTAGTGATATTATCCGTGCAGGAACGGAGAAAGAATACAATTTCCGGCAGCCAGGCAGCCTGTTGTTAGAGGCGACAAAACAACCCACAGCCAGGTGGTAGGGTATTTAGCGTCTGGATGGCTACCACCTCTGGTCTAGAGTATGCCGGCATAACAACTTGGAGTGGTGTTCCGACGTTAGTGGCCAGGTTCCAGTCACACTTTAGAGAGGAGTAATAACGCCTTTAGTATTGCTGGTGTCCATAGACGATAGTAACCGCTTTCCATTAGGTGGCCTGACTGCTGAAAATTGGCTGAAAATTATAAAGTTTAACTCATTTACTCGTAACTATATTACACGTCAGGATTATTATGTTTATGCATTAGTCAGTTTACCGTATTTTGTGAATAATTAAAATAATTGAAGATATAATGGTTTTTTCCTTACATTAAATTTATCAAGTATGTTAGAGAGCTTTCATCGTTGTGATTGACCCTAACGATCGATGCAATAAAATTACACATTATGGGTCCGGCTTTAATGCGTTAGCGTGTTAGATTTTTCCAAACGCCTCGGTAACGGTAACATCCTATATTATGCTTTGTATACATGAACTCATTGACCCTGACGTATAGGCCAACTTGAAGACGACCAGTCCGCCTTATACCGTCCGGCGACGCTTACGCATACAATAAACCACACATCGTTTCTTTATCGCGTATTATAGCTGTATAGTGGTCACAAATAAAGCTCATACGATATTGACAGTCCACTGATTTACTACAACATCCCATAACACCCAGGGAGGAGCCTAGACAGGGGTTCTGGCCGATTCCCTATTATATATTTATGTGAAAGTGCCTTATTAACAAATAAACAAAGAGCAATGAGCATAATAAAAAAAAGAAGACTTGCTTGATTATTATTGAACCTAATTATATTAAAAGTAACATGATTTCAATACAACATAAATTGCTCAATTTTTGTCCCATCTCAAACAGTCGTTGCCCTTAATAAAATACTTGACGAATTTGGGTTACCTGATTTCCGAGTTTAGTGAACCTTATAAATGATTTCGTGCACAGACGCCGTAATCAGATGGACATGTGACTTTGTTATTTTTTTAAATTGCCACCGTTTTATTTCCAGCCGGGTTCCGTTATGTTTAAAAAGGTTTTATATATTTATGCACATATAGTATTGTTTTTGTTCTAAAGATAATTAATTAGCCCGTTGCGAAGCGATGTAAATAGAATATGAAGTAAATTTATATTTAAAGTTATACGTATGACCTTCAAAAAGCGTTCTCCAGTCGAACTTATTTTAAATTTGTATTTGATAATTTTGGTATAATCTTAGACCATTCAACCAAGAATGGTCTAAGGGTATAACACGTACTCGGTTTTTATCTCACATCAGAAAAAAGTTGCCAGGCGAATAAATTATAAATTGACTAAATTCAAATGTAGAACAATTCAACTGTTTTATTCATGCAGCAGTAATTTTTAATTTGTTTGTTTTATTCTATAGAATAACTTTTAGCTTGTGAATGAAAAATGGCCCTTAATAAAGTTTAAATGTCTTAGGGCCGATTTCTAAATTACTAATAAGAATAAAACACAACATTGGAAAATTAAAAATAACACTTGCCCGAATAAAACAGCAGAGCTGTGTTTTATATTTAGTCAGGTTATAATTATTTCCATAGGTTACTTTTGTCTGATAATTGAAAAATCAGTCCTAAGTTATCTTAAGGAACGCGAAATTAAGTTCAAAATAGACAACTAATCCAAAAATATTATCAAAAACTTATTTACTAAAAAAACATAGATTGCAATAAAATAGTAATAGTTATTATACATAAAATGTTAATTTATTAATCTTGAGTAAAAATAGGTATCAAACTATCTATAGCTAGCATACACGTTGTTCGAATGTGTATATATATATATATGTCGCAGAACGGCCTCGTTCTCACGACATCTCTTTTAGTTATTGCAGGTTTAGTGGGCGTCATCAGGGTAAAATGCGAGCATAAAACACAAGGTCAACGGTTTATACACTTTTAATTTAGATTTAAAAGACATTTTAACATAGTTTAGACCGAGCAGCGGGTTCAGGGCACCGCTCATACTTCCAAGTAAATACTTTCTTTAAAATACTCCATGGTCCAACTCGACCTATTTGCCATCAACCGAATGTGCCACAAAAACTCCTCAGTCTACCCAAGTAGATATTACTCAAAGTATAGAGGGCGCTGACCCCGCTCTAGACATGTTCTGCTCTAAATGATATTGTGCGTTATACATCCAATTATATCTTCCCTCCGATATATATATATATATATATATATATATATATATATATATATATATATATATATATATATATATATATAATATATATATATATATATATATATATATATATGTATATATATATATTTTTATATATATGTATATATGTATATATATATATATTTTTTTAATATTTATGGCTTGGCAACTAGGCCTTTAAGCCAGATATATATTTATCTGATTTATAATATCACAGATAATCCACGCATACACATAATTACTCTGTTTGGGAATGCATGTGTGCTTGTTCGTCGATAAAAGAACAACCATAAATAAATCTTATTTTGTAAAGGGTGAATGACTTGTGGTTTTCATTCCCAAACAAATCTTTGCAAGCAAAATTTTATGTCGAAAAGTCTTTTTACCACATTTAACATGTTACAGTCGAAAGTCTAGCTTCAATGATCGATGGACCTCCAGCCAGCGGGACCCTAAAAGAGGGACCTTCGTCAACTGTCACTGTCCAGTAGTCGCTTTCCAAATTTAATTTACCGCCTTTTAGTTAGAAGGCATCTCATTTAATAATGCAAAAAATTACATTTTTTATACAAAGATTTCGAATATTCACAACTAGAGTTTTATCTAACTAGGCAGTAGCTCTATATTTTACATACATTTAACTTAATTCAGTTTTTCGAGACCCTGGGGCCGTGGGGGCCTGGATCTCTATCGGGACCACTCAACGCGTCTAATTGAGGTCTCGCGGGACCAAAAGGCTGGCTTGCACCTAGGGCAACGAATTTGTGTTGCCATCCAACGCGGAAATGCGGCCAGCACTTTGGGCATGCTCCCTGCCGAAGATTTGGAGTCAATTTTTTATTTATAGATTTATATTATTTTGTAAGTATAGCTTTATTTATAGTATAGTTTAGTTTATTATTTTTTTAGGTTTTATTTGTAAGAATGTTAGATAAATATATATAATTAATTAATACAATTTGATTAAATACAGAAATAAAATAATGTCAACAAAATAAAATAAATCAGATGTCAAAGGTAAAATAGTTTTTTTACTTATAATAATAATAAAAACAAAGAACATAAGTCCATACAGCTTACACAACTGCACAGCAAAAAATAAAGGCGACTCCAAGCCAACGTGATTTGAAGTACTGTTTATAACAATGATGTTATTTTTTAGGGAATTTAAAAAAAGCGCGATTGTAGTGCTATCTATTTTGGTAATCCCTTTATTTTAGGAAACGACATCCATTTTTATCCATATAAAATGTATCCAGTGTTAACTCGTGTTATAAGCCGACAATATAATATCAAGTTCCATTCATATACGTTCCGTGATTTCCAAAAAAGACGCTATCGCAGCTGTCTCGCTGAAAGCTTTCATTTCGTACAATATGGCCGGCGTATCTTGGCGGATGTGAACATAGGCTCTGCGAACTTTAGCGCATGTAAACTCGTGAAGAAAATACAGTGACCAACTAGTACAAAGCAATGAAAAAATACAGGGATGAAGGGCGACCAATTGTATTCACTGACGAGTCGTATGCCACTCATCACACGGTACATGCTCTAAAGTTCGCAGAGCCTATGTTCACATTTGCCAAGTTACGCCAGCCGTATTATATATATATATATATATATATATAAGAAGGAGCTAATCGTGGGGCAATACCTAGTTGTTTGCAAAAGGTTCCAGATTGTATGGATTCCATCTTTGCTAAAATGGCTACTGAACCTAAATAAATCTACACCACACAAATTGATCTTTGTTAGTGTGACCCCTTCGTTTCACCTTTCTAATAATGCGCTGCGGTCAGAATTGATTGACAGAGACCTTAATTAACTAAGAACTTAGTTGGGCTAGTATAAATTAGGTGATTTATCCAAGCCCTAGGTAAGTTTGTGGACTTAAATTGCGTTAACAGCAAACTGAACTAAACCAATCTGTTCGTTGTATTATATCGCGAAGTTTACAAAATTCACAAGTCGTTAATTGAATTCCATTCTCTAACTTTTGATTTCAGTTCTAATGGATGCTGAACTTGTTAATAAAAATATGGCAAAGGTTTCGGCAGTTTATGTACAATGAAGGGTTCCGTAAATATTATGAACGTCAACTATTTAGTTCTTACGGAGACGGCCTCTGTGGTCGAGTGGGTTAGGCCTTCCGGGTTGTTTCTTGGCATGTTAAATTTTGAAAACAAATTTTCCCCGTTATTGACTATGGTCTGGGTGTCTCGGATCGGCTACAGAGCAGTCCCTTGTATATTACCTACAACACAAGCTTAGCTTGCTTTATTTGGGGATTACAAGTTATGTGTTTGTTTATTCCACATTGCTCACGTATGGCATGGCCAAGTGTCGAGGAAGCGTGAATAAACTTCCAATCGCCGGCGATTGGTGCGTTGGTATAATGTTGACGTAGGCAATAAAACAAATAGCTAATCAGAATACTGCCCGTTGTACAGATGGTAGAATGCCTTAAGAGTGCTAACATCTCTTCTGATGTTTAAAGGTTCTAGACTGAGTGTAAGGTCGGAATTGTTGAAAATCATTGGGTGCTGCAAGGAGTCAAGTGGGAGTAGCTGTTATCGAGGTGCCTTAACCCAAACATGGCACAGTACTCCACGTGGGGACGGGCTTGGGCTTTTCTTTGAAAAGACTGCAGTATAGCAGACGGCGAGTCTCAGAGTCGACTATCACTGGGGTAATCTTGAATATTATATTCAAAAAGTTATTATCGAAGTCTGAGCGAGTTTGTTTCGCACATGTCTCCTTATTATGGCTAGTAAGCTACAAGATGGTACTTGTAAGTAATTTTGCGGGGTCTAATGTCCTAGATGTGACATGTGTTACTAGGAGCAAAAATAAAGCATGACAATCAAAGGAAAGTTGACGTCGGAATACCTTATTTGATATAGTCTTGCAAACTTTCAACAAATTTTAGATAATTGAAACTTACTTCAACTCCCGAACGTCTAGTTTATATCTCATTTGGACATTCGAATGTCAGACTCAAGCGCTTCTACTTTTACACTTGTTTGTTGATTTTCAGTTGAAACGTAGTTGAGTTTGTTTATACAAGTGATGTAGTCGTCCATGAATTAGCTTTACTTGCTGTTGAATATTAAGATAATTGTGTTCAGTAAATTTGAATTTGTTTTTATTATGATCGTTTTTATTATTTATTTTAAAAATCGTGGTAGCGTAATGGCTGGCGCACGCGTCCCAGACCCAAGGGCGCGGGTTTGAACCTGACCGGATCGCATGCACCACTTAGTCAGTTTTCTGATCTAATGTGCATATTATAATTACCACGTGCTAACAACGGTGAAGGAAAACAACGTGATGCATCCTGCACATCGAGATAACCGATGTGTCAAACCTCCCAAGCCGCCTTGGACAAGCGTGGCGGTACTGTCCATTACCTCTATAATGGGAGGCCCGAGTCCAGCAGTGGGACATTTATGGGATGACATTATTATTATATATTTTATTATATGATTGTTTATGTATAATGTATTTCTCGAACTAAATCACGAGGATAAAAAATCAGACAAGTGCGAGGTAATCCAGTAACTACTTCACGAGGATAAAAAATCAGACAAGTGCGAGGTAATCCAGTAACTACATCACGAGGATAATAAATCAGACAAGTGCGAGATAATCCAGTAACTACTTCACGAGGATAAAAAAAATCAGACAAGTGCGAGGTAATCCAGTAACTACTTCACGAGGATAAAAAATCAGACAAGTGCGAGGTAATCCAGTAACTACTTCACGAGGATAAAAAATCAGACAAGTGCGAGGTAATCCAGTAACTACATCACGAGGATAATAAATCAGACAAGTGCGAGGTAATCCAGTAACTACTTCACGAGGATAAAAAAAATCAGACAAGTGCGAGGTAATCCAGTAACTACTTCACGAGGATAAAAAATCAGACAAGTGCGAGGTAATCCAGTAACTACATCACGAGGATAATAAATCAGACAAGTGCGAGGTAATCCAGTAACTACTTCACGAGGATAAAAAAAATCAGACAAGTGCGAGGTAATCCAGTAACTACTTCACGAGGATAAAAAATCAGACAAGTGCGAGGTAATCCAGTAACTACTTCACGAGGATAAAAAAAATCAGACAAGTGCGAGGTAATCCAGTAACTACTTCACGAGGATAAAAAAACAGAAAAGTGCGAAGTAATCCAGTAACTACTTATGAAGGGTTCCGTGATGGTTTCGTCATTTGGCTTCAGGGTGATAAAAATCAAATATTAGGTAGCTAATTAAAAACAAAACATAAACCAGTTTTCGTGGATTGCGCACTTCGTATCATTTCAAACATTTCCATTTCATATTTGTAACGTTAGGAATGGGAACATAATTTTCATTTCGTTGATGAGGTGTGACGTTTATATATTTTTAAAATTGGCAGACAAACACACATTGTACATCCCCAAATTAAGCTTGTGTTAAGGTGTATTATACAACTGACCACTCTGGGACCGATCCCAGACATTGGTAAATAACGGAGAAAATACATTTCCGTAATTTAATATACCAGTATACCAGGAATCAAACCCGGAGCCTCTGCGTTGCAGTGGCCACACCACCACAGAGGCCGTCAATATTGAATGACAAGGGGTGGGAGAGGTCTTGAATTTCGTCACATTTCAAAATGTAATAAATTTCGGAACGGCTGTTACAATTTAATATTTTTTTGAAGTATTTGTAAATTATGTGAGGTCACAATGGGGAGGGAGAAATCTCGCGAATGTGACTAATTGTGACAAGGACGGCAGAGGCATCAAAAATAAACAATCTCGTGTGACATAATTTGTGCATGGTCGCCAATTACATTGAATGACTCAATTTTATGTTTACATGAATCACTTTGGTTGAGTCATCCGAATTGAAAGACTGACGTAAACCTACGTAGGTTGTTATAAAACATATTTCTGAACTATAACGTATTGTAAATAAGCCAGCCACATATTTACTTCCGGGATTCTTAACACACCACGCTAATCTCCCAAGATCCAACTCACGGCGCTAATCTCACGCAGATTTGTCTACTCGTACAATCATGAATTCAACAACAAATCTTGAGTTTTAGCAATTACCATGTAAATTTGGGAAGTTCGCGAAATAATTTAACGGGGTGTAGTCACTGGATTCAAAACAATTTATATGTTAATTCTGTAGGTATGGAGTATGGACTAGTGATGCGCGTTGCGCCGTGCTGCGATACCTCGCCTGGTTAACGCAGCGCACTCATGCACCTTCTCCTTTTGAAGTATAACCATAGACAGAAAATAGGCTAAAGGTTACAATATTCAACTGTGAAGTTAATACTTGTAGAAAACTATGACAGACACATAGTAAAAATATTGTTTAGCTAACGAAAGTATAGACAGAAAATGCGCGGTAAATTTTAAAGATAACGACAAGGTAAAGTATTTCCTAAAGTTTTATTCAAATTCAAGATAAAGCAAAAAAAGAATTCAAAGAAAAACAATAATGTTTATGTATTATATAAATAATTAATATTTTTAAATTTGCCTCGTTTCTTCAGTCTCTAATTTAATTAGCCAGACCTTACAGCCTGTAATTTACACTACGCGGCAACGTGCCTTCGTCGTTACAGACATACATAAAAGAGACAGATATTGGCCGTACAGTCGCGTTGTCTTTTCTACAGTATCTTATGAATGTACGACACTGTTTTACTGCACCCAAATAAAATAATACTATCAGCTCGCCTTTCAACATCACTCTATAAAACATTTTCATCGTATAAGTAAAATTATACTCATACTTAGCTGTATATAATTATAATATCAAAATAAGAAATCATAGCCATTTTCGTAATAACGAAACCTTTATGTAATCGCACTCTCCGGCTGTCCGTCTGTCAGTGCATGTCGCAATCGTTTTTTGTTGGAAACACGGATAGTATGGTTTATTCTAGTCTATTATTTTCTTTTCCTTATCTCCATCATATGGGGTCGGCTAAATATGTATTTTCTATCTATACTCCTTATTCTCACATACGGCCGCTGTCACTCCACAAATTACTATGTCATCTTTCGAATACTTAGGTCTATAAAGTTATGTATAATACGGCCGGCGTATCTTGGCGAATGTGAATATAGGCTCTGCGAACTTTAGCGCATGTAAACTCATGAAGAAAATACAGTGACCAACTAGTACAAAGCAATGAATAAATACAGGGATGAAGGGCGACCAATTGTATTCACTGACGAGTCGTATGCCCACTCATCACACAAGTGTACATGTTCTAAAGTTCGCAGAGCCTATGTTCACATTTGCCAAGTTACGCCGGCCGTATTATACTGAAGTCGTAAAAAAATAAAGAATTAGAATGGTTACAATAATGTAACATGGTTTAATATTGTACTTAGCAGTATTGTAATATGGCTTAAAATTTGCCTTTTTCAGCATATAAATTAGTAATAATATCGGCCCATAATGTCGTACTGCTGAGCTTGGCCTTTCCATTACAGGGGGAACGGACAGTATACCCGTCACGCTGGTCCAAGGCGGCTTGGCAGGTTTGCCACATCGGCTATCTTGATGTGCAGGTTGCATCACCGTTGTTAGTATGTGATAAGTGTATTAATATGCAATATAGATTAGAAAACTGACTAAGTGTTGCATGCGTTCCGGTCAGGATCGAACCCGCACCCTTTGAGTTAGGGACGCGTGCGCTAGCCATTACGCTACTACGACGTACGTTTTCAGTGTATACACACAATTAAAGGCTATCGTTGACGGGACAGACGAATCCCATCTCTAAACTTGGACTGAATGCTGTGACGGGCTCTATGTAAAACTAAACAATACAAGCTTCACTTGACAAGACCTGACCTAGTGGAGGTTAATTTAAAGTTGAACTTAGGTCACGTGTGGCGATACCTATATTGCCATGACAATTGTTAGAAAGCTTTAAGGGTTGTGATATTCCTTATGTACTCACTCCGATATTTGTCTGCGTATGTGTGTGTGAGTTACGGTTGGATCTATTAAAGCTAGAGACATTTAACACACTCAAAAGTTTTTCGTAAATAGTATTAATGTTGCGAAAATAGCTTTCTGAATATCGAAAGGGTGACAAAATAAAAATCTAAGAAAAATATACATACATACATAACTTCGCGCCAGGTCCCTTGCGGGGTAGGCACGAACAACAGAGCGCCATACATACAATGAAAAATAAAGTTGAGCAATATTATTAAATGAGATGTCAAATGTAAGAAGGGACTTTTGTGACCAACTAATGAGTATTTTGAAAAAAGTCAGAAGTACTTGCGCTCAATTAATATTTTATAAATAAAATACATATATAATTATTTTATAAAAATGTGAAATTTCATGAACATGCTTAAGGCTTTCACAGTTTAATTTCGAGTAGATATAGAGAGGTGCGTGTATCTTCATATTTTAAAAAAAAAAGTTTTTGAATACATCTAATAGTTATTACTAGAATATGGACAAAATAAAACATATAACACTAAGTGCTTGGCCTCCAGTATCATACCCAAGTACAATATGCACCCATGTTGTGATAGCGGCCGACACAGGTAAGAACCGACTCGTATTCGTTGAAAATTGAAACTATTAAAATTTTTAATATTGAGGGATGTGTGTATGGTTGTCGGTTATCCGTTGAGCGGTGTAGGGGGAATAAAAGTTAACTTCGTATCGTACATTATTAATACACACACATCTATAATAATATGTTATTCATATTATGTAATTACAAATCAGAAGGACATTTTTGTTTAGATGGCAAACAGCACGAGCGAGAACTGAATTTGTACACAACCACGAATTTTATGTGGCCGCGTTGAAGACGTGTGTCAAACTGTCCTGAACTCAGCGTTGCCAGATGACCATGTCAATTAATCCCCAATTTTTTTTCAAAAACCCCCAAAAATCAGCTTTTTGAGAAAAAAAAGCTCCAAAATAGTTTTTACTTATTTTAAAGGAGAAAGAAAAAAGCAAAACCACCGTCGTAGCGAAAACGTCACTAATGACGTCACCATTTTCTCTCACGGTGCGCTCACAACTACCCGTGTCAATAGGTGCGTTAAATACTATTCCCCTTGAGTTTACGATTGTGACACCAGCAAATAAGTGAAACGGGAAAAGCCGCAGTTGTGAATGTGATCATTGCCAGTCTCTAACGGAAAGTAGCCTATGGGATACGACGCATACGAGTAGAGACGGCATAATAAATAAATAACTTAAATGAACGAACGAATGAATCGAATTATTAAAATGAACTATTGAATTGAAGTATGATTCACTAGTAGAGTATAATTTTAAGATAAAGTAATAATACCGTATTGTGTGTGACTTAGATATAATAATTGAAGACATGGGTGGATGAAGGTGATAAGTCGCATAATTCAAATTCTGAGTAAATTGAGATAAAAGTTTTACTTTTATTTGAAACTGAACTGAACTTAACACCTTTAGCAACGTTTTATTTCTTAAATATGCCTTATATCTATGGTCTAAGGTCTGTAGTCATTTGGTATCGACTTATAAAATTCATCTATGCAAAAAAAGCAAAAAACTGAATATGCGACATATCACCTTCATCCACTCACGTCTTCAATTGTAATGATGAGAATTGTGTTTGTAGATGAATTATTGACTTAAAATATCTCTCCGAAATTTCTCACAACAAAATATTGCCCCCGAAAGTCTCCCCAAAGAATCATTACCCCGAATCTTCCCCCAGACGTGTAAAAAAGATCTGGCATCTGGCAACGCTGCCTGAACTATCGTTCGGTTTTTGATAGATGGTGTTTTCGTACCAAGAGAATTGACGGGAATGTTGTGAGCCCACGCTGTCATATAATGGCTGTTTTGCATGCCACACAGAGGTTACGTTCCTTTAGGGACTCATAACGACTATGTTCCAAACCGCGATTTATCCCGTCCCACTTGCTTGCTGGCGTTACAATCGTAAACTCAAGTGGAACAGCTATTCGACCCACCATGTCAATACATGGGTCGTTGTGAGCGTTGTGTGATTGAAAATGATGACGTCAAAAGTGACGTTTTTGCTACGACCACAAAGACCACCGTCGCCTTGTGGAACTGCTAACTAAACATTTCGTGCGTTGTGAGGTATTAATAGAAAGCCCTGAGATTAAAATTAGTTTCGCTTCTGTAATGTTGGCATTAATATCGCCACAATATCCATATTGTATTTTATAGACCAACTTCCACACTGCTATTTGTTTGCAGGCACTTGCTACTACTATTCGAAAAAGGTAATATGACAGTTAATTAAACTGTTCTATCAACAGTTTCAGCATAGTTTAATAACAAGGTATGCATACGAAACAGCTAAACAATAGTCAATCAATGACAGGCTTGCGGCACATATTTCGGAAACTAATATCTGGAAACTCAAAGGGTTGGTTTTGGGTCATTCTCGCGTACGTTTATATGCTCATACTTGCGTCCAGTTTATGGCTTCGTCACCAAAATTGCATTCGTAATTGGAAGCTTTGTATGATGTGCTACCTACGGGAAATAGGGAAAAACAGATTTATTGACTACCATATTTTTCTACTACACATGCAATTAGGTTATACTAAAGTAAAGTTAGTATCTGCGTCATCCTATATGGCAGGGTCCCGTGTTTCCGGGAGACCCATCTAGATAGGTGGGGACGTGTAGCTTCCGCCGTCTCCATGCTAGCTTCTGGGGACTCCAAATATTTCTTCCAAGTTTCGATTTTCGACCTGGCAATACACCAGGCCTCTCGTCCGCACCTCCAGTCGGGAGCGGCACACTGCCGTGAGCACCTCCGCCTAGACTTCCCAGGACGGATCACCCGCAAGCAGTGTGGCCGCTGTCCACGACACAGCACCTCACCGCCAGGATTTTGTATTGAGCTATGCTAGCTGATAACAAGGTGAATGAACAGTCGGTAAGATATAGAAACGGCCCAAATCAGAAGATGATTATGTTTAAATGATAATAAGGATTTATTCGCAAGTTAAATACTACTTATAAATTTAAATCAGGCACGTCAAAGACATATTTAAAATGTTGGGTAAGTATATAGGTATATAGTTATTATGCTTCGTCGTTCAGTGGTTAAATAGGTTTAAAAGCAATTTACAGTCAACACGACGACGGCATTCTTCACTATTTAGCTAATTTTCCATTTTAAAAAGAAAAGATTATATTATATTATAATGAGGCTTTTAAAAGAAAAATACTATTATATTTATATTAAATATTCTATTTAATAAGTGTATACATTTTGCAAAAGCCACTCTCCAATCACTAGGTATAGAAAGTCCTTTACGAAATCATTCACGAATAAGCGAGTTAACTGTATAACATTTAATCGGATTCAAATCTGCAAATGCATTGCTATAGAGAACTCGTTGAATCAGAATCGATGAAAGTGACATTTCGAGTTTAAATCGATATAGAAACGTTTTAATAGATAGACTTGTTTGATTGTATTCAATTGATGAAGTTCGATGTAAAACATGTCTTGCTGCTATACGATTGCAATTATTCAAATGTAGAAATTTAATCGATTCTATCCAAACATTTCTCACACAATGTTAGTACTATGTATTATTTATACTACCATCGTCATTATAATCTCAATTCATACCTAGGGTTGTCTGGAAGAGATCCCTTTTCAGCAATAAGACAACCCTTTGTGGTCAAATAGTCAGATATAGTTTTTTTTAGTTTGTCACTTTATTTTTGTATTGGTGTACAAAATAACGAGTTGATTTTGTTTTATATGTATGAGGTGGTATTATTGATTGATTTCTAAATGCGATAATGCTATCTTCAGCACTGTTAAGAATATAATACAAAAATGCTACATAAAATCAAGAACAGTAATATACAAGTTCAAACGGCGGTCTTATCGCCCATGGCGATTTCTGCCAGCCAATCTTTGGATGGAGTATAGGAAGGACAATAAAAGTCGGTAGTTGCTAAACTGGTACTGGTAAAAATAATTTAGTTTGTGAATAAATAAATAGATAGCATATAAGATAATATATGTACATATATAAATTCACATATATTATATATACAAAAGTAAATAATAACGTAATAAGTAGTTATCTTTAACTAATGTTAAACGAAGGTAATGATCGTGTCTGCATTATGTTTAGTGGTAGTTCCAGAGTTGAATGACCTGGACGATGTAAGACTTGTTGTAAAAACTTATTCTGTTGGCAGGTGTTTTCAGTTTCAAATTCTCTGACAATCTAAAGAATCTTGAATCACTGTAATTAAGGAACTGAAAGCGTTCCTTGAGATTATCAGGGGACTTGGGATTAAACAAAACTTTATTAATTATAACTATTAAGTACTTATTTTAATTATATTGCAATACATTTTGCTGCTATTTTTGCGTAATATTCAATGTAAACTTTTTAGTGACTTGCTTTTCCTTTCAGTAGAGTATAGAAGCTATAACTTGCACGTAAGATCTGAAAAAGAAGTACTTACTTATTTTATTTTATAGCTTTTTAATGGCAGGCCCATATCTTGCTATTACTTCACTTGACATTTCCTGTATGAAGCTTGTGTAAAATTATTACTTTAGCAAGAAGCAAAAAATAAAAGATTTATTTACTATGATTTATACTACTATTTACATTTACAATGTAAAAAGGACTTAAAGTTAAAAAGGAAACCAATTTAGTTTTAAATTGGCCCTAGCTTAGCAAAGTATCTGTTGAGTTACCCAGCGCTGATCTTCCGTTAGGGGCAAAATTTTATCCGATTGTAAAACAAATGAAAATTCGGTGAGGTATAAGAACCGGCCATAAGTCAATCATTAAATGTGTGCGAGTGGGAGCACGAATAAGTTCTTTTACTTACCGCTACAAAGGTCGTTAAAGACATTTCATTGAAGGGACCTGCGCGAAATGTAAGCCTCTTACTAGTTAAAAGACCTAGAAGATAGACCTCCTTTTGCAACTTGATGTCACAACCCATCCAATTACTTTGAAACACACAGTAGCTGACAAAAGTGCTCTACGAAAATAAAGAAATCCATATATACAAATATAATTATAAACGCGAATATGAAGCTTGATTCTTAAGTTTTCACCACTAAATCACTCAAATTTTGGCATGAAGGTAGTTTGCACCACCTTTAAATCCACAAATTAAGGAAAATTTATACTAAGAAATAGGAGAATTCGTACTACATTTTATAAAGATAGAAAAATGTGCTGACGATTTCGCGAGTAATCGACTTAAAGATCATAGTTGTGAACTGAACCTAGAAGGTATGTAAGTATTATTGTACTTAGATGAACGTGAATTCAGAAAAAATAGACTACATTTTGAGATAAAGGTAGCCTCTATTCTTTCCCAGGAAACAATTTCTGCATTAAATATTCATTACGTACCGTTCAACCGTTTAGTAGTAAATAGGTAATATCATAAATATGTTTCGCTTATAAATTTATACTTACTTCCACTGTGACTTCATTACTATGCCAATAAAATAACAATAGTTGTATCAGACAAGCAAGCACGAACAAGCATCCAGATACGAGGCTGGGCAAATCGTCTTCAATCTACAATATGAATACGGTAACAAAAACATAATTTATAATCAACTCTATACAATGGTGGATTTACCAATAGGCTGAGTAGGCTGTAGCCTAGGGCAGCAGATTTTTGCAAGCATGATTTTTTAGGGGCGGCGAATTTGAGGGCAATATTTTTATTGTCTTACAGAAATTAGGTCTAACTTAAATTCTAAGACTTAATAAGATGGTTCTTATGAAGTCCACGCAAGCAATTCGACATGTAATATTTCAACAATCAGATACAATTTCCTACAACTTGAGTGTCTAGTCACTTTTAGTGGCTATGGCAGAAACCAATCCATCGATCCCCTGCTTCACAATCCACTAATTACGAGAAGAAAATATTGTGTAGTAAGATGGTAGTGCACAACTAATTATAAAGTTAAATTATACTGACCAAAAATGTAATTAATAGTATTATGAACTCGGGTATCGATATGTACAGGTCATTATTTGCGGCAAAATGTGATTAATCCGCCCCTGAGTCATGAAGTAATATTAATGATGTTCTGGATATCATTGTCATTACATTATAAAAGTTTTAGTAGGGATTCCTAATCTCTTGTAGTGGTAAATACAGCGTATAATTAATCTGGGATAGGGTAACATTCTAATGGTGAAATAATTTTCGTAAGCGGTTTAGTACTTTTTGAGTTTAGTCATACATACAAAAGTTAAAAAATATAAATAATTCCTCTTTACTACTCTTTATATTAATACAGTATATAAAGTAATATATATTGTATTATAATCTTCAAGATGTTTTAAAATTTCTCAAATTTGTTTATCAAAAAGGATCAACGATCAACTATACATACGATTAATTTAATGTATAAAAAGTAAAGTTAGATATACCCACAGATATATATTAATTTTATATAATAATATACATACCTCTGCGATCTGAATGATGCAGACTCCAAGATTCACTGCGATCACAAATAAATAAATGAACATCACTGGCGATATCAGTGTACTAAACATTTTTTGATACCTAAAAAGTTAAAAAGGTAGTATATAAGCAACAGGGGTAATAAAAACGATCCTTGCGATAATCTCTCATTGTTGAGGTTAGCGAACAAAGAAGTTATATACATTCTCCAGAATTTAAGAAATATGCTGATTTGTACTTTTTAACAACACACAATCGCGAATTGAGGTTGGAAAGAATATCTAATAAAACAACAAAAAGTCTTCAAGCATAAGAAATGTTTACATGATGACGTGAAATTAACTTACTTTATCAAATTACAGTAGGACTCATGAAGTTCTGCGATATTCCGCCGACTCTCCTCAGCAGATCCATCTACTATTATCCGTGAACAGTACAGTTTGGATATCTTAAGTTGCCCAGCAAAGTATATCATTATGGAAACTACAAGCATGTCCCATCCCACGACATACATGGTTACTACGTTTCCAAGAACAGTTTGAATTAACATAGACACATAATATCCTGGGAAGAAGAGAGAATTCTTAAGTGGATTCTAGCTAGAGGTTGGTGGTAATTTTCCAGTAGTATTAAAAATATAGTCTCGTATCTATACATATTATAAAACTGTAGAGATCGAACTTCTGTACAATGAAAAAAAACCAGTCAGGGGGATGCAGTGAAATGTGAATTTAGGTTTTTTCAATTTTTTTGTTTCTCGGTTTGTCGGTTTGTACGGGGTAATCTCCAAAACAACTGGACCGATTTAAATGAATTTTTGTGTGGTGGTAGCATAAATCCCTGGTCAACATATAGAATAGTTTTGATATCAAAATATTAAAGAATTCCCGTGGGATAGTTAAAAAACTTTCCACGCAGACGAAGTCGCGGTCAAGTAGTCAACGTATATAGAGCCTATAGACATAGGGAGAGATTCTTTTTTGCTTCAAGAAAGGATGTTGACCAGGAACGACAGTTTTTTCATGAAACAATGAGAGGAACAAAAACTTTTAATTGGTCAGATAGAAAACTTATTAAGAATTTTAGGCTTGGATTAGCGAGTTCTACGATTTATAAAACAGTAGGTATTTATATACCTGCTAATCAAAAACAAAATCAGTTTCATGACTACACTACAGACACTATCAGTATAAAAAAGCCAAGTTTCTAAACGTAATTTTGATAGATTTATATAATTAAAAAAAAATAGAATAAAACTTTCTTTTGAGGAAGCTTAGCAATTTCTTTTGGGATTGTCTTTTCATTACCTGGTGGTTCTCTTTCGAATGAAGTGTAACCATCAAATATATAGAAATATTGGCTGGTTCCATTATTATTAACCTGATTTTTCTGATACGGTTCAGAGAAAATGCTGAAATTCGAAAATAATGCCAAAGCCCAGAAGAAATAAGTTACTTTTCGATTTCTCATTATGTATTCCTTTAGGATCATCTTATTTCCCTTATCTTTTGCTTCTATTTGATTTTGTTCGATATTAGACATGTAGTGTATGAGTTTTCTCCAAATTTCGTAGTCCTTCTCAAAGAAACAGGCTTTAACAATCCCCATATGAAACGGCGCGTATTGTAGAACAAGCTTTAAACCATTTATATCAAATTCAAGTAAGCATTTTAGATACTGGCTGCAAAAGAAAGCTACGATCAGGTAGAAAAGGGCACGTTTGGCTCGAGTCTTTGTCGAGTTGTCAGGGTGCCATATTCCAGTAAATCTTAACAGCCATAGATGAGGCCCCACGGACGGATATCGGGGGTCTTCTAGAAAGTTCAAGAGTCTAGAAAATTTGAACATTTTTGCAAGTCTTATGTTATAACCGTTAGACTGTTCAATATCGAATGAAGCGTTTAAATGGAAACATCCATCTATGAATATATTTTGTAGCGAATAATAAGTACGTTGGAATATCTTCGATTGAATTTAATATAACAGTAGACCGATGTATGTAATTTATTGTATTTGATTACAATATACAGTAACTTATGATTTATTTTACTTCGAATAAATTGTACTTTCATACAAAATATATTTATGGATTTCACTGTAATTGTTTATATTGTTTATTTTAATAAATTTAGTTGTAAATGTTTGAAACCTTAGTAGTTGGTATTCTTCGTCCATAGTATTTATCTATACTCAATTATGAATGTAAAAAGGAATTTTGTTTCGTTGTTGTATGTTGCTTAGGGTTCTATAGACATTTTAGTAAAAAAGGTAAGGATTTTAAAGTATTATTAGTAAAGGAGTTTCTTCCTTCTGTGAATGTAATGTTGGATGCTAGGCGGTAACGGAAGACTAGCGTTGGTTGTTATCAACCAGCATTTGCCGAGTAAGCCCCTGTTTAGAGTAAGTTAACCCTTGGCTTTTGTTAACCTCTTTGCGTATACATTTTTAAATTGCCTGAAGTAGGCAAGCAGACAGACGGCCCACCTGATGTAAAGTGGTTATCGTCAGCTATAGAAGTTTGCAAAACCAGGGGTGTCGCTAATGCGTTGCCAACCTTTAAAAAATTTTATAATGCCCTTCTTAAAAAATCCCATATCATAATGCAAGGGGAAAACCGTAGCGGAAAGTTACCTCCAGACCATCGTTGTACGCGGAATATATGTTCTAGAGTTAGAGAACCGTTGCGTAGTTGAGCGTGGGAGCTCTAAAAAATGGGGGTGGATATCCCGTTGTGAGCGGTTGTAGAAGTGGGGCGTTGGCACCAAATCAAACAATACCTCAGATTTCAGAACACTCCCCCTAATACAGGGGGTAGATTACCTACCTCTCATAATCACATTGTAAATAAATATTTTCTTTCTGTTATTTCTTTTTTACTTTTAATCGTTATGTCCTCTATCTTTCTGGCTGTCTATGTAGTTCACATACATATTTCTCTGAATTGTTAAAATTTTAGAGGATGGTGTAATTAAAGCGTTACAAAGTTATGTAGTGAAATTAAGAAAAAATAAATATTGGGTATGGCCCGTATACTTACATGTAAGTAGGGGTTGAAACAAATTCTTTTTTAGAGTTTTTTTACATACAATTGAATACAATAAAAGAAAACTTAACTTATTTGTATTGTATTCTACCCACAGTCCCTCAGGACTATAGGTAGACTACTGAGCCGAGATCACCGTCTTCTATGGATAAGGTGCCGATAAAGCTGGTTACCCTCTGTAATCTTAAACTATAAGGAAGAAAATAATGAAAAAAAAACTTGTCGAGCTACAATACTTTCCCTGATAAATGTTTTCAAAAATTTCCGTTAAGTAGTTTTGAGATAGGGATATTTTCGATTGAATGTGTTTCTAGGTTTCTTAGGCAAATAACAACAACCTCTACGGAACCCTTCGCTGTGCGTAGTCCACCTATTTCCCAATTTATTTGTTCCTTATCTACAAGTCTTTGGGCATTAATCGCTTAGCTTGAAATATAACCTTGAAAAACTGGGATACGAGATGATCCGTGCTGGGATAGCATAGCACACTTTTTATTCCGAATAATAGGATAGTTCCGGGATATGTATGTGAAATCTACAGTATTTTTTTATTGCGACGCTTGCAAAAAGGCACGAAGCCCACGTAACGGAAAGTGGTTGCCTAAGCCGGATTAGATAGTAGGAATAGGATAGAGAGGATAGGATAGGAGAATAAAATAGAGTAAAGGGATAAGAAAGATGACATAGGAAAAGAGAAAATTGGGTCTTCGGTTATATCATTCGTCGTAGGAAATAGTATTCGCTCATTGGTAATCGTTTCAATATTCTGTGAGAGCATGGACCAACACTGATTGGACCTGCCCTAAGAGCTATAATTAAGACAATAATCCCAGCACGACTTTGCCAAGTCAATTCTACCAATTCATTACGACTACCAATACGACTCTCTGTGGCACGAATAAACCCATGAGGTTTCTGTGACACAATCAAATGTGTTTCTAATGTATGCATAATGTAATAATGTAAGCATAATCAGGGGTCAGGGATGTGTCTTGCGGTCTTGGGGAGGCGTACGTCCAGCAGTGGATTGCAAATGGCTGACGACGATATTGGATCATAAATTTAAAAAAAAGATATCAATATCTGAATACCTACCTGTAAAAACCTTTATGCAACGGCCATCTTGTTTAATTAATAATGACTATTATTCGTTTGCAAAATTAATTAACCCTTATTAGTCGGATATCGGCTATGCATTATTAAAACTGCATCATTTTCAATTTGTATTTTCGTTGATATATTTCATTTACACATATGCATATAGATATGAGATATAGAATCCCATATCTTTATGCACAATGTATTACAGCTTAAAAGAAACTGAGGCACCTATTAATTGGATCATGAGATTCCAAAATACAATTTTCTATTCATAAACTCATTTATTCGAATGAAGAAGGCATAAACTACTTTTACTATCTTAATCTACGCATATAAGGCCATGAGTGATCTGCGCATGGTCACCAGTAGGCGCTGGATGCTGGATGATAATGGCGGAGACCATCATGAATGGCGCCAACTTGGAGACGTCTAGTGGACTGTAACTGGTTGACGACTAATAATGTACACACCAATATAAAATGGTATTATTATTAAAATAATAGCTAAGTGCTTGATAGTTCGCGCAAAACGAAGTGTTCTGTAGAGGTGACATACTGCCCCTGTGGAAGTTATTTGGCTACGCAGCCTTAAGCAATTATTTAATCGAAATATCCCAAAACTCAAAAACTACTTAACGGATATTGTTCAAAATAATTTTCAAGGAGAATACTTTTTAAGCTCTACAACCTTGAATGGTCCACTTATTTTATTATTATTTATTTAGGTTTATGGCTTGGCAGCTAGGCCTTTGAGACAGATCTTAGTTTACAATATAGTTTCTTCATTTTCTTATGCCTATGTGTAGCACAGCTGAACTGTAGGCTATCAGCTGGTGCCATTCAACAGAGTTCTTGTGACAATTCAAAAGGCCACATTTGGCTATACAGTTCACATTTCTCACAAAACACATAATTACTACTCAAAAACTATCAATATCCTACAGCTATTGTTCATTTTAGAGTAATTTTATACATTTTTAGAAAATAACATCTCCTTTCATTCCCGCCTAAAACGCGGTCCACTTCATATTTTAAAACTTAGAGGGAGGTGATACTTACGCGTCTATGGGAACGAATATAGTAGAATTATTTTCTCCGTGCAGTTTGGGTCATAAATAATCGGAACAGTGAAGGGAGTATTTCGCTCTCTTTTCCACTCACGGGCCTTATGGGCAGGCATAGTGATACGCATTATTATTGTCGATAAGCGTAATCGATAGTGTATTTAGTTTTGTTATTTTGTGGGATAGTGATATAAATGAAAGAAAAAAATAGATAAAACAACGTATTTATTAAAATAAGAATAATGATGATTTAAAATAAATTATTAATAGGTGTCTATGTACTAAAAAACTATAAGTACAAAAGTTTAGAATGTAACAAGTTGTATTAAAAATAAATATTTATATCTAAGTTTAAAATTGACAGCAAAAAAGATAATAATGATTTCTATAGGAATGATAATCTTTCTTTGATAAGAATGAGTTTTTATCGTTAATGGCGTTGCGGCCGCGCAACATGCTCACCGTCCTAGCCGGGCTGTGGCCGAGTTTGATTTATGACCCAAATTGCACGGAGAAAATAATTCTACTATAGTCAGCCATTATTGACTTACATTACAAAGTATCATAAAGAATTATTATATTTTTTTAATATCTACAAATAACTATGCTACTGTAAATAGTGATTTACAGTGAAAAAACATTTTCAACCCTTGGTTACATGTGTGGTGGCCACACCCAAGCATTGTTTTCTAAATATGACATACATAGACAAATGGACAGCAGACCATAATATATATAAACGGTCTGTTTTCGCCAAATTAGCTACAGAACACTAAAACACGAAGAAACAGCGAAGTTTTTATCCTATCCTAAATTCAAGTCTAAACTGAATTACCATTTAAAGTGCGTTTAGACTAACTAAAATTGGAGTATTCTGCCATTAAACTTAATTTCTGGAACAAATGTTAATATTATGCGAGTGTTCCTGTAGTTTATGTAAAAATAGTAACAGCGACAGTCACAATGAAATTACGCCTATTTCCGAAGTTTTAGTAAGAGGCCCGCCTGAATGCCAAGCCTGTCGTTATGTCCAGATAACATCGCTGTCGGAAATTAAGAGGAAATTGTATTTGTTTCTTATACAGCGACGATGTCACAATAAAGACAACGTCGTGGCGCACTGTATAAATAAACGTTAATTTTCTAATAGATTAGTACAATCTGATTACATTTCGTACGAAATAAAAATATCACAATAACAACATCACATGAAAAATGTGAGATTATGTGCAGGTTCTAGACACCTCCGGGTTGAAAGTGGATAAATGAAAATCCAGAACACATGAATAGTTGGTACTATAAGAATACAATTTCCTGCGGCCAGGCGGCCTGTCGTAAGAGGCGACAAACAACCCACAGCCAGGTGGTAGGGCATTTGCCCGACTGGATGGCTACCACCCCTGGTCTAGAGTATGTAGCCATAACAACCTTGAGTTGTGTTCCGGCATTAGTGACCAGGTTCCAGGCCCCCTAAAGAGATCAGCAGCGCATTCGTAGCACCTTTGCTGTTGCAAATGTCCATAGGCGATGGTAACCGCTGTCCATCAAGTGGGCCGTCTGCCTGTCTGCTGATCTCCTGCAATAAAAAAAAAAAAAAAAACTTTATCCCACAGGCAGAGCGTCACAAAAGACCACATTAATATACAATGATTGGTATTGATGATTTACAGTGGTTTTGCCGGGAAGGAAGTACTCTATATCCATTAGTCATAATATGACAGAATTGTTTTTCTTTTTGATTAGTGATGTGATGCGCAACTATAGTAGAATTATTTTCTTCGTGCAGTTTGGGTCATAAATCAAACTCGGCCTCAATCCGGCTAGGGCGGTGAACATGTTGCGCGGGCGCAACGCCATTATCGACAATAAACTCGTTCTTATCAAAGAAAGATTATCATTCTTATAAAAATCATTATTATCTTTTTTGCTGATAATTTTAAACTTAGATATAAGTATTTATATTTATTTTTAATCTAACTTGTTACATTCTAAACTTTTGTACTTATAGTTTTTTATACATAGATACCTAATTAATCATTTATTTTAAATTATTACTATTCTTATTTTAATATATATGTTGTTTTATCTAAATTTTTTTCTTTCATTTATATCACTAACCCACAAAATGACAAAACTAAATACACTATCAATAACGTTTATCGACAACAATAATGCGTATCACTATGTCTGCGCATAAGGCCCGTGAGTGGAAGAGAGAGCGAAATACTCCGATTATTTATGACCCAAACTGCACGGAGAAAATAATTATACTATAGTGCGTTTCACATAGTGCCGCCACAATTATGGTTGTGATTTCATTTAAATACAGGAAAGTTATAAATAAAGAAATATGTGAACCAAGCTTACTTATTTTTGTTTTTTAAGGTTTTGTCTCAGAAAACATGTATTATTCGTATAAAGGATTTATAAAGCTTTTAGGTTAACATACACCGTAACGTAATATCGGTTCCTTCCATCATTTATTACGATCCAAAGTTGTCGGCAAATTTGCAAATAACAAGTATTTGTTTGAAAATTCGCGCGAAAATCTTTCGACCTGTACGTGATGCCGTTTGCTCGCATTGGTGTTTAAATTACGTTCTCATTTACGCAACTTTAATTTTGCTTTAATCTTCTAACTCAAAAATTAATTGTATACTAATGCTCTTTTCAGAACTACTATTAATAAATAGTTTACATTATTTTTATAATAATTTTGATGAGCGTACCTCATTTTCATCAATATTATTCAGATTCAGTAAATTCTTAGTACCAAAATAATTTCAGATTAAAACTATAACACAAATAAAATTGTGTCAAACGAAACATGGTCGTTGCATTCTGATGCCGCGGAACGCTGCTGTCAACAATTTCAAAATTTGACGGTTAGATTTGAGACAATTATTTGAACTTCGTTTTTGTTTATGATTTGAAACTGTGTTAATTTAATTAAAAATAACAAGCTTGTGACCTATGTGACAAAATACCGTTTTTACTGGTTGAGTGGACGGTTACTGTTATAGTGACAAATTTCTCATGAGAAGACTTGAGTGGTGTTTTCAATAATGGTTAAAACCGACAAGGGTCCGCGCTTGGCCGGGCCTAAGGGACCTGGTGGAATCTTGCCTTCAAGGAGTGGTTCCACACAGAATATGTCAGCAAATATTAAGGTTGTGGTACGAGTTCGGCCATCGAACGAAAAAGAGATGGAAATGAACAACAGGATTGTCGTTGACGTAGTTGACGACAGGATGCTCGTCTTCGACCCCAAGGAAGAGGTCCCTGCTTTCTTCTACCAGGGAGTCCAGCAACCGAATAAAAACTTTCTGAAACGAGCCAATAAAGAGCTCAAATTTGTATTTGATCATGTTTGTGGACCAAATGCGACGAATCAAGATGTGTTTGAAATGACTACTAAAGATATTCTTGCCTCTTTGATGGAAGGGTATAATTGTTCAGTTTTTGTGTATGGTGCTACTGGCGCAGGAAAGACTTTTACAATGATTGGTAACCAACAGCATCCAGGCATTACATACTTGACTATGGAACATTTATTTTACACTATAAATTCTTTTGGAACAGACCGAGAGTTTGATATAGGTGTTTCCTATATTGAAGTGAGTAAAGTCCTTATTTTAGTTAATATTGCATTTTACTTCTGCTGTTATAAATATATATTTACATATATACTTCTGTAATTTTTTGAATCTAAAATAGATATTTTGCCGCAACATAGTGTTATGTGGTTTTGTGATGAAGGGTTTCTATCTTCGTCATTTTAATTTTTTTTGTTTATTGTGTAAGTACGGGCGGATGGAGCCCATTTGAAGGAAAGTGGTTATCATCAGAGTGGTTGCTAATGTACTGCTGGCCTGAATGGAAATTTTTGATACCTTTTTGAAAAATCCTGTATCATAGCACTGTGTGAGAGCCTTTGCAGAAGATAATTTTTAATTTCCATTGTATCCACAAGAAACATTCTTGAGAACTGTTGCATATCTTAGTGAAAATGAGTTTTTAAAATTAAATAATTTGTTAAGATCAGGTACCCAGGTTCTGAAATGTACAGGTGTTCAGGTACTTAATGAAAGTGGGATTTAATCTTAGGAAGATGATGTAGGCATGTATATCTTTCATCAATCTATTATGGTAATGGTTGCTGATGCTATTGTCTCCTAAAGTCAAAAAAGTTTACAGTCAACAAGGTATATCATAGAATAAAGTCATATTAAAATTTATTATGAATTTTAAATTTGTTTCAGGTGTACAATGAAAATGTGTATGACCTCCTCAAACCATCAAGCACACCGCTCCAGCTACGTGAAGATGCAAAATATGGTGTTATGGTGGCTGGTATGACGTTAAACAATATAAAGACAGCAAGAGAACTATTGAACATGTTGGAAAATGGTAACAAAAATCGGACACAGCATCCCACTGATGCTAATGCAGAGAGTTCTAGAAGTCATGCTGTCTTTCAGGTAATCCATAGAAATATACTAGTCCGACCAATACACACCAATGTAAGCACTACTGAATCTTATTAGAAATGTGTGAGAATTTTGGACATTATTTTTGATTTTAATAGTGATTTTTCCAAATATATTTTTGGAAAAATCACTATTCATGTTCTTCTGTTGTTCATGCTTACCCTGCAAGGGACTTGGCATGAAGTTATGTATATATATATATATATATATATATGTTCTTTTGGAGTCTATTGAGTCTATGGCTATGGAAATAGATAGGACTATTCTATATGCCGCTATACAACTGACAATAATTAGGCAAGGTCACCATGGATCTAACTGAAGGTTGAAAAAATATTGTCAGTGTACAAAGTCCTTTGGGGTGAGTCTAAGTCGAAAGATGCTAAGGTGTCTTTTGAAGTGATAATTTCTTATGGGAGGGTTAACCGCATCATTACGTAATGCATTACAGCGCCAGTCTGTCTGGCTTTCCTTTCTCTTATGCATATGGCAGTGGTAGGCAGGCTCCACCTCTCTCACTCTTACCCACAGTGCTGGCCGTATTTCAGTAATTATATTAAATAATGCTATTAATAATGTACATATTCAAGAATTGTAGCTAAGTATGAAATATATTTTATAATCAATAAAAGGTTTTATTAATAAATAATCTTTCCTTACATTATCATAATAATAATATTATATATAAAATTTAAGTAATAACCTAACTTTTTCTTAAGTTAATTTTAATATTAAATAGTTCAACTTAGATTAGTTTAAGTCAGTGTTTTCAACGTGTGGGTCGTGACCACCTAGAGGGTCGCAAAGCCTCTTTAGGGAGGTCATGAAGCTTCTATAGCGGAGTTGCAAAAGGTTGGGAAACTTACTGCAGTAAAGTCTGCAATATCCATATATTCATCAAATTGCAACGACACAGAATTACTTTCTTTTATTTTTTTCTATGACTTGATCACAAACATCAGATGTCATATCGCTTATCCTGCGTTAATGGTAGTGTCAGATAGAGGTATACTTTTGAGTTTTTCGACCTCTTGTTTGCCAAACATAATTTCCGCCATATCTAAAGCCCCTGGTAAAATCAAACTTTCAAAAGTTTTAGGTTTTTCTGCTTCAGATACACACAAGTTGGTTCTTTTTTATTAAAGTAGAACTTATAACCCTCAATTCTGAAGAATAGCAGATATGGTATACCTGCCATTTATCTTAAAGGTGGAACTTTATTAGTGCTGCTATGATAAAGTCAGCTATGTATGTGAGTATGGCATGTGGTAACTGAAAGTATTATTTTCATTCCCCTAGGTGTATGTAAAAATGCGTTACAAAACTAGCAGCCAACTTCGCATAGTGAAGCTTTCAATGATAGATCTTGCCGGTAGTGAAAGAGCTTCTGCGACTGGATGCGTTGGAGATCGGTTCAAGGAAGGAGCTAATATTAACAAGAGCTTATTGTCTTTGGGCAACTGCATTAATAAGCTTGCTGATGGGAGCAGCTATATACCTTATAGGTAAGTAACCTATAATCATAAAATTCTGAACATCAACACTGTTTAATTTTTTTTTCTGATTTTGTTATTTGCTTGTGTTGAAGTAATCCGGGGTGTGATATAGATATAGGGGAGGGTAGGGAGGCATACTTACCCCTTCTGCAACCCATATATCAAGAAAATGTACATTTCTTGAGTAATTAGTATTAATGTTTTTGTGCAGCGGTCACAATCAATTTGTAAGCATAATTTAAATAGTAATTAATGAATAAATCGTGAGATTTGCTCGGGAGGGCTGAACTCAAGATTGAGACCTTTTAATGTTGATACTGTTATTTGTACTTAAATGTCTGGTTTGTTCTATGATCTTCAGAGATTCTAAACTCACTCGTCTACTAAAAGATAGCCTCGGTGGGAACTGTAAGACTGTGATGATCGCAAATGTGTCTCCATCTAGTATCAGCTACGAAGATACGTATAACACACTCAAATACGCCGCCAGGGCGAATAAGATACAACTTAGTATCAAGAAGGTACGGTTCATATAATTTATTTTAACCTGAGGTCTTATTACTTTGTAGCATCGAATAGATGAGTTATCGATGCTTTGTAGTGAAATAGTCTGCTTTAATTTTTTATTCTCTTTTGTTTCATAGAACATAGTAGACGGTGATATGAGATTATCTCAGTATGTGACAATAAATGAAGAACTGAAAAAGAAAGTTCAAGAGCTACAAGCCAAATTGTCATTATCTGGTGTTAAAGTAGTCTCGAGGGAACCGGATCCAGTAAAGGAGAAAGGTATAGTCAACTTGATGTACAGACATAAGTTTTGATCTGTGGTCTCTAGATGTACTACATCTACAATGTACAATGTATATCTAGATGTACAATGTACACATTTTTACAGTTCAGAATTATGTTTATTGTGATCTAATATATCGAGAGAAAATCAGCATATTGAATGGTATATAAAATTGATGTATTACAGCGTCATCTAGTGGCGAAATATGGTTAACTGAACTTGTCCCACATAACATGTTTCATTACCAATTCAAATGTTGGTCTGTTATATGATATACAAGTAGATGCCCTGGATCATTATTGGTCACTTTTTAAGATACTGGGAGTTGACAGTGAAACCAACTGGTATATACTATTTGTCATATAAAGCAGCATACTAAGTAACTGTTGCAGATGACTTACTCTCAAATGTTCGTCGTTTGTTTTCAAACTTCTTTTGCTTATTCTTTCTATATGAATGCATTTTCCATTGTATGTTCCATTTATTTTTGTGTTTTATAGACTGTATTGTTGTACTTAATAAAGGAAATTGTTTTTTCTTTCTTCTATCTAAAATTTCGTTGGTTCTTTCGGGCTGATGGAACGAGAATGAATGACGAAAACTTTTGAAAGTAAAGCCTTAGTTCCTGTGACCAAAAATCATAGTGAGTACGTTGGCTTCTGAACTTGAGTAGTGGGAGGCGGCACGCTTTCAATGAACCTGTAAAGCGAAGATAAATAAAAACTACTGGGCTGATTTTGATGCGGTTTTCGCTGATCGACAGCTAATTCTTAAACTTATGATTTGCGCTACTTTGTATCCCGAAAATCACGCGGGATTTTTTCTGGGAATGTTTTAAAAAAGCCTGATTAAAAAAAAACGAATTCCAATGTGATTTTGTCTATAGCGAATTTAACGTAATATAATATGTGTTATTTTCTATACCGGGAATTTTCTCGGCAGCGGTTTGAATTCGTTAGGGTTAGGGCGCGCATAAAAATGAGCTTATTCCGACACAGTTTCCATCAAAACTATAGCTGGCATTCTTTTTAAATTCTATGGTACTTTGTGTCCCGGAAATCTCACTAGAATTTCAAGTCAAGCGTAGACGAAGTTGTGGGCATATCGTAGTTAATAATATTGAAAAAAATTATGTGTGTACTCATGTACACGCGTTAGAAGTTATACTTCTTTGGCGTAACAAGATAAAGATCTTTTCAAAAATTTCATCTTTCGCCTTATTCTACGTTTGTAGAAAAACTGACTATAGCTAAATTCAGGGTGATGGTATTTCGTGAAGGTGCGCGCGCGCATCGTAAACATCACTCTCATAATTTTCCCCTAACGCGCCAAAGGAAGTGTAACTTCAAAAATGGCTTTGCAACAGCGAAACAAGAGTGTCGTCGTCGTATAATGGAGCTGGAGGAGCAGCACTCCGCGCTGGAGGCGAAGGTGCTCGAGGCCATGTGCTGCCAGCGCGTGCTGGCGCTGCGCCGGCGGCTGCGCGCGCGCGCCTTCTCGCACCTCGCTGACCTCGCGCACAGGTCCTCCTCCGAAGCCATGGAACAGGTAATCCCTATTAATATTATAAATGCGAAAGTAACTCTGTCTCTCTGTCTGTTCCGTTTTCACGTAAAAACTACTGGACCGATTTGGCTGGAACTCAGTATATTTTATCCCGAAAAGTGGGATAGTTTCCGGGATAAAAATATATTTGTCTTTCTGTTTGTTATGCTTTTACGGAAGAACTAATGGGCCAATTTGGCTGAAATTCGGCACGTATGTAAATTAAATACTGAGGGTGGACAAGGGATAATTTTCATTTTGGCCTTTTTGGTCATTTTGGCTATTTTAGCCTTTTTACTCATTTTGGCCATGTCGGTCATTTTGGCCATGTTAATCATTTTGGCCGTTTTGGTCATTTTGACTATTTTAGCCTATTTGGTCATTTTGGCCTTTTTGGTAATTTTGGCCTATTTGGTCATTTTGGCCTATTTGGTTATTTTGGCCCTTTTGGTCATTTTGGCCTGTTTGCTCATTTTGGACTATTTGCTTATTTTGGCCTATTTGCTCATTTTGGCCTAATTGCTCATTTTGAACTTTTTGGTCATTTTGGCCTTTTTGGTCGTTATTGCCTAACCGGTAATTTTGGCCTATATGGTCAATTTAGCCTTTTTGGTAATTTTGGCCTATTTGGCCTTTTTGGTCATTTTGGCAATGTCGGTCATTTTGGCCTCTGGTCATTTTGACCATTTTAATTATTTTGGCCTTTTTGGTCGTTTTTGCTTATTCCGTCATTTTGGCCATGTCGGTCACTGTGGTCTTTTGGTCATTTAGACCATTTTGGCCTTTTTGGTCAAGTTTTGTAATTTATTTTGTTCACAGATAGACGGGGGATGGTATAATTAGCGATATAAAATGAAGTGAATCTTCCGTGGGCAAATACATAAAAATTTAATACAATAACCTGTAGCACTTGCTCTATAAACAAGAGACACGCACTAGTTGTAACCCGGGGTAAACTCTAGTTGTAATATATGAAGACGTGAGTGGATGAAGGTGATATGTCGCATATTCGGTTTTTTGCTTTTTTTCCGTAGATGAAGGTTATAAGTCGATACCAAATGACTACAGACCTTAGACCATAGATATGAGACATATTTAAAAAATAAAGAGTTGAAAAGGTGTTAAGTTCAGTTAAGTTTAAAATAAAAGTAAAACTTTTATCTCGATTTACTCAGAATTGGAATTATGCGACTTATCACCTTCACCCACTCATGTCTTCATATATTTTAATGACGACCTTTGTGGTTAAGAGGGCAAAATTCTTTTTCTTTGAAGATTTTACAGAAAAATTCATAATTTTGATTTACAAGACTAATGTTTTTTATATCTCTTACTTCCCCCGCCTCTTCTTTGATTTTAAATATCCATTTAGAATCAACGACGTTAGACTACTTTGGTCGTTTCATCAATTTCCAAGTCTGATTTTTCTTGAGAGCTTCTAACTCCTCCTCAATTGCAGTTTTCCACAACTCTTTGTCAGGTCTAGAAAACGCTATTGCAAGACGTATCGGTTGAAATTTGTCCGTCAGTCCCTGCACCATAAGCGCGACGAGAAGTTCATAATCACTCTCTTTCTCGATATCTCTCAGCTGTTGTGCTACCATCATGACTGCCGTGACATAATTTCGCATTGATGTAAATTGTTCAAGTTTTAGACTAACTAGCTTGATAATAGCCTGCATCGATTATTTAGACCTCCGTCTTCGAAAGCAGTTCTTGGAGCATCCCAAGCTCCCTTAGCAGTATTACATTGTCTAACATGCACTAAGCAATGAGGTTTAATCATTAGCCTTTGCTGGTCGAGCACACTGCAAAGAAGAGGCTCGGGTTCGAAAAATTGGTAAATTTAGAAAACTATTTTTTTCATAACTACCAGTCTGGGTGTCTGGGATCGGCCCCGCAGTAGTCTTTTGTATATTACCGACCACACACGCGTAACTTGCTTAATTTTGTGATATATATATATATATATATATTTAAAAATTATACTTAACTAGCCTCTGGCCGCGACTCCGTCCACGTGGAATAGTTTAAAAAAAATAAGTTAAAAAAACCCTGTTTATGAAACATTCTTTATTAGTGCTCCGCTCCTATTGGTCTTAGCGTGATGATACATAGCCTTCCTCAATAAATGAGCTATCTAACACTGACAAAAAATTTCAAATCAGACCAGTAGTTCTTGAGATAAGCGCGTTCAAACAAACAAACTCTGCAGCTTTATATATTAGTATAAGATTTATAAAAAGAAATGTAAAAGACCGATTGCCTCCGAAAGTGGGGCCTAGGGTCAAAGCTACCGGTTGGTTAAGGCTCCGGAAGCTGGAACTCACAATGCGGGCCGTGTCCAGTAGCTGTTCTGTACCCATCCTTTCAGCCATAAACCGAGTGAGAGCTTTTTAAGGTGGCGGTCAAAGTTCTTCGCTATTAGTCCGTTCACGGACACCCACTAATGATATTATAATTGTTGATCCAAGTTCCATGTGGCAGTAATTTTACCAAGATCAATCAATTATCAAATGACTATTTTAGTTTCTAAATTTCTTATGTTTAATAATATAATAATAATTATTATTATTCACAAAGAGACATAGAGATCATGGCTTGTGGATACAGAACGCACAAAAGAAAAGCATTAATAATTTACTGGTTAAGAATATCCAATTGTCATCCCTTTCTTAGACGAATATAATATTATGTACCACATTAAAATAATATGAAAATTTGGGTTCATGCGAACAAATAATGATTAAATATTTATTTGTTGGTAAAACATTGTCAACATATCTGATGTTGGTCAATTAAAGTCAAAGTAAATTAATTTGTGTGCATAGGTTTGATAATTATTTATGGTATCTCTGTGTCCTGCCATTTGACATTTGCAGCTTACAAAATAGTTCAATTTGAAACTAATATAACAATATAAAATACAAATAATCCACAATTTTATAACATACATACATATTGTCACACTTGTTTCCCCATTGGTGTAGAAGTGGCTAGAGACGATGGATTTCCACCTGCCACGATCCTTACTAACACATTTTGTTTCATCAACTTTTCTCCTCATACATACACAATTATTTAAATTGTTTTTCTCATAAACGTCGTGGTCGAGGAGCACTGCCTCCACCGCTCACACTGTCATATACTTAATTGTGTATTAATAACAACAAATACCTCAGGATATAATTTCGGTCAATAAGCGACTCATTGACTGTGCAAAATGCTTTCTTCATAAACAATGAAATAGTCGCTTTTGCATTTTTGTATTGGTATGGATTTAGTAATATAATTTGGCCACTAAAAGCAAATAATAAACTATACGAAATAGCGAAAACTATAGATTTTTGAAATATCAATTACCTTATAAATGGAGTGTAGTGATTTTGAAAAAAAAACATTTCTCTAAATTTGCACACACTACATCATGGGTTGGTGTAATAGTATAGATACTTTGTGTTTGTATATAATTAATGTTTCAAAAATTAAGTGATACTTACAAAAATCTAATGCTTTATTTAATTTCATCAAAATCGGCCCTCAAGATTCTATGAGTATTCGCGATATCATATAGTTTAGAATTTGGCCTCTGAGGTTAACTCAAAAAACTTACCTGTAAGAGTGATAACATTTTTCTTTCGGATTTAGATGCGCACAGAAGATATACCACGCCAAGAGCGTGCAACAGAAAATTATACTAAACAATCCGCCTACCTCGACTCAAAAGTATTAACAACTTGGAATAATTGGGACGAAAGCAAAAAGCGTTTACAAATCGCATGCAACCAAGCACTTATCGAATTCCCAGAATTATCCGATTTCATTAACAACATCAATCTGCAGAGTGAATTACGTCAAGTGACAGCCATTAACAATCTGAGATACAAACTACTGGCCATAGAGCATGCCGAGATTAATGTTTGTTCAGAGTACATGAGCGAAATGCCTAATATGTTAAAGAATTATATTTGACTTTGAAAGGTTACGATAAAGCGCCACCTGCAT